>CAMRHE010000449.1:0-420000 GCA_947044405.1 Leptodactylus fallax
CAAAGGTTTTGCAATTCACTAAACTAAGTAGTGGATAATTGTCTGGATGTGCGCCCTCTTGGGCGTTTATATATATATATAAGTATATAAGTATATGCGGAGAATGTACTATTGAAAATACCGAGAAGATATATTATGGTTTATTATGTTATCATTGACCTTCAGTTATAGAAATCCTCGTACATTGACCTCCTGGTATTTACATTTAAATCTAGATCCCCACCTCCGCCCTCCCTTGCCCACCCTTCCCTGTCGGATCTACCCTTGCCCACTTCTCCCCCCCCCCTACCCGCCCACCAGGTCTCTTCCCCCCCCCCCCCAGTTGCACCTTGCAGACAACCCCTTTGGGCCCCCCCCCCCCCTTGCCTACTGTTGGCCTTGCCAAGTTGGATAGGATATAAAGGGTACTGTGCGGGGTGAGGGCGGGGGCCCTTCTGAGGAAAAAAAAAAAAAAAAAAAAAGCCGGTCATAGCGGTTCACCGCTGGGGAACTCTCCCCCCCCTCCCTCCCCTCACTGCCCCCCCCCCACCTCCCTGACTCCTAGTTCAGTTGCTGGGACATGGTGGGGTACCTATTGTTGGGTGAAGGGCGCCATCGCATACTGAGTATTTGTATACCTCTAGTTCCTTCCCTTATGAATTCAGTATGCCCACTCACGGTCTCCTGGCGGCGTCTACCTCCCTAGGTGACCACAGCACATGGGTGTGTGTCCGGGACTCTGTGCGATCAGGATTTACTCCCACCCCTGTCTATTGTACCCATATAGGCTATCTGAAGATTCCTGACTGGTACTTGGTGTCGGTGGATATACAGATCTACTCCACCGACCTCTTACATCATCAACCACTAAGCTTGTTTTTTCTTCTTTTGTCCCAATCCTCCTCTTCCCTTACTAACACACTTCTCTTGTTCCTCTCTTAGGTCTTCTACTGCCCTCTATCTATTTTCTCTTCTTGCTTGGCTCTTACTTGACCTCCTCTCCTCCGTGTGTTCACTACAGTGCAGTAGCTGGCATACAGCACCCATGGCCAAATTGACCTGTGTATCCTTCAATGTGAAAGGCTTCAACTCCCCGAGCAAGAGACACCATATTCTACTCCTACTTCGCAAACAGAAGGCGAATATTGCTTTTCTACAGGAGACACATCTTAAAAACCACCGTATTCCGCACCTACCAAAAACATATTTTTCTAAGTGGTTTCATTCCTGTCATCCCACCTCGGCCTCAAAGGGGGTATCGATACTTATCCATAAGAATGTCCCTTTCGTCTGCCATCAACAGTACTCAGACTCTGAGGGCAGAATTCTGCTCCTAAAAGGCACCATCGCTTCAAGACCATTCACATTTGCAAACTTCTACGCACCAAACAAGGGTCAAATATCATGGCTTATAGCTGCTCTACAGACCCTAAAGCTGTTCGCAGAGGGCCCTATTATACTAGGGGGACACCTTAATCTGGCTCTTAATCCGCCGCTGGACTCCACTTCTACCACGTCTCCCTTCTCCCAGAGGGCATTGAGTAGAATCAAGGCAACCTTGCACGACTTGCAGTTGAACGACTTATGGCGCTCCCAACACCCCCTCAACTAAGGATTACACCTTCTACTCCATTACGGGGAAATCATATCACAGACTGGATTACCTGTTTGTCTCCAAGACTCTACTACAGCACTCCACTGCAGCCCGTATAGGCGCAATTACGGTCTCAGACCACGCCCCTGTCCTGGCGGTGGTGGAATTGAAACAGCTGCCGAGGGCCGCGACGACGTGGCGACTCAATGAGTCCCTCCTGGACTCAGACGTCGATGTGCAATTTCTATCCAAACACCTGGAAGAATTCTTTGAGCTGAATACCACCCCAGACATTGGTCCAGTTGTGCGTTGGGAATCCCACAAGGCGTACATTAGAGGGATTCTCATCTCCTTGGCGGCTAGAAACAAGAGGCATCGGCAAAGAGAACTTGACGAGCTACTAGTACACATAGCCGAAATTGAACGCACTCACAAACGCTCCTTGACTGAACAGACGCAGAGAGACCTGTTACAGCTTAGAGAGAGGTTGAGAGACCTGCTGAACTCCCGGGCAGCGAAGCTACATCTCCACTACAGAAAGCTACTCTACGCACATGGAGATAAAGGAGGTCGCCTTATGACCAACCTTATCCGTAAAGAGAGGAGCAAATCGTACATTGCCTCGATCAAAAAGGCCTCAGGAGGGAACTGCTCTGCCACTGAAGGCATTGCCTCGGAGTTTGTGACTTTCTACTCTCAGCTGTATAACCTTAAAGATAGTCCGGGGGAGTTGTCTGATACAGAAAAGCTTGTGATGACTCGGGATTTCCTTAGTAGCCTGAACCTACCCTGCATCCCTGTGGAGTCTGCGGCTACTCTAATAGAACCGATCTCACTCAAGGAACTAACGGACACCCTCCATAGTTTTCCCACAGGGAAGAGTCCCGGTCCAGATGGGCTACCCCTACTATACTATAAGAAGTTCCAACAGATATTGGCGCCCCAGCTCTCCCTTGTTTGTAATGCGCTGCTGAACGGTAATGCCTTACCACGTCAAACGCAAGAAGCCCACATTACCCTGATCCCGAAAGAGGGGAAGGATCCTGCCGCATGTGGAAGCTATAGGCCCATATCCTTGTTAAATCTGGACCTCAAGATATGGGCGAAGATATTGGCACGCAGACTTCAACCTTTCATACCCAATTTAGTGCATGAGGAACAGTCTGGTTTTGTGCTGGGCAGGGAGGGCAGGAATAACACCGCTAAGCTGTTACCACTCATCCACCTTGCGAACAACTCTAAGCTACCCTTGGTGCTTCTGGGTGTAGATGCCGAAAAGGCCTTCGACAGGGTAGACTGGGACTTTATGAGAGCCGTCTTGGGGAAGTTTGGACTCCCTGCCCAGTTCATAACTGCTATCTTTTCCTTATACGCCCAGCCCTCGGCGAGGCTCCGGATCAATGGAACGCTATCAAGCAGTTTTAATATCTCTAATGGGACGAGACAAGGGTGCCCATTATCCCCTACCTTATTCATTTTGGTACTGGAGACCCTACTACAGGCAGTGAGACAAGATACTAGGATACAGGGAGTGCCGGTCGGAGACACGGTCTTGCATGCTACAGCATTTGCAGACGATGTTCTGTTCATAGTCTCAAACCCAGAGACGGGACTGACGGCTTTGGTAGAGGTTCTCAAGGATTATGGAAGACTCTCGCACTACAAGGCCAATCTCACGAAATCTGAGGTTTTAAATATCACACTGAACAAGCAGTCAGTTTGTAGTCTGCAGACCAGTACTCCATTCTTGTGGGCACGATCCTCAATTAAATATTTAGGTGTCCACTTAACACCACGACTGGATCAGCTGTACCAACGAAATTTTCCGCCATTGCTTGACTCTGTTAAACGCAGCTTAGCTTCATATACCACGCTTCCACTCTCATGGTTCGGAAGGAAAAACCTCATACAGACATACCTGATGCCTAAACTCCTGTACCACCTGTCCATGCTTCCAATTGGCATACCTACCACGTTCTTTAAGTCGCTGCGCAGTGTCTTAACTAGATTCATATGGAGACAGAGGACTCCTAGACTGGCCTGGTCGCTTCTAACTAAAGCAAGACGAGAGGGGGGTATTGGTCTACCAGACCCCCAAAAATACTATAAAGCTGTGCAGCTGAGTTGGTGGGCCGAGCTTGCATCGCCCCTACAGACACCTATCGCAGCAGGTCTCATGAGGAAGATGCCCTCAATACCCTACGCTGCAGCACTTTGGACTCCGACACTCCCGCTGAGCAAAGAGGTGAAATCTTGCCCAGTTCTACAGGGCGCTTCGGCGGCATGGAGAGAGTTGTACTCCAACTTGGCCCCTCACCCCTCTCCACTCCTCCCGTTGGGGTTGATACCGCGTTTGCTGGGAAGTAAGGTGGAAGCTTATCCATCCCTATGGGCAAAACTGAATGGTCTCACACTGAGAGAGGTCTCCTCTGAGAAAGGCCTACTACCACTAGACGATATCCTCTGCTTGTTGCCCGACCTCACACTGTCCTTCTTACACAGACAACATCTGCGTGGCCATTTCGATATGTTCCAGAAGAAATTTCAGATCTGCTGTGAACTGACTGCCTTTGAAAAACTTCTCATGTCAAAAACAAAAATATTGAGAAAGACTTCGCGTCTACTCCACCAATTTGTGGACCCAACTTCTTACTATAAACCTGCATTCATCTCTTCTTGGGAAAAGGAATTAAGTCTCGAACTCACAAGGGAAGAAGTGGAATTTGCTCTACGCAACTCGCACGGTTTCTCACAGTGTATCCGTCTTCAAGAGAATCATTATAAGCTGCTCTCCCGTTGGTACAGAACGCCAGATTGGCTCTTCCACAAAAATTTGACGGCCAGCAGCAAATTTTGGAGGTGCTCGACACAGCCAGGAACCTACCTACATCTATGGTGGACCTGCCCGCTTATCCAGCCTTTTTGGTCGGAGATCCAGGATCGTATACGCTCCCTCGGGAATCCAGATTTCACGCTTGCCCCAGCCATGATATTCTTGTCCATTCCATCTGCTGATTATCGGCCATCTAGAAATTGCCTCATCTCACACTTCCTGGCTGCAGCGAAAACAATCATACCACAGTTTTGGCTAAGCACGGAGACCCCGCCTGTGGCCTTGTGGGTGGAAAAGATGCATCAACTAGCTCGATTCGAAGAACTCCTGAGCTGGTCTCACAGAACACACGAGCACTTCTTGAAGATATGGTCCCCATGGCTGGTCAGTACAGCTGAGAGTCCCCACCTAAGGGGGAGCACTACATAGAAGTGGAGCCTGCCCGCACGGAGGGGAGTTGATGCAGAGCTCTGGCTTCTCCCCTATCTTCTCATCTCTCTCTTCTCTCGCTACCTTCTACGCTACATTTTCTCCCATTAGCCTCACCTCTTTCTCCCATCGGGAGAATATTCCCTCCCCCCTCCCCCCCCACCTCCTCTTTTATTTTTTCTTCTTAACCCCATTCTCACCTTACTAACCTCCCTCCCCCCCCCCCCCACATTTCTCCTCCCTCGCCCCTCCTCCCCCTATGTGGCACTGCACCACACTAGACCATGATAGGATATATAAGAGCTAATTGGGCTCGTGGCCGTTTAAGGGGCCCGTAGTAACATAGTGGTGAATGTGAAGAATATTTGTCATATATACTTTCGATGATATACTAGGATTGCACAAAATGTAAGAAATGTGTTACGTGCCCTGTTTGTACTTTATTTGAAAACTTTAATAAAAAATCTTTAAATTAAAAAAGTATTTAGTCAGCCACCAATTGTGCAAGTTCTCCCACTTAAAAAGATTAGGCCGGCCTGTAATTGTCATCATAGGTAGACCTCAACTATGAGAGACAAAATGAGAACACAAATCCAGAAAATCACATTGTGTGATTTTTTAAGAATTTATTTGCAAATTATGGTCGAAAATAAGTATTTGGTCAATAACAAAAGTTCATCTCAATACTTTGTTATATATCCTTTGTTGGCAATGACAGAGGTCAAACGTTTTCTGTAAGTCTTCACAAGGTTGGCACACACTGTTGCTGGTATGTTGGCCCATTCCTCCATGCAGATCTCCTCTAGAGCAGTGATGTTTTGGGGGCTGTCGCTGGGCAACACAGACTTTCATCTCCCTCCAAAGGTTTTCTATGGGGTTGAGATCTGGAGACTGACTAGGCCACTGCAGGACCTTGAAATGCTTCTTACGAAGCCGCTCCTTCGTTGCCCTGGTGGTGTGCTTGGGATCATTGTCATGCTGAAAGACCCAGCCACGTTTCATCTTCAATGCCCTTGTTGATGGAAGGAGGTTTGCACTCAAAATCTCACGATACATGGCCCCATTCATTCTTTCATGTACACGGATCAGTCGTCCTGGTCCCTTTGCAGAGAAACAGCCCCAAAGCATGATGTTGCCACCCCCATGCTTCACAGTAGGTATGGTATAACAATGATAACAATGTCAAACAGGAGCCATTACTACAGGTAATGAGTGGAGGACAGAGGAGCCTCTTAAAGAAGAAGTTACAGGTCTGTGAGAGCCAGAAATCTTGCATTTTTGTAGGTGACCAAATACTTATTTTCCACTATAATTTGCAAATAAATTCTTAAAAAATCAGACAATGTGATTTTCTAGATATATTTTCTCATTTTGTCTCTCATAGTTGAGGTCTACTTATGATGACAATTACAGGCCGGCCTCATCTTTTTAAGTGGGAGAACTTGCACAATTGGTGGCTGACTACTTTTTTTCCTCACTGTATATACTATCACAAGTTACGAGTGCCTGGTCATTAGAGATTGATCCTGATATTTTTTCTGTTTGACATACAGTTAGGTCAAATAAATATTTGGACAGAAATAACATTTTTCTAGTTTTGGTTCTGGACGTTACCACAATGCAGTTGAAGTTCAGACTTTCAGCTTTAATTCAGTGGGTTGAACAAAATAATTGCATAAAAATGTGAGAACTCTAAAGCATTTATTACCCACAATCCCTTCATTTCAGGGGCTCAAAAATAATTGGACAAATTAAATAATTGTAAACAAAATGTTAATTTCTAATACTTGATTGTTCCCCCTTGTTGGCAATGACTGCCTGAAGTCTTGACATCACCCGACGCCGCCGCTGTGTCTCCTCCTGGTTAATGCTCGGCCAGGCCTTTACTGCAGCGGTTTTCAGTTGCTGTTTGTTTGTGGTTTTTCTGTCTGAAGTTTAGTCTGTAACAAGTGAAATGATGCTCAGTTGGGTTGGTATCAGGCGACTGACTTGGCCATTCAAGAATATTCCACTTCTTTGCTTTAATAAACTCCTGGGTTGCTTTGGCTCTATGTTTTGGGTCATTGTCCATCTGTATTATGTATCAGTTTGGCTGGATTTGAGCACACAGTATGTCTCTGAATACCTCAGAATTCATCCAGTGTTTCTGTCCTGTGTCACATCATCAATAACCACTAGTGACCCAGTACCACTGGCAGCCATGCATGCCCAAGCCATCACACTGCCTCCACCATGTTTTACAGATGATGTGTTATGCTTTGGATCATGAGCTGTACCGTGCCTTCACCATACTTTTTTCTTTCCATCATTCTGGTAGAGATTGATCTTGGTTTCATCTGTCCAAAGAATGTTCTTCCAGAACTGTGCTGGCTTATTTAGATGTTTTTTAGCAAAGTCCAATCTAGCCTTCTTATTCTTGAGGCTTATGAGTGGCCTGCACGGTGCAGTGAACCCTCTGTATTTACTTTCATGCAGTCTTCTCTTTATGGTAGATTTGGATATTGATACGCCATACTGGAGAGTGGTGTTCACTTGGTTGGCTGTTGTGAAGGGGTTTCTCTTCACCATGGAAATTATTCTGCGATCATCCAGCACTGTTGTTTTCCGTGGACGTCCAGGTCTTTTTGCATTTATGAGTTCACCAGTGCTTTCTTTCTGTCTCAGGATGTACCAAACTATAGATTTTGCCACTCCTAATATTATAGCAATTTCTTGCATGGGTTTTTCCTGTTTTCGCAGCTTAAGATGGCTTTTTTCACCTGCATGGACAGCTCCTTTGACCGCATGTTTTCTTCACAGCAAAATCTTCCAATCTTATCTGCTTAATTGAGAATGACATAAGGAAGGAATTGCCCTCACCTACCCATGAAACAGCCACAGAGTCAATCGTTCAATTACTTTTGGTCCCTTTAAAAACAGGGTGGCACATGTTAAGAAGCTGAAACTCCTAAGCCCTTCATCCAATTTTAATGTAGATACCCCCAAATGAAAGCTGAAAGTCTGAACTTGATGCCCACATCCAGTATATATCTATAACTTGAATATGTTTCAGTAAACAGGTAAAAAAAAAAACAAAATTTGTGTCAGTGTCCCAATAAATATATATGGACCTAAATGTATTATATTGAAACTCAGGGAAGAATATTCTCTCTAAAATGGGGAAATTTTCAATTACTAATACGGGGTTTTGGCTTCCTGTGAGTTAACAATGCTGGGTAATAGGATGGACTCACAGAGGCTCAGTGGTTAGCATTGTCGCCTTGCAGCACCAGTGTTCCTGGCTTTGAATCCGACCAAGGGCAACATCTGAGTTTGTATACTCTACCCTTGTTTGCATGGATTTCCTCCTACATGGGAAAAATATATTGAGAGGTATACTTCCTATGACATTTGACCCTAGTGAGTGTTAAGGATGGATATTCATCTCGGGCAAACTAAAATGACAGCCACATTATACTCTGGGGTCTCTTCAGATCCAAGAGTATAATTGGTAGAGGCCCAGGGGAGGTGAAAAAAAACAAACATTTATACTCACCTTCCATTACCTCTTTTGGGCCTTGCGGCATCAGGCACTGTCCTGGTGACACCATGCGCCCGGGGTCACTGCTGAGGCATGTGATTGGGCCACCAGCTTGTATCTATCTATGTATCTACTATCTATCGATCTATCTATCTATCTATCTATCTATGTATCTACTATCTATCGATCTATGTATCTATCTACTATCTATCTATTATCTATCCATCATGTATCTATGTATCTATCTATCTATGTATCTACTATCTATCGATCTATCTATCTATGTGTCTACTATCTATCGATCTATGTATCTATCTACTATCTATCTATTATCTATCCATCATGTATCTATGTATCTATCTATCTATTTATCTGTCTGTCTGTCTATCTATCTAAACAAAAATCTGATTTAGAAAAAGAGCTATACCTAAAAATGACATATAGTATTAGTTATAAGGTGGACATTCATTTCAAAGAAAAGACGATAGAAAAGATGTTGATGCTGAAGGCCAAAACATATTTTTAATTTCTTTCACTCCTCCATAATCCCCCATGTCATAACTTTTCGTTGAGCTTCTAGCAAGTGTTAAAAAAAGTACATGGGAAACTAAGTGGTTGCAGTTATTTGATAGCATGAATAGTGCGGCAGACCTGGCTATTATTACCACTATAATACTGGTGCTCCTGACAGAAGGAAGTCAATACAGATGCGAGCAGGGACTAAGGGATCAATGTCAAGACAAGTTCTCCACTTGATCCTGCAGTCTGGTACGAGCAGGTTTGATAAGGATTTTTAGCCTTAACCCCTTGCCGCATTTGGATATAACTGTATGTCCATTTTGACAGTATTGCTCCCAGAATTGAATGTATAATTACAGTACAGCCACTGGATGGCACAGAAGCCATCCCATGTCATCCATAACAGGACCAGCCAACCTCCAGCTGTGACATCCAGGATCAGACATAACTCCAATCCCGGCTGTCCGCAGCATTTAGGTGGTTAAATAGCAGAAGAGGACTATCTCTGTCATCCTTTAACAGGTCACTGGGACGTTGTTGTGTTGTCATGGTCTTTGGCCTGATTCTAATGATAATATGCTGTTTATCTACTAATGAGCCATTAACCCCTCAGATGGCAGATATGACCACAACATCTTTGTAAGTAAGGGAACTATTATGTTTTCATGGCAGCCAGGAGCCTTCAGAAGGCGCCCATGCCTGCCAATGCTAGGTTTGTTTTATAGCATGCCTCTTACAGGATTTAATATAAACCTAAGAAATGTAGCATAGACTGCACTACTACAGTATCTGACAATTGTTTGTTCAGATACTGTAGTAGTGCAGTAAAAAAAGAAAGTAATAATAAAAGTTTAAAAAAAAATTATATATATATATATATATATATATATATATATATATATATACCTCATTTATGGTGCATACTTCATATCTCAGGCATCATTTATACTAGTAAACTGGCATATGTGATAATAAATCTAGCACACTGCTCATGTCACATGAAAGTGGTGTGGGAGGTGCAAAGCAGAAAAAAGTAGTAGAATCCGATTTGCACAACAAATTGCAACTTTTTTATGCCTTGTACGTCAGATAACTGGAGTATAAGGCATTGGCAAACCTTTCTGCAGTATGCTCCTTGCACTCGGCACCCCCACTCTGTAACTTTACAAATTGTTGCGGTTCCTAAACACCTCCAATTTCCAGTTTTAAGAAATTATGGAAAAGGACTTGTTACAGTGGTGACATCCTATTACGCTGGAATTCAGTGAGCTCCAGAGAACCAGCCATACTGTCACTAATGTTTATAAAGGCGACTACAGGGCCAGGGGTGGATTCTATACACTGGGGGTGTCATGATATTAGGTGCAGATATGGTCTTATGATATCAATATTGGTCTATATCACTGCACAGTGGGGGTTGGGGCCTACAGTCATGGCCAAAAGTTTTGAGAATGACACAAATATTATATTTTCACATGATCTGCTGCCCTTTGGTTTTTATGTGTGTTTATCAGATGTTTTTATCACATACAGAAATAGAATTGCATTCATATTATGAGTAACAGAAGCTTATATTGACAGTTAGAATGAGTTAATGCAGCAAGTCAATATTTGCAGTGTTGACCCTTCTTCTTCAGGACCTCTGCAATTCTCCCTGGCATGCTCTCAATCAACTTCTGGACCAAATCCTGACTGATAGCAGTCCATTCTTGCAGAATCAATGCTTTAATTTTGTCTGAATTTGTTGGTTTTTGTTTGTCCACCCGTCTCTTGATGATTGACCACAAGTTCTCAATGGGATTAAGATCTGGGGAGTTTCCAGGCCATGGACCCAAAATCTCTATGTTTTGTTCCCTGAGCCATTTAGTTATCACCTTTGCTTTATGGCAAGGTGCTCCATCATGCTGGAAAAGGCATTGTTGAGCGCCAAACTGCTCTTGGACGGTTGGGAGAAGTTGCTCTTGGAGGACATTCTGGTACCATTCTTTATTCATGGCTGTGTTTTTAGGCAAGACTGTGAGAGAGCCGATTCCCTTGGCTGAGAAGCAACCCCACACATGAATGGTTTCAGGATGCTTTACAGTTGGCATGAGACAAGACTGGTGGTAGCGCTCACCTCTTCTTCTCCGAATAAGCTGTTTTCCAGATGTTCCAAACAATCGAAAAGGGGATTCAGCAGAGAAAATGACTTTACCCCAGTCCTCAGCAGTCCACTCCCTGTACCTTTTGCAGAATATCAGTCTGTCCCTGATGTTTTTTCTGGAGAGAAGTGGCTTCTTTGCTGCCCTCCTTGAGACCAGGCCTTGCTCCAAGAGTCTCCGCCTCACAGTGCGTGCAGATGCACTCACACCTGCCTGCTGCCATTCCTCAGCAAGCTCTGCACTGCTGGTAGCCCGATCCCGCAGCTGAAACACTTTTAAGAGACGGTCCTGCCGCTTGCTGGTCTTTCTTGGGCGCCCTGGAGCCTTTTTGGCACCAATGGAACCTCTCTCCTTGAAGTTTTTGATGATGCGATAGATTGTTGACTGAGGTGCAATCTTTCTAACTGCAATACTCTTTCCAGTTAGGCCATTTTTGTGCAGTGCAATGATGACTGCACATGTTTCTTTAGAGATAACCATGGTTAACAGAAGAGAAACAATGATGGCAAGCACCAGCCTCCTTTTAAAGTGTCCAGTGGTGTCATTCTTACTTAATCATGACAGATTGATCTCCAGCCCTGTCCTCATCAACACCCACACCTGTGTTAATGGAGCAATCAGTGAAACGATGTTAGGTGGTCCTTTTAAGGCAGGGCTGCAATGATGTTGAAATGTGTTTTGGGGGATAAAGTTCATTTTCTAGGCAAATATTGACTTTGCAAGTAATTGCCGTTAAGCTGATCACTCTTTATAACATTCTGGAGTATATGCAAATTGCCATTAGAAAAACTGAAGCAGTAGACTTTGTAAAAATTAATATTTGTATCATTTTCAAAACTTTTGGCCATGACTGTAGGATCAAGACTAGTGGGGCAAATGGAATGTGGTTAAACTACTATTTGACACAGGCCTATTGTCCTGTCCCTGAAGCAATCAGCCATTTGGTCAAAAGCCTGTATCTGCATAAAAAATAAAAATAATAAAATATGTCAAAAAATAAAAAAATATATATTTTTATATTATATTTATATTTTATATTATATTTTTAGCATTGTTTGTGGCTAGATAGTCACTGTATGTGTTCTCACTCCGCTGACATGTTCACATCCTTTCAAGTTTTTGCAAATTCCATATTACGTATTTTTCATTTACGGAGCGTCTTTCACAGCGGCAGCGGCGGTGTATAAATCACACTTCCCTTTATATTTCTTTATCTCCTACAGTTTGCATTTCCACTTTGCTATTAATTGCATTCTCCTGTCACAGCATTAAGTTTTAACATTATGTTCTTTATGTGGGGATGTTCATTAGACATTCTCGCTGAACTTGATAGAAAATCATTCAAGTCACCGCGCAACGCCAAATCCTGGGCAATTTGAATGCAAATTAAATCAATGAAATATGACCTTGAAAAAAAAAAAAGGGAAGTTTGCACCACCCGCTTTTGATAAATCCAGAATAGGCCTCATTACTGAGAAGAGATCATATTTCTGTAAGGAGCAAGACATATTTCAGCATCTTTAAATTGTCTTTATTGCAAACTCATTTTGGAGGATCTCTAATGAATGTTTGAGAATTTGGTCCAAACAATATTAGATTAATAATGGGTTTTATGCATTTTATGGTGTAGGTCAGGAAAGGACGTCACTCAACGTTTCCCATGGTGCTCCTTTTGAAAAGAAATGGATTTTTACTGAAATAAAGATAGAAAAACTTTTCTTTTTTAAAGATTAGATTGTCATACCGTTGTATCGCAGGTATGGTGGTAGAATACAGTATATTCATTGAAAGGCCACTTTATTAGAGACACCTGGCCTTTCGTGATTGGAGCTTTCCTGTGAGGACTTTAGACATGTGACCTCGGAGTGCAATATAAAATCAAGTGACAAGTTTTCTATGGATCAGTTCCGGCGTGAATCCACAATAGAATGGGGAAATCAAGAGCAGTGGCGTAACAAGGAATCGCTGGGCCCCAAGGTGAACATTTGACATGGGGCCCCCCAAACAGGGGTCTTTTCAGACCCCAGAGTATAATGATCAGAGACCCAGGGATGGATACAAACAAAAAAAACAATGTTACCTACCTCTCCCTGGCTCTGGCGCACTCCCCGCTACTTCAGCCATCTTCAATGTTGGACCAGATCTCGCATGAGCCGGGCCGGTGTCGCAACGCATAATGACGCAGGCCCTGCCCACGTGACGTCACCAAACAGGCCCGAAGCATGTGGAGCATAGGAGAGGTAAGTTAAAGTGTTTTTTATGTTCCCTCACCTCTCCTGGCCCTCCAATCATTATACTCCAAGCCCCCGAATGTCCCAGTCCCTGTGGCAGACTCTACCGCTGCTACCCCGGTAGTTACGCCCCTGATCAAGAGATCTGAACAACTTTGATCAAGGTATGTTTTATGGAATTGCACCTTGAGCAATTCTCTGATATGGTGCCCGAAACAGATAAGGTCTACTATCAGCAAGTAAGCAGATCTATAATCTAATACCATTTTGGTCCACAGAGTCTAAAGAGCCTGCTGCAGGACAGGTTGGACTTTGCCGCTCAGGACCCAGGTTGCAAAGTTATAACTAGATAATAGAAAATAAGTGCACCTACAAAGAGAGAAGCAAACCAGTAACCCAATGGTGGGTCAAGGAGATTATCAAGAAAACAGGAGAGAATGTAATTACCATAACATAACCAGAAAAGTGTTAGAGTCCACACTGTAGTCAAATCCAGGAGGTCACAGATACAGCCAAATCAGAAACTGAGGGGTAATCTAGGAGATCAAGTCAAAAGTCAGTAAGCAGGAGATCATTAACATCAGGGAGAGGTACTGGGAGTAAATACAGGAGCCCAGCTGCAAGAAACAATCTCAAGCCAATGACTAGTGCTAAAGCCAAGTTTAAATACCCAGCCTCAACCCAGGATTGGAGGGTGAAGCAGAATTCTGACTGGGTCTGCATCTCAAAGTTCTGACAGGCAGAGCAGACCCAGGCAGAGTTTGGCTGGTGGGCAAGGTAACCTTAAAGCGACAGCTGCAAGCTAGAGAAACAGGAGCACAGACACTGAGATTCCTGACAGTGTGATTTTTCTGCTATACCCAGAGACAATAATTCTAAAACGGAAATCCTTGTGGGGTTTTCTTATGCCACATTGTTGAGTATATACAGGTGCATCTCAATAAATTAGAATATTCTTGAAACATTCATTCATTTCAGTGATTCAGTAATACAATCCATAATCAGCGTCTTCCATGATTGTGTGTCCTACTGAACCAGACTGAGGGACCATTTAAAGGCTTAGGAAACCTTGGCAGGTGACACTGAATTTACAATACTGAACCGAACTTACAATATTCTAATTTTCTTAGATTTTGGTTTTCATTATCTGTAATCCATAATCAACATTTACAGAAATAAAACACTTGAAATAGAAGACTCTGTGTGTAAAGAATCTAGAAAATATAGGAGGTCACTTTTTTAACTTAATTACTGAAAGAAGTAAACGTTTCAAAGATATTCTAATTTATTGAGATGCATCTGTACCAATAAACGATGATGACGCTGAGCTGTGAGGAACGCCCCCTCAGTACAGTGCTATGGAGGAATACAGTCAGGGAGGGCATTCCTCACAGCGCAGCTAGACCGTCAGGAACACCCTTCTGATAATGGGGAACAGAGCTACCGGCACCGATATCTCCAGCTCCGGGCCACATAACGGGAAAGCCAGCAGTGCGCTGAATTCAGCGCGCTGTCTGCTTTCTAGCGGTATGTAAAACAGCATATACATGAGGACGTGAAAGGTCCTCTTTAAAGATCATTTACGCCAGTTTACTGGTGCAAATGATTATTGAAATCTACATCAGCTACAAGCTGTGGTAGATTCCAGCATAGGTGCACAGCCTGGTGGAGGAGCCGTCGTATTTATGAAGAGTCTTCTGCTGTCTTCTAAATATGCCCAAAAGTCTCTCTCTATATAAAAATAACATTTTATATAAAGAAAAATATAACTCAAAACCTTTTTTTTTATAAAATAATCTCAACATATACAATCGCGGCCTCAAGTGTTGGTACCTCTGACATTTTTCCAGAAAATGAAGTATTTCTCCCAGAATTATCATTATTGCAATTACACATGTTCTGTTACAAGTCTATTTCCTTTGGGTGCTCTGGAACAACATAAAAAAACTGGGAAAAAATGACAAATTGGACATAATTTCACACAAAACTGGGTTAGACAAAATTGTTGGCACCTCTTCAAAAATAACTTTGTTTCAAGCATGTGATGCTCATTCAATCTCATCTGTGACAAGTAACAGGTGTGGGCAACATAAAAATCACACAGATAAAAAGGAGAGAAGTTGACTCAATCTTTCCATTGTGTGTCTGTGTGCGCTACACTAAGCATGGAGAAGAGAAAGAGAAGAAGAGAACTGTCTGAGGACTTGAGAAGCAAAATTATGAAAAAATACCAACAATCTCAAGGTTACAAGTCCATCTCCAGAGATCTTGATGTTTCTTTGTCCACGGTGTGCAACATAATCAAAAAGTCTACAACCCATGGCACTGTAGCTAATCTCTCTGGACGTGGACGGGAGACAAAAATTGATGAAAGATTGCAACACAGGATAGTCCGGATGGTGGATAAGCAGCCCCAATCAAGTTCCAAAGAAATTCAAGCTGTCCTGTAGGATCAGGGGGCATCAGTGTCAGCACCAACTATCTGTCAGGAGACCCAGGAGGACCCCCCTGCTGACACAGAGACACAACAAAGCTAGACTGCAGTTTGCCAAAATGTACGTGAGTAAGCCAAAATCTTTCTGGGAAAACGTTTTGTGGACAGATGAAACCAAGATAGAGCTTTTTGGTACTGTTTACCGAAAACGGAATGAGGCCTACAAAAGAAAAGAACACAGGACCAACAGTGACATATGGTGGAGGTTCAAAGATGTTTTGGGGTTGTTTTGCTAACTCTGACACTGGGTGCCATGACTGTGTGCAAGGCATCATGAAATCGGAAGATTACCAAAGGATTTTGAGTCTCATTGTAGGGTCCAGCATCAGAAAGCTGGGTTTGCGTCCTAGGTCATGGATCTTCCAGCAAGACAATGACACAAACATACTTCAAAAAGCCCCCAGAAATGGATGGAAACAAAGCTCTGGGGAGTTCTGAAGTGGCTGGCAATGAGTCCGGATCTAAATCCCATTGAACACCTGTGGAGAGATTTTACAATTGCTGTTGGGAGAAGAGAATTCGCCCTCCAGTCCTGGAGCAGTCTGCAAAAGAAGAGGGGTCCAAAATTCCAGTTAATAGGTGTAAGAAGCTTGTTGATGGTTATAGGAAGCGATTGATTTCAGTTACTTTTTCCAATAGGTGTGCAACCAAATATTAAATTGAGGGTGCCAGTAATTTTGTCTGGCCCATTTTTGGAGTTTTGTGTGAAATTAAATAGTTTCTGGCTTTTTTTCTCAGTTTTTTGTGTTGTTTCAACACACACAACGAAAGTAAACATGTTTTATAATAAAACATGTGTAATAGCAAAAATGTTCATTTTCTGGAAAAATTTCAGGGATGTCAACACTTACGGCCATAACTGTATAGTTTACTGGAAGTCAACAACAAACAGGGAAAAAAACAGGAAACATGGAGAAATTGTGGGTTTTCATGCTTTTACTCTAATAACGGAATTAATGCATATTAAATGTTAATACAGTAAAGAGAAATTACAACATGTTCTACAAAAACCTTGGTCAGCCTTGTCAATGCATAAATAAAAAAGTTAAACAATCCGAATTAGAATGCCTTCACATACGCATGTCTCCCATAGTAGTTTCCCTCTTCCATGGTCCAATACAGTGGTAGGGAAACTGATGCTAGACGCCTGCCGTCCATTCGACAATCCATATATTTCAATAAGGAATGACCCCGGACATATCAAGGAGCCAAACAGAAAAATGCTGAATTTAATGACTCTTTATCCAGGTCCTAAGTAGGTCCAGCACCTTCCAGTGCAACAACTGAGGCAGCCATGCCAGAAAAGATCTAGTAAAAAACTGTGTTGAGTATATGTGAATGTACCGAGCCAAAGAAACAAGATAAAGAAATGCAAAATTGCACCTGGTCCTTGAGCCCAACTCCTTAAAGAAATAGGGACTTATCACACTTTGACAACCCCAAATATTCTATAAGGCTGGGACCCCATTTTGCGTAAACGCTGCAGTTTGACGCGGCGTTTTACAGTCCTTGCATAGAGGATGGGATTTTAGCGAATCCCATCCACACACTGCAGAAAAATACGCACAGCAGATACCTCAATGGTTTTGGAAATCACAGCGTGTCAATTATACCTACGGAAACGCCGGTGGTTTCCCTATAGGTATAACTGAAGCAGAAAGTCCGCAGAGGAAAACTCACTACATGAAAAACTGCAATGTGTTGCCGCTGCTGTTTTTCCCGCAGCGGTTTTTGCTGCAGCCTGCTACATGGGGCCTTAGCCTTAACAGGGTTTTCCAGAACTTATAAATTGATGGCCTATCTTTAGGATAGGTGATCAAAGATTGACAGGGGTCAGTACGTACCCAGGACATCACTGTAGATTTGTATAAAGGGTGTGGCATCACAGCTCAGCCCATTCACTTGACTAGGTCTGAGATGCAAGCAGGCTATGTGACTGATGAACGTGACATCACATGGCTTGAGAAGCGGACTCCCATGGATCTTCACCTGAAGACCTATCCTAAGGATAGGTCATCTATAAAAAATCCTAGAATACCTTTAGAACATATGGACATGAATGAGAGTGGTCACCTGCTCAAAAAACTTCCTATATGAGCTAGAACAGAATGCTGCTAGCAAAGCGCAGCTCTTGATCTGGTGGACCTTTCCAGTGCGCCATGGTGATCCATTCATTTGAATGGCCATCGTGTAACACTAGATTTCTCCTATAGAGGCCGCTACAGGTAAAACATATGGCCAGTGACAGCTTTCCCAGCAATAGCGACTGACCCTTGGCGGTTTTCTGATGCCGTACATATGACAATGAGCTGACTGCTTTGACAGAGGTAGTTATAAAAGGCTCGGAAAATTCCTTTAATGTATATTCAATGAGAACATATCATCATGTCATACCTTTATACCATCCAACCATATGGCGGCTCTTTGCTAAATCACATTACCTATAGTTTAATCTGTTCTCATAACCTGATCTCCTCTGCACGGCGTAAATCTTTATATTTCGCAGCGTGTTCAGAGACTGAACAGAATTTAGGTTCATTACTGCCAGCCAAAGCACATGGCTTCTATTAGCACACAAAACGCGGGGCCTGTGGGCCTGGCACGAATTAAAAGTTCACTTCAGAATTGAACACAACTAAAAAGATGTTCTGTGTTAAATGTTTTATCAATCGCAGGGTGGGATGCATTGTTTATTTACTCCAATGACCTTGGTGAGCGGCGAAACGGAGCGCCAAAAATAGACCTGGGAGCTGGGAGCATGTCATTGAATATCTACATGCATGCGAGCGGATCTATTGAACTGGATTTTGTGCTTTGCATGAAGATCAGGCTGTAAATTCCATTTACATTCATCAACGTTAAACAACGACGACATGTAAAGTGAAATCTCAGCCTTTTCATTCTGAACGTCGGACTCCGGCTCTAGATTCTAATGACAGCCATTAAATCATTACTGGATGTGATCCAGAAATGACCGCAATGAATCATGTATGAAGTCTGGGGAGACTAGGAGGATTTCTGATGGCTGGGATCTAGCCGCTTATCTTGGGCACACAATGCAAATGTATTACACAGTATATCCATTACCTGCTATTTATATACTGCAGTGATATACAAGTCGTCACTTAAGTTACTATATTAATATGTTTCAGGTACAACCTTATAACTTGAGACCTTGACCCTACAGAACACTAGTAATCGGTTCTGAAGTCCTAAAATATCAATACAAAAAATAAATAAATAAAAAAAGTACCTCCAATTATACAACATTTTATATATGAATAGTGCAGGTGAATATAAGAAACTTTGTAATATAACGTATTAAATAAATATGTTTCCTTCTTCACTTATCAGGCAGATTTACGTTTTATATAGAAGTCTATGGAGAGGGGAGGGAGGAGGATGCTGGAAAAGACACACAAAATGTTGCAGCTGATAATTTCCGATACAATGCAATTCAGAGAGCTCTTCTGACACTCTGCTGTGTCTTTGAGATAGGACAGAAAGAGACAATAATTCAGTAACCTCCCCCTTCCCCTCTCCATAGACTTGTGTGTGAGATTGAATAATGAAGGTTGTAATATTGGCCCTATTCCTGCTCCCACTGCAAAACTGACTTTCACTCTGAATCCTCTGCTGAAATCCATCTTGTTCTAGATCACAGAGGTGTCATGTTACAGCTCACAATAGAAGTCTATGGAGAAAACAGAGAAGGAGTGTTCGGGAGCGCAGTAAGAGAGGACAGACAGGGGCATACTGTAAGCAACTAAGTAGGAAGTTTTCTATCTCAGCTCAAGTGCTTTAGTCTCATCAATTCAGATCATTATTTTTCCATAATTTCTTATATGATCCTGTTGCTGCTTCTGTAAATTTGGGAGTTATAGAGTAGGTTATCCTCTGCCTTCTATGTGCTGTCTATGGGAGACTTCATAGCAGCTCGTCTCTGTTCACAAGTGAAAATAAGAGCTAGAGCCTGCAGAGGGGAAACCACTAAAAAACAGAATATAAGTCATTCAATGGCCAGTAATAGTGTTACTACTCATGTTCATTCACTGTGCTGCTGATTTTTGCAATGTTTGCTGAATGGTTAGGTATACTTTCAGAAAAATAAGCTGATAACTAATAAATCTTCCATACCTCTTCACATACATGCCATACCAGTGAAAAAGCCTACGGCAGGATAAAGCACCTGCTCCAGCTGGATATAGACAAGCCAAGTTGTATGGGGGAGGTCATGCAAGTGCAAAATACTAAAGAACATCCCCCTCACACGACCACAGCTCCATTCATTAGCTGCTTGTTATCCTAATTGTACTCAGATAAAGGTGCCAGTCACATGTTACAGTACATTCAGATATAGCCGCCTTCAACTTCAATCTGATAACTCACTGCATCAACATAACTCACAACAAAAGCCATTGAAAACAGTGGGAAAAATTAGAAAGAATTAGAATGATTGGCAACTGAATTAAACTTACCTACTATACATCTGTAATTCCAAGCTGTTCCCTCCTGGTGCATTTCCTTCCAGTCCATGCTGTTTGTAAGTATATGGCTTTTATATGGTAAAATATATGACTTATATAATATACTGTATGTAATACAATAAAACATTGTATCACTGGAACGTGCTGTGTAATTTCATCTGGTATTTTTGAGGCAATCTGCATCTGAGGTTCCTAGCTAAGTCTCCAGTGAAGACAGGAACCTTCTGTAGACTATGATGTATTGCATTTTTACATCATAATAGTAAAACAAAAAATACAATTGTAAATGTGCATTGGTTATGATTATTTTCCGTGAAGGTTTTTTTTATGAATGTTGTTAGGCCCGGTTCACATCTGCGTTTGGTTTCCATTTGGGGAGTCCGCTTGGGGACCCCTCCGAACGGAAACCCATACGCATAAAAAGCGGTTTCCACTTTAGACTATGGTGGTTTCCGCTCGGCTTCCGCACGAAGCAAGCGGCACTTTCCTCTCCGCATGTTTCCACATGTTTCGTGTGGAAACCACATGGACCCCAATATAGTCTATGGGGTCCGTGTAATTTCCCAGGTAAACCGCTTTTTATGCTTATAGGTTTCCGTTTGGAGAGGTCCCCAAGCGGACTCCCCGAACAGAAACCGAACACAGATGTGAACCGGCCCTTAAAGGGGTTATCCAGGATTAGAAAATATGGCTGCTTTCTTCTTCACAGGAAGTGACATCACATCCGTGAACCATTTCATTGCTAATTTCAACGTATGCTTCCAGTTGTTGTCCCGCTGGAACACTATGTCATCCTTCATACCCATAGTACTTGAGTATACGAAGCAACTCGTCTTGTAGGATACTCACATATAGCTCAGCATTGAAACCACTATCAATACTGGTCAAGAATCCAAAACCTTTGGCTGTGAAACAACCCCATATCATCAGGCTTCCTCCACCAAACTTGACAGTTCCTTCAATTTCTCGATCCTTTAGTTCCCTTTTCTCTTGTTTCTTCCAGACCCATTTGCACCCATCAGAGCCCAGTCTATTGACTTTCATCTCATCGCTCCAAATCATCCATTTCCAATCTTCTACTGTCCACTTTTCGTACTGTTTTGCAAAGTCGAGCCGACACTTCTTATGACGATATTGAAGTCGGGCCTTCTTCACCTTTTTTCAGCCCACCATATCAGACTTGTGTAACGCACAGTGCTTATATGGACGTCTGTGATCTCACTATTACAAAGCATACATGCCACCTTCCCTGTGTTTGTCGTGCCAGAACTGATAGACCTTGTTGACTCTGATATTTTGCCTGGACGTCTACCTCTTGGCTTATGAATGGATGGACTTCATTTCATGTTCTTCCGTCTGTCGTGGCACTCACATGATGCAGTTTGGCAATTTTCTTGGCCGACAGACCGCTATCGATGATCTGGATGATGCTGTTTCTCTTTTCTTGGGAAATCTTCCTGGCTGATCCTCAATTTGAACCAGTGACCTTTCACTTGGGAATGAACCTAATAACACCCTGAGCTATTAGGGAATGTGAGAGCAGGTTGTAATTTGTAGTTTACAAGAAGAAAAAGATTTTTCAACCACCAGGAGCAAAACAGTAACAATGTAGTTACATGACAAGAATCTGCAGAACTAATCATATGCTAAATAGTTGTAAGTCAAATGTATGTATGAGATAGCCAAGAGGATTGTCTATAAAATGATGGTAGTCTCATGTATGAAGCTGTAGTGGATGATGAGATACGGAGCCTGAAAAAGTCACAGGTTCTAAACATTGTTATCCTTTTGCTCATTGGGGTATTTTAAGTCAAAAATCAGTGAGATGGATCAAAAAAGAGAAACATATAAAGCTTTCCTTTCTTTCCATTTCACTGGCCCCACATTATAGAAGCCTTTTTCAGCCTCACAGAAGTAATAACCCACTGAGACAGCAACTAATAAAAAACTATATCCGCCTTTGTATCCAATTACAAGACCCCCACTGGGTGAAGGCGACCTGGATGATGGTAAAATCTTAATGGCCCTATAAAAGTGTTTCAAGTTACATTCTTAGCTATGTCACTCCTCTTCTATCACTACAGGGACAATTCAGTTTTGAGATCTAAATTGGCACTAAGATGTTTGGCAGCAGCTAAATCCTCCTATACAATTCCCCGTCTCAGTATGTATTATTCACCAGCACATTTTACATTTTCAAGAATCTTTAAGTCTTGGATTCACCCTCACAGTGGTCATATAAAGTTCCTGGACCCTGAAACAAAAATCAGTAATAATTTGCCATTATAATACTACAGTGAAACCCCTTTGAGACCACCACCCAAAATTGCATGAAAAGGTGGTCTTCTAAAGAGGTGGTCTACTCAAAGAAGATGACTACTATGGAAAACTGAAAATCTGTTGCAAAAAATGTGATTGGGATAAGGAGGATGTCTTCTTAAAGAGGTTGTCTTTTTGGAGAGGTTTCACTGTATATGATATCTAATAATAATAATAATAATAATAATAACAATAATAATATGACATATAAAATGTATACTAAAATAATAGTATATAATAATAATAATAATAATAATAATATAAAATAATAATAATAACATAAAATAATAAAGCAGTTCCTGGGACCCAGTACAAAATCAGTAACACTGCTCCATTATAATACTGGTATAATAATATTTGTATTATAATAATACTATGATATCTAATATATAATATAAATATATTATATATTATATAATATTATATTATAAATAATAATAATAATAATAATAATAATAATAATAATAATAATAATAAAAATGATAATCATCATCGTAAAATAGTTCTCCCAGTGCAAAATCAGTAACACGGCTCCATTACAATAATGGTATAAAATAATTATATATATATATGTGTGTATGTATGTATTATAATAATAATAATAATAATAATAATAATAATAAATCATATAATACTTCTTGAACCCTAATGCAAAATCAGTAACATTTCTTCATACTAATAATATATTACAATATTAGGATAATAATAATAATAATAATAATAATAATAATAATAATAATAATACATCATATAATATTTCCTGAACCCCAATGCAAAATCAGTAACATTTCTCCATACTAATTATATATAAGAATATTACAATAATAATAATAATAATAATAATAATAATAATAATAACTACTACTATAATCATATAATTTAATACTAGAATAATATAATAAAATACTATAACACTAATAATATTGTTGTCTTTTTATGTGGCAGATGAGGTTTGGGTCCTGGCGAGTGCTGCCCCTGCACCCCCTTATAACTATACTCTTGATTCCTCTCTCTTGACATACATTTATCTTTTATTTGATCCATATGAATCTACTTAGCTGCTTTTATGAGTATATTATGAATGTATGATACGGTCTTCAAAATCCATGGGAAAGTCATATGTGCAGTATATAATACATGTACATGAAGGGGTTGTCTCTTTGACCTTCATTTACCCTAAGAGTTTTTTATATAGTTCTCTTTTCTATGGATTTTATAATTGAAACTGTGCCGAAATCCACTATAAAAATGATTCTTTGAGAACCAGTGTCCTGTGTACACCGAAAAAAGAAGCAATACACTCTTTCTTGGCCTGGTTTCCACACTGAAACAGCTCAGAAGCCACATGGGGAGGCCGCAGGCAGACATACTCCACTGAAGGGAGCTTGTATCTGTATGTAGACCCTTGGCCAAAACCTGTGGCTGTAAACCAATGACTGAAGCAGAAAGCTAATACTCAGCGTTATTTGTTTTGTCAAAACAAATTTATCAAAAACAGACAAATGGAAACAGAACGGCCACCAAAAATGGACGTATAAGGCCTTACGTTATGTGCACTGCTGTTTTAGCAGTCCGGCTCTCCATCATTTGGGTACCCTGGTGGACCCGAACAACAGAGACCACAGTGCTAGTGTGAACTTAGCATCAAAAGGTTTATTTTAAGAAGCATTTACTTTGTTGTATTGCTATTAAATAAAGTTTTTATCACATTCCCCTAACATATATACTGTATAGTCTCATACATTATACTAAAGAGTTTCTTACTGTCGTCTATAACTACTTTATGAGTGTCAGGGTAAAATAATACAATCTATATGGTGTAAGTTTGTCATAGATATGTCTGTCTATAGTGAATGATGGTAAGATGTTTCACACTATTATTGCACTACTAGACCTGATCCAGGAGCAGCTATCACTAATTGTACATGCAAACAAACTTCTACTGCAGCGCCACCTGCTGGCTCAGAGCATGCTGTCACTGTATATGGTTAGAGCTGATGAGTATTTGCATACATTATATGCTTTATGTCACTGGCTATGTGGATTGGTAGGGAACATTCCTGTAGTGAGAGGAGTGCACCATGGAGGGTGAATATTTAGCTTGTACTGTTATACAGTAGATAGATAGAAAGATAGATAGATAGATAGATAGATAGATAGATAGATAGATAGATAGAGAAAAAGCAGCATAGTACAATACCAAAGACTGGGTGCAAGGTATGTCTCCCAAGGTATACATGAAAAGCAAACACCAGCAGCGCTCCAATAGATTCAAAAAAAGTTCAGTGTTTTAAAAGTGTTGCCGGTGTTTGCTTTTCATAGATAGATAGATAGATAGATAGATGCAAACAAGGAAAACTCAGGCAGCACCTCCCAATGTAAATAGGTGCAAACTACGATGGTACATTATAGAAAAAAAAGGAAAAATGTAGTAGCACTCTAATATAGCTCAAGGGTATATAAAGAACTGAGATAAAACCTGCATTACTGCTATTATTAACATATATAAACTAATGTAACTATAAATAAATGTATAAATATGAGGTTCTTCGTTATACATATTTGATCAAACAGTAAAAAGCCCTGTACCTGCCCCAACAAGGCAACCTCGTTCAGGTAGGACCCTACACTAATACCTCTATTTGACCCAAAATAAGTCTACAATGTGCACACAGGGCAATAACCATACCTCTCTTGGAGCCTTGTCGGGGCAGGTACAGGGCTTTTTACTGTTTGATCAAATATGTATAACGAAGAACCTCATATTTATACATTTATTTATAGTTACATTAGTTTATATATGTTAATACTAGCAGTAATGCAGGTTTTATCTCAGTTCTTTATATACCCTTGAGCTATATTAGAATGCTACTACATTTTTCCTTTTTTTCTAGATAGATAGATAGATAGATAGATAGGATAGATAGATAGATAGATAGATAGATAGATAGATAGATAGGTAGAAGGATAGATAGATAGATAGATAGATAGATAGATAGATAGATAGATAGATAGATAGATAGATAGGATAGATAGATAGATAGATAGATAGATAGATAGATAGATAGATAGGTAGATAGAAGGATAGATAGATAGATAGATAGATAGATAGATAGATAGATAGATAGATAGATAAAAAACACATAGTATTTAGAGCAGCACCATGTAAAAGTTCAAATGTGGTACAAATCCATAGGGTCCGGTAGCTGATCCCTCCAGTAACAATCAAAAAGAGGCAGCACTCCAAAATAGTGAAAAAGAATTATTTTCACTATTTTGAAGTGCTGCCTCTTTTTGATTGTAGTAGATAGATAGATAGATAGATAGAGGGATAGATAGATAGATAATAGAAAGAAAGATAGATAGATAGATAGATAGATAGATAGACTCTTACAGGTATTGCAGCTGCCTTTTGCTTGAGCTCAAAATCAGCACCATGTGAACATATCCCTAGGGTCCTTTTAGACGACCAGAGACCACATTGTCTAAAAAAAACTGATGCAACCCCAAGAAACTATAAATATAGAGTTCAGCTTGACCGCCATACATCTCAAGGCAATAGTGCCAAAAACCCTGAGCAAATGAATTGATAAATATTCTCCATTGTGATATCATGAGGAATTGACAAACTCAGCTCTATTTCAAATAGGTGTAAAAATCTTTAGCTTGACACTTAATGCATTGCACGCCATGATGCCCACATCCCTTTATCATGATCATTCACTGTTTGTTATTTTCCCTTCCCTGGGCCTTCAGTCATTGTTCTCAGGATCTGAGGAGACATCAAAGTATAATAGTGTTTTGTGGGTGATGAACCAAAAAAATTTCAGGTTTGGGTCGAACCTGAAATTTTTGAGTCAAATGTAGTTCTATCCAAATCAGTTCACTCATCTCTACTGCAGACCAACCTCTTAAAGGAAATTGCCCATTAGAAATGTAGAAAAGGCATTTAGTGCGTCAATGTTTGCTTTATGATCACTCGAATTTACAGGACATGGAGCTAAAACCATCACAATGTGGGACATTCAGATCACCAATTACAGAGGTTCTCCAGAAATGCAAGATCCATGGTGCAGTTCAGTAGTGCAGCCTCAGGCCTTGGGCCTTTATGAGACAGTTTGAGCTACAAGTCTGGCCATTTATTTCTTTAGATAATTAACCCTTTCCCGACATCCACTGTAGTAACAGTCATATTATACAGCAGTGACCTGGTGGCAATCCCCTGAATCAGTGATTGTGGCCATTAACCCCAACGCCATTTGTCTTTTTGGGATGGATCGCTGATCCCCAGAACGAGAAATCCAGGAGCGGCGATCAATTACCATGAGAGCCTGTTGAAGGGTCCCAGGCTTGTCTGGCATATACTTTTATTACAGTGTTCTCTGCGTAGCCTGTAATAGAAGTGCTGTGATTGTACAATGCATTGCAGTATATTGAATTAGTGATCAGACCTCTTGGGTTACAGTAACAAAAAAAAAAGTAAAAAAAAAAAAAATCTTTAAAAAACATGGGAGTGCCATTGATCCAAAGAGGTAACACCCACATGACTCTAAAGAGCTCATTTGCATATTGACAAAAACATGATATCTCTGCAATGGAGGCAACCATTCGCAATGGGAAATTACTGTTGGATTGAGGTGACCCTAATCTATCTGTAGGCTGTGATCATATGATGGGTCATGGTAACAGAATCCCTTTAAGATAATAGAAGGGGACACCCCCGCCAATCTGTTCCTAGGGATAGGTCAGCAGTATCATTTGCCCAGAAAACTCAGGTAAGGCCCGATTCACATCTGCGTTGGGTTTCTGTTCAGGGAGTCCGTTTGGGGACCCCCCCCCGAATGGAAACCTATACGCATAGAAAGCGGTTTACCTAAGGAAACCTCCGGACCCCATAGACTATAATGGGTCCGTGTGGTTTCCGCTCAGCTTCCGCACGAAACATGCGGAGAGAAAAGTACTGCAAGCAGCACTTTCCTCTCCGCATGTTTCTGCATGTTTTGTGCAAAAACTGAGCAGAAACCACACGGACCCCATTATAGTCTATGGGGTCCGCAGGTTTCCTTAGGTAAACTGCTTTTCTATGCGCATACGCTTCCATTCAGGGGGTCCCCAAGCGGACTCCCTGAATGCAGATGTGATCACAGATGTGAACCGGGCCTAACATAGATCGAATTTATCTAGGGACTCTCATGAAACTAATACAATAGAGCAACATAGTAGCAAAACCCTTGAAAGACACCAATTTACAACACAATCACTGGGTGGCCACACATAGACACACACTATATAGCATATATATTATGATACAATATTGTCTTGAAAAGCTGATAATCTTGTGACACACATATCAGGACATGTCCAGCCCAGAGGAAAGGTAAGGAAGGATACACCTATATTACTATAGAGTTGGCATTATAAGCACAAAATTCCCAGGCGTGTGTTTTTAAGAAATACGTCTCATCTTACCATGGAAACAGATACAATTGCCTTGACTACTGTTCCTACTTATTCTCCCCTAAACTGTACATTTCCATTGCTATAGCTTATACAGTCAGTTATACAATGACTGCACAGTCACATGACCACACAACGTTACATCCCCTCCGCAGAGGTTTGAGAACTTGGATAATCCACTTTAAAAAATACAGAAAATCTAAAGTTCTAGAATCCGCATTGGTTTACATTGCTTTGCATGTTGCTTCAGAATAGACTCCAACAGCTTAAACAGTATAATGCAGGCGAAGTAAATGTCAGAGCGGTATTGTAGGGAAATACAGAATATGGTGATAATTACATAAGAATAGTTTATGCTAAAATACTAAATTACATGTTTTAACAGTTCATTTGCTCTCGGGACTGTCTGAGTGCTTTATAAATAGTGGGAGAATTTGCATTCTATGAAATTCATGATTATGAGTTATGTCGGCTCGCAGAGATAAATACATATATATTACAGAGCAATTCTGGTCCAATGTGAAAAGTCTCCAACTTATTCATGGCCATAGTCTAAACAGCAGTATTATACAAGGTGTATAAGAAGTCAAGTACCCGATAACTAGGGATAAGCGAACTGATTCCCATCAAACCAGATTCTACCCAAGTTCTCCAAAAGTTTTGGGCTCGACCTGAACCCAAAACATTTGGGGTTTGTCACCCATGAAATAACACTATACTCTGGGACCTCCACAGACCCCAGACTCAGGGGAGGTGAATAAAGTATCAAACAGTTATATTCACCTCTTCTGGGCATCCTCATGGCATCCAGCGTCTTCTTTCAGCCACTCCCGGTCTACGGCTGATGCCCCTGGGTTACTATTCAGATTGGACCTCAAGTGGGACAGGCTGACGTCACGGTGCTGGGTCAAAGAATCAAGATATTTGAGCACCCCACGTGGTTGGGCTTCAGCAGTGACCCCAGGGCACATGACGTCAGCCATAGACCTGAAGAGGATGCCAGCGGACCACCAGATGCCCAGGAGAGTTGTGGTCTGGTGAGCATGCTCCATCTGCAACAGACCTGCACCAGAGGCAACAGATCGGGGTAGGTGAGAAAGATTTATTGTTTTCTGAAAAAAAAAGGGGGCACTTTTATAAACAAGCTCCATCTGCACCAGACCTGGACAAAAAGGAAAAAGCAGATATCCCTCCTTAAATGTTATAGTTCCCTTACTATACATAATAGTCCCCCCTTATAATAGTTCTCTCTTGTAAATAATAGTCCCAAGCAGGGACTATTATGTTTAAGGAATATTATTAATAAGCAGGGACTATTATTTATATTGGGGTTATTATTATTAAAGGGGTTTCTAGCATTGATGGCCTATCCTTAGGACCATCAATATCAGATCTGCAGAGGTTTGACCCCAACAGATCACCGGTACCGAGACAGCATGGTTTGCAGTATTGTTTATGTACTGCGACCGTGCTGCATGTTCGCCATAGTACTCACTTTCCGTACAAACTGTATCGGTTAGTGTAGGTATTGCAGTGTTTTCTCATTGAAATCAGTACCTACACTGGCCACTACAGTTTGTACAACAAGTGAGCAGCGTGCCTGGAGACAAACCTGACTACTGGAGACAAACCTGACTATCCAAACCTGTCTTATTGTAGGTGAGGTAACCACTTCTGTTAGTTATAGCACAGACGGGCAGGTGTTTATTTTGTGTTTTTTTTATGTTGCCTGTACTAAGGAGCGGTTTTGAGGGAATAAAAAACTCAACACTTGGACTAATCGCTTGGAGTCTGTGTTTATGTCAGCCCCCCCAGCACCCCAGATCCTGACAGTAGTTAGCGTGTATTGCAGTGCAGACTTTTTTTTTTTTTTTTTACCTGACACTAACAAGTGTTGTAGGTGTCAGTAAAAGTAGGAATGCGGTGTTGGTGATAAATATGGTGTTGGCATGCACATGGGGCGCTATTGCAGGACCTTGCTTTGAAAATGAAAATAGTGCTTTTTGGTATTTAGTCAGTAATTGACAGGAAGGTTTAACTGAGGTGTGTATTGGGAACAGTCATACACACGTGGACAAAATTGTTGGTACCCCTCGTTTAATGAAAGAAAAATCCACGATGGTCACAGAAATAACTTGAATCTGACAAAAGTAATAATATATAAAAATTCTATGAAAGTGAACAAATGAAAGTCAGACATTGCTTTCCAACCATGCTTCAACAGAATTTTTAAACAAAGAAAACTCATGAAACAGTCCTGGACAGAAATGATGGTTCCCTTAACTTAATATTTTGTTGCACAACCTTTTGAGGCAATCACTGCAATCAAACGATTCCTGTAACTGTCAATGAGACTTCTGCACCTCTCAGCAGGTATTTTGGCCACTCCTCATGAGCAAACTGCTCCAGTTGTCTCGGGTTTGAAGGGTGCCTTTTCCAGACGGCATGTTTCAGCTCCTTCCAAAGATGCTCAATAGGATTTAGGTCAGGGCTCATAGAAGGCCACTTCAGAATAGTCCAATGTTTTCCTCTTAGCCATTCTTGGGTGTTTTTAGCTGTGTGTTTTGGGTCATTATCCTGTTGCAAGACCCATGACCTGCGACTGAGACCAAGCTTTCTGACACTGGGCAGCACATTTCTCTCTAGAATCCCTTGATAGTCTTGAGACTTCATTGTACCCTGCACAGATTGAAGACACCCTGTGCCAGATGCAGCAAAGCAGCCCCAGAACATAACAGAGCCTCCTCCATGTTTCACAGTAGGGACAGTGTTCTTTTCAAGATATGTTTCATTTTTCCGTCTGTGAACATAGAGCTGATGTGCCTTGCCAAAAATTTAGATTTTTTTTTGTCTCATCTGTCCATAGGACATTCTCCCAGAAGCTTTGTGGCTTGTCAACATGTAGTTTGGCAAATTCCAGTTTTGTCAGATTCAAGTTATTTCTGTGACCATTATGGGTTTTTCTTTCAATAAACGAGGGGTACCAACAATTTTGTCCACGTGTGTATATCCTCTACTGCACATTACTATATATAAGGTATTATATGTCACCTTGCAGCCCGGTAACCTGTATAAAAGTCATCACAGGCCCCCCTGCTTTTATCCAATCACAGGGCTCCGTACTGACGTCTCTTGTTATATCTTACAGAATATTTTTTATATATAAGACTTGTTCTATATTTTCTAACTCAGGGTTATGAAAGAGAATGTGATAAGATAAAGATACACAAGGCCAAGAGTAAAGTTTATTAAAGGGGATTCCAGGGTTTAAAACACATAATATTGTCAGTGGTATATGCAAATGAGTTTGATCTTTTCCTGCATATGCAAATGAGATTGATCTTTTGCATTGGAATTCCAAGACCATTATGACAGCACCAGGACATGATGACATCACAATGATGGCAAGTGCATAAGTAGACCTGACACTACAGCAGTTGTTCAGAGGATGGTGATAGACGAAGATGTCCATGCTGAGGAGAGGACTACACCAGGTATGTACAGTATAGAAGATTTACCACATTACTATAGGGGGTGCCCATGCTAGGGAGAATTTAGGATTCAATGTAGATGGATCTAACCTTCACAGCACCCCCCCAGTGCTTCCCCCTTGTACACTACTTGTGCATAGACTGAGCATCTTAATTATTATAATAGTAATACTTGGGGAAGATTTGTCTCCTCCTATGTTTGGATAAAGCAAAAACCCAGTTTGGTTCAGTCTGAACTTGTTTGGATAGAACCGAAAGGGAAATTGTTATACTCTGGGGTATCTTCAGATCCCAGAGTATAATAGCCGGAGGCCCAGGGGTGGTGACAAAAAATTTGTACTGACCTCCGGTTACCTTGCAGCGTCTGACACACTATGTCCCCCACCTGGCAGCCTCTGGCGCTTTTTTCTGACATGCAGCCACTGCTGAAGCGGTAATTTTAAGCGCCCCCATGGAACTCTCTCCAAAGAGGGAAGGACACAAATTCTACTAGAGGTTACAAAATCTACAGACACTTCCCAAGCGACCGGGGACATGACAATTATTTTGAAAGATTTTTAATGTGCACTTGGTATAAAAGAAGGGTGGGATTTATTAAGTTACTTTGTAAACCAAAAAATGAATCTTTTTTTTTTTTTTTGGTGCAACTCATAATAATGTGGCAAGTAGGACTTTTAATTGGGAAAAAGTTGCACATTTTTGCGCAAATGAAATGTGCACTAAAACTTGTGACTTTTTCCCTCCACAATTCTGCCTCTTTATATATAAGAATATATTAAGGACTGATGGGTTTTTCTATGTAATAGGGCAACTGGAGACATGGCAGATTTATCACAGATTTCCAGTGTGGATTGTGAACTCATTTCTGGCATAATATATTAGGGTGGAGGTTAGTAAATATAATATTCATGTCCAGTCCACTAAGAGTTTTAATAGATGGAGTCAACAACCCCCTGACATATGATGTCACTTCCTGTGGGTGGTTTCATAAGGAAGCCATGCACCTCACATGTGATGTCACTTCCTGTGGCCGGTCTCAGTGGCCTCACTTTCTATTGCTCTCCATGTCTTTGTATTGTGAATGACTTGATATCTGTGTGATGGTGACGGCTTCAAATCACTCACTTCCTATATATCACTTTATTTCAGCCTCTCCATTAGCATATGGATGGAGCAGCCTCCTCCACAGGCATTTAGAGGTAAGTACCGGAGTGTTATACCCAACATTTATCATTGCTATCATCTTCATTTAGAAATAGATTTTTTATTATTGTTTATTTTTATATCATATTATAATTAATTATATTTTGGGTCTTAATAACTAGACACGGGGGATTGGCCAGATTATCTACAATAAACAATGTCTTTCCATAGGGGGATGTGAGCCCTCAAGAGTAGGGATAGGGATTACATTATCAGGGTCCTGTTGTATCAGTAATTGCACATGTAATTCTCCAGTTTTCCTGCACAGGAAACCTCTAAGTAAAATTATAGATTTTCTAAGGAGCATTTTTCAGCTGGAAAGAGAGATCCCACAAATTCCCGGGGTGTTAGCAACCAATCTGAAAGCAGTTTATTAAGTGTAAATGCTAATAGTAGAACTAAGGTGTGGCTGGGAAGTGCAAGGGTGGGACTGGGAAGCTCAGGGGTGGGACTGGGAAACTCAGGGGTGGGGCTAGGACAATCAGAAGATCAGAGGAAATTATTGATTCTGTTTTTCTCCTTTGAATGAGCAGAAGTTCTTTACGCAAAGTCTTCTCAAGAAGAAATTCATCTCAACACAACAAACCAACGCATCGAAGAGTTCTCATCGCAAGCCAGGAATTCAAAGAAAGGATATATATTATATTAGGGATTAGAGGGTTCCTTCTTTTACATTGTAAGGGTAGGTTACACATTAACCTTTTAATGACCACTCCCACTATACTTCATACCATGAGCACCTTCATAGTCTACAATCTTTTTTTTTTTTCTCCTAAATTGCTCCAGACTGCCCCCTATGATTTTTTGGGGTTAGTGCAAATGAAGCCGTAACCGCTCATGGGCTGCTGCAGAAATGTTGTTTTAACATGGCTGCTGGTTCAAATTAATAACAGTGGTCCTTAAAGGGTCAATGATGGTTTTATTTAGATTGTAAGCTCAGAAAAGCAGGGCCTCTCTTACCATGGAAGGTCAGAAGGAACCCTCCGAATAGATTGTAAACCATAAAGTCAATCTCCAGTCAGTAGACATCTGGAGACTGACTTTATTGGCAGGAATCCTCTCTTTAGGCTAGGGCTAATGATGACCAGGATGGCTCCTATCTCTGAGGTCGGGCTACATGGTGGCTTTGGCTGCAGCATATTTCATGTGGTTGGAGATTACAGTGTAGCGCTTTTTCCATTAGCTCTAATGGAAGTGAATGTGGTTGCGTTATGACGAGCAAGTAAGAACATCTATAAATCTGCTAATATATTAGTTATTGGGTGTTCCGGCAGTGGTTGCAACTGATAGACAGGTCCAACTCTCAAAAAGACTTGTATCGTTGGGCGATCGCGCCCTTGTGAGTCATCAAAACACAACTGCATTCGCGTTCACTGGCAGAGATGCCGGCTGTACTACAAGGTGGTCTTTGACTGTGTGATGTCTGTTGTGGCTGAAGTTGCGGCGTAGCACCGTCCTAAGATAAGTGTACATCATGATCATCATTTATTATGTATTATCATATAGAGGATTCCTTATTGTACTCTGTAAGCTCTCCAGAGCAGGATATCCCCCCTCATTACAGGGGATGATATTATATTATATTATTGTATACATATCTATATATATTGTGAGCCTTCGGGCATGATTTCCTAGTCTTTAAGCTCTTCGGGGCTGGTTTCTGGTATGGAGCAGTAGGCAGATGGATAGACATGATCCAGGGTTATATCGCCGATCGCCATATTTGGGGTAAGGGAGGAATTATTTTTTTCCCCTGAGGCTCAGCTCTCAGGGGTTTTTCTTCGCCTTCCTCTGGATCATCGGTTTGGGGCTCTTATCTCAGGACCTTATTTATAGATGGTCAGATGGACCATCACAGGAGCTCAGACTCCATGGACCTGAGATGAGAACCACAATCCCCATCATTTAGTAGGATATAACACAAGCCATTATTATGGCTCCTCTGCTTATTGCTAATAAAAGGTATTATAATATAAAATCAGCCGTTCCCGTGTCCGGGGTAATTTTTTTTTTGTCTTCGATTATTTCACTACAGTTACCATAATTCACAGAGGCACAAACCGCTACATAGCCGTCCATGTACAGATAGAGCAGGCGGTCTATGAACCACCACATAGTCGTCCATGTACAGATGGAGCAGGCGGTCTATGAACCGCCACATAGTCGACAATGTGCAGATGGAGCAGGCGGTCTATGAACCGCCACATAGTCATACATGTACAGATGGAGCAGGTTGTCTATGAACCTCTGTATAGTCATCCATGTACAGATGGAGCAGGTGGTTTATGTACCGCCACATAGTCATCCATGTACAGACGGAGCAGTCGGTCTATGATCCTCCACATAGTTGTTCAAGTTCAGATGGAGCCGGTGATCTATGAACCTCCACATAATCGTCCATGTACAGATGGAATAAACGGTCTATGAACCACCACATAGTAGTCCGTGTACAGATGGAGCAGGCGGTCTATGAACCACCACATAGTAGTCCGTGTAAAGATGGAGCAGGAGATTTCTGAACCGCCACTTAGTCATCCATGTACAGATGGAGCAGGTGGTCTATGAACCTCCACATAGTCATCCATGTACAGACGGAGAAGGCGGTCTATGAACTACCACATAGTTGTCCATGTACAGATGGAGAAGGCGGTCTATGAACCGCCACATAGTCGTCCATGTACAGATGGAGCAGGAGGTCTATGAATGCCACCTCCTCATTACCATCCCATCCAATATTACACCATGGGAGTGACACAACCTACCTGACCTACATGAGGACGGTGGTGATAGGTGTAAAAGCATCTCAGACACCTTATATATATATATATATATATATATATATATATATATATATAATAAACAGCTCCCCAATCTCATGACCTTTTGCAGAATTGTTCCATAGAAAAATATATTTGGGCAGATTTACTATTGAAAATGCACCAGGGTGAGAACACAAGGAATCCATGAGGATAATCCGGAAACTCAGCATCAGGACTGATAACACTGATAACTGAACGAGCTCGCCTTTAACCCCTTCCCTCACCATGACATAATAGTATGTCATGAAAAGGGCTAACGTCCTGCACCATGACATACTATTATGTCATGGCAATGTCATCCGCTCAGAAGCTGAGCGGGTGACATCAAGAGTGGGAGTCAGCTGTAAGTAACGGCTGACACCCACCTGTAACACCCGCAGCTGAAGCTGTTAATTCATTAGCTGCCGTGATCAATCATGACCTAAGGAGTTACCTTAGCATCCCGGTACCTCAGCGCCCCCCGTTCCTGGGGCTTGTTCCGTGGCCCCGGGTCTGCGATCTGCTCATCATGTCGTCTTATCCTGCGTGCAGGATTGACTATGCAGGCTTGACAACTGTTATACACTCCAATACTTCTGCATTGGAGTGTATAATACTGAATCAGTGATCAGATCACTTCTAGCGGATTCCACTTTATTGGCACCTTCGAGGCTATGCAAACATGGCGTTCAGATGCCAAACATCTAAATCTGCACTCCAAAAGCCAAAAATTGCAATTTTGACTTTTCTTTATTAGCTTCAAATTCATTTCTGGAAATTAAATGAATGCAACACTCAAGGGTTAAAAATGCTCGCTACACTACTTGATAAATCCCTTCAGGGGCTTAGTTTCCAAAATGGGTTCACATATCTGCAGATTCCACTTTATGGGCAATTAACTGGCTCTGCAAAAGTGGCAAAAAGGTGCTGCAAAAAGCAAAATAGCGCTCCTTCCCTTCTGTGCCCAAACAGCAGTTTATACCCACATATGACATTACGTACGTTACCCTGGGTACACCAGTGTCATACATGTGGGCATAAACTGCAGTTTGGGCACACAGCAGGGTGCAGAAGGGAAGGTGCGCTATGTGCTTTTGGAGCGCAGATTTAGATTGTTGGTTTTTGATATCATGTCACGTTTGCAAAGACCCCAAAATTGCCCCTTCTTGGGGAGTTCCAATTTACTGGCACCTCCAGGGCTCTGCAAAAACAACATGGCGTCCAGAAAGTTCCTCTAAATCTGTACTCCAAAAGCTAAAAAGCACAGTGCTCCTTCCCTTCTGAGCTCTGCAGTTTACACCCACAAATACAACTTTTTTGTACTCGGGATAGCCCGTTTAATAGTTTTAGGAGTGCATGTCTCTGATGACACAAAGTGGGCACAATGTATTGACCACTAAAATGACATATTTTTTTTAAATATTTACATTTTCACTTTGTAATTTAATTTTTTTTGGAAGTACTCCTGGGCTCAAAATGATAATAAACCTGTAGAAATTCCTTGAGGGGTGTAGTTTCTAAAATGGGATCACTTTTGGGGGGTTCCCAAGTACTGTTACTTTAAGGGCTCTGCAAATGCAACATGGCACTCAAAAATATATGCTCTACAAAAGCCAAATTGCGCTCTTTCCATTCTGAGCTATGTACCCATACAGAAGATTACAACCACATATAGCAGGGGTGTCAAACTCATTTTCTCCGGGGGCCACTTCAGCCTCACAGGGTACCTTGAAGGGCCAAGATTATTTTACACGTGTATAAAAGTAACTTCTCCTTAACAGTTAAGCGAGTTATTAAGGAGTAGTTACATTTGTACATTACTACTGTTACAATCAGCCCTTTGAGGGCAACCAGGAAGAACATAATGTATTGTTAAAACCTAAGACATTAGCATGTTACATACTATCCTCATCCTTTTCTGAATATATCAAAAATTAAGCAAAATACAAATACAGTTTACCCCTGCAAATGGTATTATGCTCTATAGTTGCCTCTGCACACGGTATTATGCCCCACAGCGGCCCCTGCACACAGTATTATGCTCCTTAGTTGCCCCTGCACACGGTATTATGCTCCATAGTTGCCCCTGCACATGGTATTATGCTCCATAGTGGCCCCTGCAAACATTATTATGCTCCATAGTGGCCCCTGCAATTGGTATTATGCTCCTTAGTGGCCCCTGCATTGGTATTATACTCCATAGTGGCCCCTGCAAACGGTATTATGCTCCATAGTGGCCCCTGCAAACGGTATTATGCTCCATAGTGGCCCCTGCACACGGTATTATGCTCTATAGTGGCTCCTGCACACTGTATTATGCTCTATAGTGGCCCCTGCACACTGTATTATGCTCCATAGTGGCCCCTGCACATGGTATTATGCTCCATAGTGGCCCCTGCAAACGGTATTAGGCTCCATAGTGGCCCCTGCACACTGTATTATGCTCTATAGTGGCCCCTGCACACGGTATTATGCTTCATAGTGGCCCCTGCACACTGTATTATGCTCTATAGTGGCCCCTGCACACGGTATTATGCTCTATAGTGGCCCCTGCACACGGTATTATGCTTCATAGTGGCCCCTGCACATGGCATTATGTCCCATAGTGACCCCCCCGCCCATGAACTATTATTATATTCTGGGGTCTTTTCACCAAAGAAGGCCGAAGCCTGCTGGGAGTAACATCGGATCGCCGGAGAGGTGAGTAACTCTGGTTTTTATGTTTATCACCTCCCCTGGGTCTCCGATTATTATACTCCGGGGTCTTTTCAGACCCCGGAGTATAATAATAGTAGTATTTGATGGGGTTCGCCGGCCGTGGCCTCACTTACCATCCCCGCTCCTGCACACAGCCGCTTCTGCGTCCCATAGGAGAAGGGGAAGCGGGGGGCGGCCACGACCAGCAGCGGGGGAGGCCACGACCAGCAGCAGGGATCGATAAGTAAATAGGCCGTTACGTGCCGGGGATACTCCAGCAGGCAACGGACTATTTATATATATAAAAAAACTTATCCTCACCTACCTCCGATGCTTTGATGCAGCCGCTGCCTCCTCTTCTTCGCGACGTCTGCGTGTCAGCGTAGGAGGCGTGATGACGTCATTGTATTGCCGCCTGCGCTGACATGCAGAGGTCTCGTAAACCAGCCCAGGACAGGTATCGCACAGCTTTCCTTTTTTTTTTTTTTAAAGCGGCCTGTCCTGGGCTGGTTTACATTAAATAGACAATAAAAAATGCCGCACCCCAGCGGGCCAGATAAGTGCTGGGCCGGACAACAGAAGGCAGTGGGCCGGATTCGGCCCGCAGGCCTTGTGTTTGACACCCGTGACATATAGGGTATTGCTGTGTTCAGGAACAATTGTTTAACAACCTGTGGGGTGCTTTTTCTCCTTTAACCCCTTGTAAAAATTAAAACTTTGGGATAAAGTGATGTTATGTCATGTATTTATTGAACGCAGAGCATTTCAGATTTTGAAAACTGCTCGTTTTTTTCCAAATTTCTATAAAATTTCCTATTTTTTTTTTATAAATAAATGCCAAAAATATTGATCAATGTTTACCACTAACATGAAGTACAATGTGTCACGAAAAAACAATCTCAAAATCACATGGGTAAGTTAAAGTGTCTCAAAGTTATGACCACATAAAGTAACATGTCAATTTTGAAAAATGGGTCTATGTCCTTAAGGAGTTGAGGTTTTCTGGCTATTGATGTGAGGCACTGAGGCTTGGTCTCAGTCTTGTAGCTAGAGGTACATTAACTCGGGTTTAGGTTGTTGTGGTGTCACATTGGCAATGGGACTGTCTAGCTCCAGCTAGGCTAACTTTGCCCTAGCCAGGTAGATAGACCTGCATGGTGAGTCATGTCTTCCTATAGCCTTCCATAGCCCTTACCCAAAAAACGCTTCATAGCACGGCAACAGCGGAAATAAAGGAGCGAAGCAAAAACAAAGTCTGAAGCCTAATGGACTCACCACATGTTACAAGAGGGGATAAGCGAACCGATTAGTTTAGAACCAGATTTGAACCGAGATTTCCAAAAGTTTCAGCTACCGTGTTTCCCCCGAAAATAAGACACCCCCGAAAGTAAGGCATAGGAGAGGTTTCGGAGAATTGCCTAATATAAGGCATCCCCCGAAAGTAAGACGTATGTTCCCGAACAGAACATACGGTATATACGATATGTGAGGCCGCGGGGAGAACCCCACAATCTCTGCTATCATTATACTCCGGGGTCTTTTCAGACCCCGGAGTATAATAATCGGCGGCCCAGGGGAGGTGAGCGAACATAAAAAACTATGTGCTTACCTGTCCTACGCTTCTCCAGGATTCGGGCCTGTTTGGTGACGTTGCAGACGTCAGCGGACGTCATTTTGCGTCGCGACGCCGGCCGGATCATGTGACGCGGCCTGGTCTAACAGTGAAGAAGGCCGGAGTAGCGCACGGGCATGCACCGGAGCGAGGAACGGGTAAGCAACGTTGTTTTTTTATGTTTCTATCCTCCCCTGGGTCTCCGATCATTATACTCTGGGGTCTGAAAAGACCCCACAGTATAATAATTGTTCATGGGTGGTCCACTATGGGGCAAACTACTGTGTGCAGGGGCCACTATGGGGCATGATACTGTGTGCAGGGGCCACTATGGGGAATGATACTGTGTGCAGGGGCCACTATGGGGAATGATACTGTGTGCAGGGGCCACTATGGGGCATGATACTGTGTGCAGGGGCCACTATGGGATATGATACTGTGTGCAGGGGCCACTATGGGGCATGATACTGTGTGCAGGGAAATTAATGGTTTGGATTGTTATGATGATGTCCTAGAAGATGATGACATAACTGTCATTGAATAAATTTTACTTTCTATTCGTACCGTAAATATTGGTAAATGTACCATACTGTTAATTGTTGTACATGGAAATAATGGTACGGTAGTAAGAAATTCTTGATAGGATTCAGTTTGTCTGGTTATGCTGGTTTGTGATGACAAATACTGTACAGTACCGTATATAATAAATGTTCATTTTTTTGTTCAGCAATAAATGTGAATTCTTCTTCATTGAAAAAAAAATAAGACATCCCCTGAAAATAAGACACAGCACATCTTTGGGAGCAAAAATTAATATAAGACGCTGTCTTATTTTCGGGGGAAACAGGGTATGCCCAGACACTAGACTTTTGGGGTATACTACCCACAAAACACTATTATACTCTGGGGTCTCCTCAGACCTCACAGTATAATAAGTGAAGGCCCAGGGGAGGCGAGGGAAAATAAGAAACACAAACCTGTGATTAGGCCTCAGCGGTAAACCCCTGGGATGTATAACGTCAGCCATAGGGTAGGAGAAAGCTGAAGAGGATATAGAGAGACCACTGGACACCGCAAAGATGACTAGGAGAAGCGAGGGAAGGCGAGTACAAGTGTTTGTTATTTTTACACCTCTCCTGAGCCTCCACTTATTATGCTCTAGGGTAGGGATCGGCAACCTCTGGCACGCGTGCCACTCTTGGCGCGCGAGGCTTATTTCCCTGGCACGGCAGCGGACTCCTCACCCAGCAGTTTTGATCAGACCAAACACGTCCGAAACGAAACTGCTATTATTATACTGTGGGGTTTCTTCAGACCCCCGAGTATAATAAGCGGAGCCCCCGGGGAAATGATCAAACATAAAAAACAATGTTACTCACCATTCCACTCTCCGCAGCCGCTGTGTACTCTTCAGGCGCTTCTGCTTGAAGTCAGCTGAGAGGGCCTCAGGGGTCGCGTCTGCGTCTAACGTCATTACGCATAATGACGCGACGTGACCCCTGAGACTCAATGAGCGGTCGCTGACTACAAGCAGAAGCGCCCGAAGATACAGAGCGGCTGCGGAGCGTGGAATAATGAGTAACATTGTTTTTTATGTTTCATCACCTCTCTTTGCCCTCCACTTATTATACTCTGTGGTCTGAAGAGACCCCACAGTATAATAATAGCTAGTGAGTGGCACAAATTGGAATATTATAAAAGTTAGAATATTATACCGTGTGCAGGGGCTACTATGGAGCATAATACCGTGTGCAGGGGCCACTATAGGACATAATACCATGTGCAGGGGCCGCTATGGGACATATACCGTGTGCAGGGGTCGCTATGGGACATATACCGTGTGTAGGCGCCGCTATGGGACATATACCGTGTGTAGGGGCCGCTATGGGACATATTGCTGTGTGCAGGGGTCACTATGGGACAAATACTGTGTGCAGGGGCCACTATGGGACCTAATACCGTGTGCAGGGACCGCTTTGGGACATAATACCGTGTGCAGGGACCGCTATGGGACAAATACCGTGTGCAGGGGTCGCTATGGGACATATACCGTGTGCAGGGGCCGCTATGGGACATATACCGTGTGTAGGCGCCGCTATGGGGCATATACCGTGTGTAGGGGCGGCTATGGGACATATACCGTGTGCAGGGGCCGCTATGGGACATATACCGTGTGTAGGGGCCACTATGGGACAGATTGCGGTGTGCAGGGGTCGCTATGGGACAAATACTGTGTGCAGGGGCCGCTATGGGACCTAATACCGTGTGCAGGGACTGCTTTGGGACATAATACCGTGTGCAGGGACCGCTATGGGACATAATACCGTGCGCAGGGGCCACTTTGGGACATAATACCGTGTGCAGGGACCGCTATGGGACAAATACCGTGTGCAGGGGCCGCTATGGGACAAATACCGTGTGCAGGGGCCACTATGGGACATATACCGTGTGTAGGGGCCGCTATGGGACATATTGCTGTGTGCAGGGGCCGCTATGGGAAAAATACCGTGTGCAGGGGCCGCTATGGGACATAATACCGTGTGCAGGAACCGCTATGGGACAAATACCGTGTGCAGGGGCTGCTATGGGACAAATACTGTGTGCAGAGGCAGCTATGGGACATAATACCGTGTGCAGGGACCGCTATGGGACATATGGGAAAAAGTTCCAGTGGCCTAAGAATATAGCTGCATCCAGATACATAGTGTGATATCTCCATAAGGATGCCGCCATACAGTGCTCCTGGACACATTTACCACTGATTGGCGGCTGTACATGTACTTTCATCGCTTCTAATCAGAAAGTACAGGAGCGTCCCAGGAAATAGCAGTAAACGCATGTGTCCTAAAGCATCTGGTGGCAGCACTTGTGTTATGGTTTGTGGTATATGACTTTAGTTTAGGGGTCGTTAGACTTACAATTATTGACCGGCACTCCGAGTACCTCATCTTTGATTTTTTTATTAAAATCGGCACGCCGAACAAAAAAGGTTGCCTACCCCTGCTCTAGGGTCTGAAGAGACCCCATTGCAGTGGTTCCCAACCTGAGGTAACTCCAGGCTATCTCCAGGAATACCGCTGCAGTGAGAGCCACCACTCATAATGGTAGATTGTGGGGTACATTACCCACAAATTACTATCATACTGTGAGGTCTCTTCAGATTCTCAGAGTGTAATGATCGGAGGCCCAGGGGAGCTGTGGGCTCCAGCATAGGTCTTATTTCCTCTTTCGCCTCTTCCAGAAACGTCAGGGACTGCTTAGGACTGTGATTGGGCCTCAGTAGTCTCATAGGTCTAGCGGCATAATGATGATAATCACAAGCCTCAGCAGTCCTTGACACTGGATCTTGGGGGAGGTGAGTAACACTATTTATTATGTTTCCTCATCTCCCTTGGGTCCCGATCATTATACTCTGAGGGTCTGAAGAAAATCCAGAGTATAATGAGGCAGACATATTAGTTTGCCCAAAACAAATCACAATTTGTTTGGTTTCGTAAAAAAAAAAAAAAAAATGAACAATTTAGAATATTTGGATCATATACAGTATATTCTGTTACCTGTTTAGTAATGGGGGGGGGGGGGGGTCTTAGTTCTAGACCTTATCTCTTGGAAAGAGTGGATACGAGAAAATCTCTCACTCTGGAGGACCTGTCCTGTCCTGCATCATACAAATATCCCAATGATATGAAAGAGTACTGTGTAATTTTTAATTTCCAATATGGTGGTGTTGCTGGAAAAATTAACTACCATATTTACTCACTTACAGCTGTTCCCTTGGAGGCCATTGGTACACATTCTGATCAACTTATTGTCAAGAAACCCTGTAAATAAGTAGGCTATGTCTAGAGATGGGCTAGAGGTTTGGCCGAATTTTTTTTGGGCGCAATTATTATACTCTGAAGTCTCCCTGGGCCCCAGAGTATAATAAATGGAGGCCCAGGGGAAGTGAGTAAAAATAACAAACAGTGATGCTCACTTTGCCTCACCTTTTCTGGGCATCCTCACAGTGTCTGGTGGTTCCCGGTGTCTTCTTCAAGCCTCTTCCTGTGTCTGGCTGACGTCATACACCCTGGGGTCAATGGGTCACATGAGACCCGTCGATGTCACATCATCTTGATCCAGTGTCATGACACTGGTTTGCCCAACGTGACTGCTCAGGCACAAACACAGGCCTAAGTGGTGACCCCGGGGCATGTGATGTCAGCCAGACACCAGAAGAGGCCTAAAGAAGATGCTGGGGACCGCTGGACGCACTGGAAAGGTAAGGCAAGGTGAGTATAAGGCACCTTGCGCACAACCAAGTCCCGTCTATAGAAAACTTTCCATGTGTGGGCCATAGTACCTGGACTGAACTCAGCTGTGTGCATACAAGTCACTACATCATAGTCAGTTATCATACAGTGAGTTCCCAAATAGCTACGATAGTTCTGTAGCTCAGTAGTATTAGTTCAGTAGTAGTTCAGTTCTGTAGCAATTGGGCCATTTAGTGGATCATAACTGACTATGATACAGTGACCTTTATGCACACGTCCAAGTTCAGGCTGGGTACTACAGCCCACACATGGACTCTTTTACTCACCTCCCCTGGGCCTCCAGGAGATCCCAGAGTTTAATAGTGTTTTGTGGGTACGGAACCACAAAGGTTTTGGGTTCAGGATGAACCTTAAACTTTTGGAAAATTTGTGTTGAATCGGTTCACTCATCCCTAGTTATGTCCAAAGTGGAGAACCCCTTTAAATTAAACGGATCACTTTAAGATGATAAAGTTCCTGTACAGGGTTAAACAGATAAGCTGGAAATCCACCATCTACAATATAAAGTAATTTCCTTCTAAACAAAGAACATCGACACTAAAAATGACATCAAGAAGCTTAAATGGAAGATAATTAAAAAATAACCATTTGTACCAGGGTATATATTTAGCTGAGGTCAGGAATGAGACACTTCGGAGAGATGAAATCACGCTGGAGATGACTGGACACGTAGGAAGGAGAGCGCACAATCTAAACTGGGAGTTCACTGAGAATCAATTGAGGGTTGTCGAACTCTAAGCCATTTATCATGTCTCAGTTCTGAGGCCCTTCTCAGGCTTACGTTGTAGAAGAATGAATCTGTCTCAGTTCTGACCTTGTCGGTGATATTGCTGAGGGATGGCCCGGCTTTTCTGTTTATATGGCCGCAATAAACTGGAGTGTGCTACAATATAAAGCACACTATAAAAGGCAAAATGTGTAAAAATCCAACACAAATGGCTGCAAAAGATAATAAGGAAACACCTATGGTATTAGACTTAGGTCACTGGAAAGCACAAATTTATTTACTGTGTTATTCTACCTGCTAGAGACAGTGTGACATGTGTGTGAGACCGCTCTGGTACGGCGGGTGTACGGGGACTCATTGAGGAGCTCCCTCTAGCATAGGGAACCTTATAGGCAATGGGTCAATGGAAAAAATTATGTAAATTAGACTTTTCCTGAACGAAGAAATTTGCCTCTGTAGCGCCACCTATAGATACTCTGTAAGTGTGGCACTAGAATGACCGTTTTCTTCCTTCCAGAATTTGCAAATTTTTTTTTCAATGACACATGGCCTGTAAGACTCCTTATGCCAGCTGGATCTCCTCCATGATAAAAAGTACCACCCCATCCAGAGTGGTTTCCTGCTACAGCCATTTTCCATTTTTGCATTTTCATTTTCAACTCCCCACTTTCCAAAAGCCATAGCTTTTTTACTTTTTTGTTTACAGAGCCATAATCCATAATAGAGCTTATTTTTTGCAGGACAAGTTATGCTTTTAATATTACATTTTTATGTATATATATATATATATATATATATATATATATTTATATAAATATATTTTGTTAATTTTCCTTAACCACTTCCCGCTCTGTGCTGTACTATTACGTCATGCTGAGCAATAGCTGTTCATGTGGCATGACTTACAGGTCTCAGCTGTATTACACATCTTAAAGCCGAGACTAGTAGCCAGAGTTGTAAAATACTCCAACTCCAGCGGCTTAACCCCTCAGATCGCTATCGATCACGGCATCTGGGTGATCCGGGGGCAAAATTGACCCCTTGGATCTCCTGCAATGAGATTGTGCGGCCTGAGGGGTTTTATTAGTAAATGTGCTAAAACATAATAAAACCAATATAAATATGTTATCTCTGTAATTGTATTGCCCCGCCGGACAAAGTTGCCGTAGTCAGTTTTTCATATTTTCATGTTTGAGTTGTTATATTAAGTTTGTTTTCTGGGAGGTGAAATAGTAAAAAAAAAAGTTTGGCCATTTTGATGTTTTTTCATGCTATGGCGTTCATATATTTAGAATTTAGATACCCAATGTGTTTATCTTTGTCTTTGTTTATTTTTATTTTTTATTTTGGGATGGGGGGGTGATTTGAATTAAAAAAAAAAGTAACTATTTTTTAAACCATTTTTAATGTTTATTTTTAGACCCCCCCCCCTCCCCAGGAGATTTAACCCCAAAGGGTTCTGATCACCAGTTCAATATACTGCAAACTACACTATGGCACCCGCTTAGTGCCATTTTTGAAGGGGTTAATCACAACCCAACCAGGTGTAATATCCCTTTTATTATTAAAGTTTGTAGTCTGGTTGGCAGATATTTTTTTTATTTTTTTGGGTTCTAGACCGATAAGCCCAAAAGGTATGTATTATTAGAATTTGTTTTAATGATATTCACAATTTCCTTCAGCGAACAAAAATAATTGGAGCTTTGAAAGCTTTTTTCCACTATCGGCGTTGATAGTACATATTATATGGGAAGAGAAATCTAAATCCCATCAATATTTGGTGTGAACTTTGCCCTCTGCCTTCCATCAATTCTTCTCAGTACACTTGCAGACAATAGTGTAGGCTTGCTCCAATCCTTCTGTCTCTTCATGTACGAGACAGACTGGATGATGTTGAGATCAGATCAGATCGTCACTTCCAGGACTCCTCCTCCAAAGGGCAAAGGTCACACCAAATATTTTCTTCCTTCACTTCCATTTGCAGAGTATTTTTATTCTAGTTCATGGACTCTAAACAATGCAGTGGTCCCCTTGGATGATTTTCATATACCCTAAAAGGTTGTATGGTCATGTGCTTAGCATTTTTTTGACTGTTTCCAATGTAAGTTAGAAGAATTGTGATTGCAGCTCTGGAGTATAATATAGGCTGTAACATAGGATCGGTAGAAGATAAGTAATACAATGCATTAACAAAGCTACTGAACTCATTCTGTAAATGATATAAATATATAAACTGTATCATTCTGGTTAAGAAGTTTCTATCATTTCAGCTGCAGAAGTATAATGTACAATAATAATTGCTATGATATAAACCTATTTACATAAGCTTTATCCTCACACCCTTGTTCTTACAATGAGACCAATGCTAAGCATGAATAGACACCATTGTGTACAGCAGACTAATGCCAGCGCAGTCTACCTCAGTTTTGTGAGATTGCATTTTACAAGAGCAGGAAGGACAATGATATTTTCCTGACTGGGCAAAACACATGTAATTATACATTGACAAAGCGCCAGAGGCTGCAGTAAAATGTACAGAATAGAATATAGAAATTTATAGAAATTATCATTGGAAGCCATAAGCAGCCATTTTTTTCTATTACAGAAGCATAAAGTTAAAGTGGTAGCATGACGTTATAAAAACATGGCTACTGTCTTTAAGACACAGAGCCAGTCTTGTCCTTGGACTGTATCTGGTGGCAGATGACGGATGTTAAAGAGAACCTTTCACCACCTCCACCAATTCAAGTTCTTAGCATCTTTGAATAGGCACTGCTCCACTGATTCCAGCACAGTTGGATTTTTTCCTCTAGACCCCACCATTCCTGAGCAACAAGTGTAGTATTGGTATCTGATGTGCTATTTAAAGTCTGTAATGTCAGAAGGGCGGTGTCAGACAGGGGGCGTGATTAAGAGCTCCAATCAGAGGGAGCCAGTGTCAGCGTTCAGAATCACACCCCTTGTCTGCTCCTGCCTGACTCCGCCCACCTGACAGTACAGAGCCTAAATAGTATATCAGGCACCAAAACTAACAGCATTGATTGCTCAGGAATGGTGGCGGCCAGAGAAAAAATTCCAACTGTGCCAGAATCAGTGGAGTAGCCCCTATTATATGATGTAAAAGCTGGACTTGTTTAAGGTGGAGAAAGACCCTCTTAATATTTTTAATATTACTACCTATAGGTAATGGATGGCTGACAGATGATAACGGATGAGCATCCATTATACTGTCCATTTATTTTTTTTCTGGGCATGCTCAGAAAGCAGAACAAAGAAATAAAAAAAAAAAAAAAATGCACTGTCCTTTATGGGCATTAATGGATGTTAACTGATACATTTTTGTCCATTTTTACTATATTTTAATTATTCATTTAAAAAAAGGACACATTTAATGTTCGTTTACCATCCTCTATGAATATGATAGGCTTCTTTTTTTTTTTTTTTTCACTTTATTTTCCACCGGCATTGTGAACCCACCCTGACAATGAAGACACATCAGCCATATGGGAAACTAGGATGTGGCCTTCAATGACATATGTCCAATAATGGCTTAGTAATTTCTTTTACTATCCAGGTCTACCTTACAAAGTCTCATTTATAGCCCATCAAAATTAAAGGTCAGTATATCTGCACCTCTGGCTTTAGCACCGGTTACTAATGAAAACGATTACAATATCCAAATTAAAATCTAAAATGTCAAGATGACTGGTAATTTGATGGGTTCACCCCAAACAAGTTCCTTCGTGTATTGTAAAAAGCTTTCCAAAACTCAGCCTTTTGTCTGACATAAAATAAAATATATTTACTGTAGGTTTTGTGTGTGTCGGCTTTTGAGAGATGAACAGATTTTGTATTAATTATTTAGAAATCATTTATGAGATGGGATTTGCAATCCTCAGAGCAGTGAGTTGGAAAATAGTATCCGGCAGGTTTTCCTTGCTAAGTTTTTGAAAGTGGAGAATGTAAATGAAATTTCTTATTTTAAAATCTTCGAGAAACCACAGCTTCCATAAAATTATATATTTTTTTCCTATAAGATTCCATTCGTCGACTCTTGGGAGATCACACTAATAAAATCAGGTCACCAAAGAGAAGGATCTAATGTTAAGAGCTGGCCATAACATTGGAAGCATTGCCTTTCATGTCATGTTGCTGTCTGCTGACATAACAAGATCTGAACTTTCCAATGTGGTGAAAATTGGCTTTGGGACTTCTAAATGTTCTTCGCTAATTTCGAAAACAGAAACTTTTAACTTTGATGAAAGCACTTAGGTTCCCGGGCGGCCTGGTTTTCCCATGACAATCCCCTTTCCACTCCATATCTGATAATGCTTTGTTGTAATGGATTTGTCATTTACATTCAGGAGTCAAGTAGCATGACCAATATGGTACGCGTCACTCTAAAATAAGCCATAGAATGGAGTTACGGGTTACAGCTAATCTGAGGTCAAATGGATGGTCCCATTCTTTAAAGGTTTTGTCTACTACTTTCCATATGCTCAATTGAGTCATATGGACACCATAGAGGGGGTCTCTCATTTGAGACTTATACCATATAAATACACTAAATTAGAGAGCTGCTAAGACTGATTAAAGTGTACCTGAAGTTTGAGAAAATTTTAGACATGTCATAGTCTGAAAATTGTGATCGGTGTGGAATCAGGGTGCTGAAATGAAGAGACAAACATGGCCAATTAAGTGATTGGGCCCTTTGGCTGGCTGTGTTTGACTCTGCTCAGCTGATCCTTGGAGGTGAGGTTAGTCATATATTGGTTTATTGTACAGGTGGGAAAATCGTGACATCATGACGCTCGGTGTCCCCATGTGACTGCTGGTGGCCCAGTTACAGGCCTCAGCCATGACCACTATGTTTTATAGATAGGTTCCTAGGAGCCCTGACAGTATTCTACACTATGTTTTATAGATAGGTTCCTAGGAGCCCTGACAGTGTTCTACACTATGTTATATACATAGGTACCTAGGAGCCCTGACAGTATTCTACACTATGTTTTATAGATAGGTACCTAGGAGCCCTGACACTGTTCTACACTATGTTATATACATAGGTACCTAGGAGCCCTGACAGTATTCTACACTATGTTTTATAGACAGGTTCCTAGGAGCCCTGACAGTGTTATACACTATGTTTTATAGATAGGTTCCTAGGAGCCCTGACAGTATTCTACACTATGTTTTATAGATAGGTACCTAGGAGCCCTGACAGTGTTCTACACTATGTTTTATAGATAGGTACCTAGGAGCCCTGACAGTGTTCTACACTATGTTTTATAGATAGGTACCTAGGAGCCCTGACAGTGTTATACACTATGTGTTATAGACAGGTTCCTAGGCGCCCTGACAGTGTTCTACACTATGTTTTATAGATAGGTTCCTAGGAGCCCTGACAGTGTTCTACACTATGTTTTATAGATAGGTTACTAGGAGCCCTGACAGTATTCTACACTATGTTTTATAGATAGGTTCCTAGGAGCCCTGACAGTGTTCTACACTATGTTTTATACATAGGTACCTAGGAGCCCTGACAGTATTCTACACTATGTTTTATAGATAGGTTCCTAGGAGCCCTGACAGTGTTCTACACTATGTTTTATAGATAGGTTCCTAGGAGCCCTGACAGTGTTCTACACTATGTTTTATAGATAGGCTCCTAGAAGCCCTGACATTGTTATACATTATGTTTTATAGTTAGGTTCCTAGGAGCCCTGACATTGATCTGGACTATGTTTTATAGATAGGTTCCTAGGAGCCCTGACAGTATTCTACACTATGTTTTATAGATAGGTTCCTAGGAGCCCTGACAGTGTTCTACACTATGTTATATACATAGGTACCTAGGAGCCCTGACAGTATTCTACACTATGTTTTATAGATAGGTACCTAGGAGCCCTGACAGTGTTCTACACTATGTTTTATAGATAGGTACCTAGGAGCCCTGACATTGTTATACACTACGTTTTATAGACAGGTTCCTAGGCGCCCTGACAGTGTTATACACTATGTTTTATAGATAAGTTCCTAGGAGCCCTGACAGTATTCTACACTATGTTTTATAGATAGGTTCCTAGGAGCCCTGACAGTGTTATACACTATGTTTTATAAACAGGTTCCTAGGCGCCCTGACAGTGTTATACACTATGTTTTATACATAAGTTCCTAGGAGCCCTGACAGTATTCTACACTATGTTTTATAGATAGGTTCCTAGGAGCCCTGGCAGTGTTCTACACTATGTTTTATAGATAGGTTACTAGGAGCCCTGACAGTATTCTACACTATGTTTATAGATAGGTTCCTAGGAGCCCTGACAGTGTTCTACACTATGTTTTATACATAGGTACCTAGGAGCCCTGACAGTATTCTACACTATGTTTTATAGATAGGTTCCTAGGAGCCCTGACAGTGTTCTACACTATGTTTTATAGATAGGTTCCTAGGAGCCCTGACAGTGTTCTACACTATGTTTTATAGATAGGTTCCTAGGAGCCCTGACAGTGTTCTACACTATGTTTTATAGACAGGTTCCTAGGCGCCCTGACACTGTTCTACACTATGTTTTATAGATAGGTTCCTAGGAGCCCTGACAGTGTTCTACACTATGTTTTATAGACAGGTTCCTAGGCGCCCTGACACTGTTCTACACTATGTTTTATAGATAGGTTCCTAGGAGCCCTGACAGTGTTCTACACTATATTTCATAGATAGGTACCTAGGAGCCCTGACAGTATTCTACACTATGTTTTATAGATAGGTTCCTAGGAGCCCTGACAGTGTTCTACACTATGTTTTATAGATAGGTTCCTAGGAGCCCTAAGAGTGGTTAGCATTGGACTGTGTGTCGTTGCTACCTGTTACCTCCAGATGGGATTAGAGACTGTATTCTGTTCAGGTTTATCAAACACAAAAAACAGCATCTCTGTAAAGACATGTAACTGTAAAGTCTGTGCTCTCTTTTAGAGACTGTTAGGCACTGACAAGCTCATTGCCTCTGGAAAGACTGTTGTAACCTTCCAGCCAGTTGGCTGTTACAAGATCTGTGTAACCGCCAAGCCTCTTGCCTCATGCTCAGATGTGTCCAGTTTCTTTGAGGTCCTGAGACCAACTGCTAAAATGGTCAGTAATTCTGGTAAGAATTGGAGAACTATCACTGGGGAAATTAAGATGTAAATACTTATTTTTCTTACAGCTCTGGTGCTTAAGCGAGCATGAACACCCCTCTGCCACATAAGAAGACCCCAGTATTATAACTGGCACTTCGTAGGTCAGTAGCCCTAGGCAATGTTACATCTAAGCTGTGGACAGGAAAGAGTTAAAACAACACGTTCGTGCTAAGAAGCTTCTCTGATGCAGAATATGCATTACATGACATTATTGGGTGTCTGTACATTTCAATAGAATCTGGCAGACATTGGCTCTTGATCATAAAATAGCTTCAAAGAGGACCTTTTACCATCTCCACCAACTCCAACTCTTTGCATCCTTCAATAGTTGTCGTTCCACTGATTCTGGCACTGTTAGAATTTTTTTTTTCTAGCCCCCACCGTTCCTGAGAAATCAGTTCGTTTCAGCAAACAGTATTCTAATGAGGCTCTGTACTGTCAGTTGGGCGGTCCTGGACTGGAGCAGACAGACAAACAGGGACCACCCACCTTACAGCAGAGAACATATTGTGTGCTGAAATTAACAGCACTGATTGCTCAGGAATGGTGGGGGCTACAGAAAAAATTCCAACTGCACCTGAATCACTGGAGCCACACCTATTTTTGGATGCAAAGATCTGGAGTTGGTGGAGGTGATCCTTTTTGACATCAACATTAGCCGCATATTAGAAACAACTATTATTAAATCCAATTACCAGAAATAAACACAGTACAATAATGACTTCTAAGTGACTTTGACCTAAATTGCTATTAAATACAAGTTTTCTTAGTTAGTGACCCCCACAGAGCGGACACAGGCTATATGTATTATTTATTACAGAGTCTAAAGATAAAGCAACTTTTGCTCTTATTAGTTCTGCGTAACTCAACAAAAGCCGTTGCGTTACTGAGAAGTTTACTGAGGCTTAAAATGTTAATTACAAGAATCTAATACGTTGCGGCCGCATCAAAGAATCAGTTTTATCAAATTAATTCTAACAGTGCATGTTCCATATAGAGTGCCATTTATATCACTGCTGTCCAGCACTGATCTCACCCATGAAATAGAGGTTAGATACAGCTGCCACCATGGCGCGGAGACTCAGTCTTCATGCTGTTAGGATAATAAGATTTTTCAACATTAATTTTATAAGTTGCAGACTGTATATTATCTGTTCTCTTTAGTTCAGGTGAAAGCATCAGAATAATTAAAGTTATGAGGCTCCTGTTAAAAATTTAGGTCGTATATATCAGCAATTATACCAAAGTCATACTACCACTGTGCCTTAGTAGTGATTAGGGGAGATCCTAAAAATGGTTGCCCTCCATCTCCTAAGGTGGCCACATCGGCCTTGTCACTAGGGCCCAGTGCAGTGTTTTGGAGTTGGTGGAGTCAGGGCCAAGATGGAGACCAGCCTTTCCTGGTTCTGTCAATGGTGGTGGCTATTTCCTGCTAAACCACCCATAGGCACATTGTGGTGGGGAGTTGCACTGATGGTGAAGATGGTGGTTGTAGCTCACCTTCGGGCACACCTTTGTACATATGTGCCAAGTGTCCTCAAATTGCTGGGACAGTTATAATTTTTAAGGACAGCACTTCAATTCCATAATGACTTCAATGACTTTCACCCTACCATCAACCTTAAACTTAGCTATTCAGGGAGTGAAATTCACTTTCTGGATACCACAATATACATCAAAGACCACCGGCTACTCACATCAATATACCACAAACCTACAGACAGAACGGCCTACCTGAGAAATGACAGCTTCCACCCCAAGCACACAAGACAATCTATCATCTACAGCCAGGCTATACGATACAATCGTATTTGCTCCAACAAAGCAGACCTGGACAAGCACCTCCTGGATCTGAGGACGAAATTTCTCAGATTGTGATACAAACCAAAAGTAACAGACAACCAATTAAACAAAGCAGCAGCCATTAACAGAGACAGTCTGCTCACATATAAAAAGACCCAGAAAGAAGCCCAAGTGCCCCTAGCTGTCACCTACAACCCACAGCTGGAGATCCTACGAAGGATTGCCAAGGAGCTCCAACCTGTGCTACATAGGGACAACAGACTCAAGGACATATTTCCAGTCCCCCCTCTCCTTTCCTTTCGACAACCACCAAACCTGAGGCGTATTATCGTCCGGAGTGCCCTGAAGGCCCCAACTGAAAATGGCACCTCACCTTGCCTACACAAAAGGTGCATGACCTGCAAGCACATCCACACCGCTGACAGTGTACCTGTCCCACAGTCACAACAGATGCACAGAATTAGGGGGACATTTTCCTGCAGGTCTTCCAATGTGGTGTACCTCATAATGTGTGTGCAATGTCCCACCACAGGCCTCTATGTGGGGGAAACAGGGCAGAGACTCAGTCAACGAATGAACTCACACAGGTCCAACATTAATAACAGCAGAACCAATCTCCCAGTGGCCGCACATTTCTCCGGAGAAAACCACTCTATTGAAGATTTGCGGGTTGTGTTTTTAATGGGACATTTTAAGACGCAGGAGAAAAGGAAAGAATCGGAATACAAGTTTATGCAAAAATTTCAAACTCTGCAATTTGGACTTAATATTCATGCCAGCTTCATGTCACACTATGTATGAACCATGAACTGAACTCAATATTCATGCCAGCTTCATGTCACACTATGTATGAACTGTGAGGGTCACAAATCACCTCCTGATAGCAAACAGATAACAGATCCCTCTGTCATGCACCACAACTTTCCAGATTTGATTTTTGACCTGTTGTAAATAACTTCTCTACTTAGATTGCGTTTTTTTTAAGGACTCTAAAATCCTTTGAAAACCATGTGTATAAAAATCTGTGAATTTTCAGTTCTTGTATCACACCATGTCTGATGAAGGGAGCTAGTACTCCTGAAAGCTTACTTATAAATATACTCAGCCTCTAAAAGGTATCGCCTGATTTCTTCACTCTTCCAAAATATTTGTTGACATGGTCTCCAATAGTGGGAAAGCAGTTTTTTTTTTTTTTTTTTTTTAATTGACCATTACCTATTAAATTAATTTTAGGTAATACTCACCACTCCTTGCTCCTGGCTCCTCTTTTGCATGTCCTGCTGAACGTTGAGTCTGGAAATTTCTGCACATAACGTTTTGATACTGGTTACCATATGAACGTCACATGCAACAGCGTTTACCACCAGACCAAGCATGTCATACCCTGAAATTCACCTTGAGGAGACCCACCAGACCCAGCAAGTGATGTCCATCAGCAGTGAGGGAGGAGAAACAGGCAAAAAAGGAAAAGAGGAAGCATGAGATATGTCTTCTTCTGTGCTAACCAGCCTACAAGGATGGTTGGAGAGTATGGGATTCATGGTGAGTCACAGTGCTCGTATGGAAACATGGTGATCCAGTGGGCATAGATATGGGACACAAAGGGGCATTATGCGGAGTGGGGGACACTAAAGGGGACATTATAATGTGTGGGGGACATTATAAGGGGCATCATACTGTATGGTGGAACTACAGTAAGGGGACATTATACTGTTTGAGGACACTCAGGGGCATTAAAACGTGGGAGACACTAAGAGGGCATTATACTGTATGGGCACACTAAGGAAACATTATACTGAGTGAGGGAACTAAGGGGACATTATGCTGTGTGGGGAAAACTAACAGGGCATTATAGGGAGCCTGGCATCTTACAAGCATTTTTGTCCTGTAAATAGGGAAAGTGGTCTTTAAATAGAGGGCATGGGGGCAAGGCCTACAATTTTTGGCACCGCTGGAACTTTTTTTTTACCTGGGACAAAAACAAATTGAATATCCTGGGAAAACTACCCCCTGGAAAGCCACGTAACAGCCATTGATATATTTTAAGGTCGGCAGGTATAGTTGCTATTTGCAGGAGGTGTTGCTGACACTTGTAATAAAAAGAATAAAGCTGCCCCAGGTTTTTGCTTATCTCGCTCACTTCGGTATATCTGCAGAAACTACAGAGTAATTTAAAAGGGTTTTCCCATTTCCAGGATAATATATAAACTTGTATCTTAAGCTAACAAAAGTGTTTTACCCAATACATTGCTTTATCTATCTTGCTCTATTTTTCAGATACTGCTGAATATGTCTGCTCAGTGTTTATAGCTTGTTGCCTAAATTTCCGACCACCTCTGCTAACTGCAGTGGCTGGTCTGTTGACGTCAGTCTCTGTTCCCTGTTCTCTTCGCTGTTATTGATGACTATTGAAGCCTTCTGTCAGCTCTTCAAAGTGCACTTAGCTGCTGAGCCCTGGTAAGCACTAGAATAGGGCTCAATCAGTACCTCTGTTATCTCTGTATGCAAATCCAGAGATAACAGTGTGCAGTTTAGTTTCAGGAGTACACTGCTGGCCTGACCTTTGCATCACACAGGCCAAGCCCACCCACCAACTGGACACTGAAATCAGAAAGTGGAGGAGAGTAGGTGAAGCCTTTAGATAAGAAAACCCCTATATAACATAAAAAGCACTGTTTTTCTTTTTGAATTCTGGAAGCTTCATAGTTTTCCTCAAGTGTTACTTCAATATATACAGATATGCCCCCTCCTCACCGAACATGTCCAGATATGTGTCACAAATAAAATCTGGTCCTATCTGTAGATATTTTTAACCTCAGAGCTGTATTCACAGTTCTGCTGATTGCTCCTGTAAACAGTTGACAACCTTGCTGACTGACACACCTACAATAGCTTCACCAAGGCCCCTTAGTGTAGTGGGACAGTTAGTTTTTGCTACATCAGATAACAGAATGGGGTCTGATATAAGGACTACAGTGCCTTGCGAAAGTATTTGGCCCCCTTGAACTTTTCAACCTTTTGCCACATTTCAGGCTTCAAACATAAAGATATAAAATTTTAATTTTTGGGTGAAGAATCAACAACAAGTGGGACACAATTGTGAAGTGGAATGAAATTTATTGGCTATTTTAAACTTTTGTAAAAAATAAAAAACTGAAAAGTGGGGCATGCAATATTATTCGGCCCCTTTACTTTCAGTGCAGCAAACTCACTCCAGAAATTCAGTGAGGATCTCTGAATGATCCAATGTTGTCCTAAATGACTTATGATTTTAAATATAATCCACCTGTGTGTAATCAAGTCTCCGTATAAATGCACCTGCTCTTTGATAGTCTCAGGGTTCTGTTTAAAGCGCAGAGAGCATCATGAAGACCAAGGAACACACCAGGCAGGTCCGTGATACTGTTGTGGAGAAGTTTAAAGCCGGATTTGGATACAAAAAGATTTCCCAAACTTTAAACATCCCAAGGAGCACTGTGCAAGCGATCATATTGAAATGGAAGGAGTATCAGACCACTGCAAATCTACCAAGACCCAGCCGTCCCTCTAAACTTTCATATCAAACAAGGAGAAGACTGATCAGAGATGCAGCCAAGAGGCCCATGATCACTCTGGATGAACTGCAGAGATCTACAGCTGAGGTGGGAGAGACTGTCCATAGGACAACAATCAGTCGTACACTGCACAAATCTGGCCTTTATGGAAGAGTGGTAAAAAGAAAGCCATTTCTCAAAGATATCCATAAAAAGTCTTGTTTCAAGTTTGCCACAAGCCACCTGGGAGACACACCAAACATGTGGAAGAAGGTGCTCTGGTCAGATGAAACCAAAATCCAACTTTTTGGCCACAATGCAAAACGATATGTTTGGCGTAAAAGCAACACAGCTCATCACCCTGAACACACCATCCCCACTGTCAAACATGGTGGTGGCAGCATCATGGTTTGGGCCTGCTTTTCTTCAGCAGGGACAGGGAAGATGGTTAAAATTGATGGGAAGATGGATGGAGCCAAATACAGGACCATTCTGGAAGAAAACCTGTTGGAGTCTGCAAAAGACCTGAGACTGGGACGGAGATTTATCTTCCAACAAGACAATGATCCCAAACATAAAGCAAAATCTACAATGGAATGGTTCACAAATAAATGTATCCAGGTGTTAGAATGGCCAAGTCAAAGTCCAGACCGGAATCCAATCGAGAATCTGTGGAAAGAGCTGAAAACTGCTGTTCACAAACGCTCTCCATCCAACCTCACTGAGCTCCAGCTGTTTTCCATGGAAGAATGGGCAAGAATTTCAGTCTCTCGATGTGCAAAACTGATTGAGACATACCCCAAGCGACTTGCAGCTGTAATCGCAGCAAAAGGTGGCGCTACAAAGTATTAATTTAAGGGGGCCGAATAATTTGGCACGCCCCACTTTTCAGTTTTTTTATTTTTTACAAAAGTTTAAAATATCCAATAAATTTAATTCCACTTCACGATTGTGTCCCACTTATTGTTGATTCTTTACCAAAAAATTAAAATTTTATATCCTTATGTTTGAAGCCTGAAATGTGGCAAAAGGTTGAAAAGTTCAAGGGGGCCGAATACTTTCGCAAGGCACTGTATATATCCAAAAATACAAATCACCAGGACAAGCCCTGTGATGACATTAGGATTCAGCATTAGAGCTCCACAGACTTTACACTCAGGATTGGTTATTTGAAGAGTGAAAACCTGACGATTAATCTTTGGGATATGATGCAGATCCTTTATTTTAGCTGCCTTCACATTTTACCGTGATTGCTCTCCTGCGTGGAAATCTCATTTATATGATTCAAAAATTCATTGACTTAATTAGGTTGAAATGAATGTTGAATGAGAATAAGGCATTGCTTCCAAAAAGTCAGGATTTAATTCAATTTATTGGAAAAATGTACAGTATAATAAAGACATAACTTAAAGAACTTGTCCCATCCCAGATAGCACCTTTTTTCCAAAAATGGAGTCCAACCTGGCCTGAGACTTATAGGTTGGATCGCAGTCATGAGGTCCATCCAAAATTCCCCCCACAGTCTCAGTTATGCACATTAGGTCTCAAAAAAGTGAGCTGGCTGATGGCCCATCTCCTGACTGCAACAATGACATGTGGACTGACTTGTACTGGCAAACTGAGACTAGTTTGGTTCTCCGCTTCCTCCTTCTCCCATGCTAGGGAGGAAAGAGAACTTTCTGTCTCCTCCAAATGAGATAAGAGAATTACCAAGTCTCTTCTTTGTAACTAGAAAAACCTAAGTCAAAGGTTGTACCATCTGCTCACTTCAGCTTGAATGGTTTGTTCCACTTAAAGTGACAACAATTCATATACAGCAATAACATATTGGGTTCAAGTCTGGGATATGAATAAGTTCTAGGGGTCTAAGATCTGGGGTTTGAAATCTAAGAGTACGATGAAGGGGTTATGTGCAGTACTTGGGCATTATATTGTGGGTCGTTTCCAGGTGTGTGGTCTATCCAAGGACATTGAGCACGTGTATGTGAAAACTTTGAGCCTTCTAGTGATTAGGTGATACCACTAGGGATGATACAAGTGCTGGCTCTAGATAATCAGTTAGGACAATGCACTGGAATATCTAGCTGGTTATGGGAAAATTTACAGTATAACAACCCAATGTGAGTAACTGGTAAGAAAAGAGAAACACAGAGAAAGGCGCTTCTTGTTCAGGTTTTTTGGAAACCTCTTAACAAGCCCTTATACCCCTAGGTTAAGGTGCTTATCTGGGTTAGTAGAGGGAAGACACAATTACTGAATTCGTAGTAATCCTTGGGTGGAAGAAATTGGGTGCACAGAAATTGGGATCCAAGGCTGTATCAAAACCGTGCAATTGGAAAAGCTAAAGAATAGCTCAAGAAAATCACCAGGCTCTGTACTCTCCTTCGTCCGTTTGGTAAAATAGCCCCATGTGAGTGTTGTACATATAAAAAAGAACATGAGTATAAAAACTGTCTTTCTGTAAGGACATTACTGGATGTGTGGGCATTTGTTGGCTTATTGGGTATTTCTGTGTATCAAGATGGGACCAGGAAATAGAGATTTGGGACGCTTCAGAACAGCAGCCATGGATCGATACGCACGTAAGTATTCAAAGCCCAGTTCTGTTGAATATAGTGTCCCAAATATTGTCTTCTATATCATGAAAAAATGTCTTTTTTTATGGATAAAAGACACTCTGATTTAATTCCTACTATTAGAGAATCTCCTGTTTCATTTTTCCTTTCTCATTCTCTTTCGGAGTTAATAGCTAGGGGTCCTTAGTTCTAGCGAATCAATTACTGCACGACCAACATGTTCTTAAGTACTAGGGCCAGGAGAGTGCAAGGATTGAAAGGGGTTGTCTGCTTTAGAAAACCCATTTTCAAATACCTTACTAGAAATTTCTAAGTGATGACCTTTACCTATAGTATTACCTAGAGGAAAGACTGGCTACAAAAGAGCAGTCTGGAGATCCCGGCATGTCCCTGAATCACAAAAACAAGCAATTGAGCTTCATTCTTCCTGTGGTGTCGCAGCAGAGAAATTCAACCTATGCTACCAGAAACCCCCTCAGGTTACAGGTGATCACTGGGGGTTCAAGCAATGGAATATTCTGTGTTAACGTAAAGGGGTTTTCCACCCCTATAAGATCGATGAACTATCCTTTGGATAGGTCATCAATGAAAGATGCACAGGAGTCCAACACATGGACCCCCATAGATCAGGTATTTGACTAGACTGTGGCCTCTTCTCTGAAAGTCAAGTACAGTGCTAGACATTGTACAGTGGCTGTACTGGATATTGCAGCTCAACCCCTTTCACTTGAATAGGACTTAACAGCTACTAGGCCATGTGAGCAATGACCATGACCTGTAAAGTGGAAGTGATCATGACAGAGCACATCTATCGCTTCAAGCAGTGGATGTCGGACCCTCACTGATCTTCAGTCGATGACTAGAGATGAGATAACCAGTTCAGATCAAATTGGATTCGACCTGAGTTTTCCAAAATTTTCAGATTCGACAATAACACACAAACCTTTCAGGTTCGTCTCCCATGAATCAAATTATACTTTGGGGTCTCTTCTGAATCCTGCGTATTATAAGTGGAGGCCCAGAGAAGATACACTTATAGTCACCTTGCCTCACTTCTCCTTGGCTCCCATGCAATGTTTGGTGCTCCCTCGGGGTCCACAGTGACAGGGTCCTTTGGGGTCCACAGGTCACATGGGGCACGCCAACATCATGATGTTTGCTTTAAAGTAACATGATGTTAGTGCACCCCATGTGACTGAGGCCCAATCACAGGCGTCAGTGGTCCCCTGGGGTGCAAGAAGGCCAGGTAAGGACCCTAAGGGAGCACCGAACGCTGCAAGGGAGCCCAGAAAAGGTGAGGCAAGGTGCGTATAAATGCTTATTCTGCTTCCATCTCTGAAGAGACCCCAGAGTATAATAATAGCATTTTCAGTTCATGCCGAACAAGTTTGCTCCAAATCTAAACAGATGGACGAAGCCACGAATATTCATTGAAACAAATCTCTATTAATGACCAATTCTGTGGACAGGTCATCAATCTTATAAGCCTGGAAAACCACTTTAATTTTGGAAGAACCCTTCTGGTTTACAGTAAGTCTCTCATCAGATATCATGGACCCAGACTTCTTACAAGTCCTTGTCCTTTAACTCAATCATATTGTCACAAAACAAATTCATTCTTGGACCCAACAAAAACCCAACCGTTACACTTCTTTACATGTTACCAAGTGCAGATTATATTACCATTGGCAGATATGTAAACCATTTTACAGCAATTTCCTTAAATTTATTATATGTGGGGTGGAAATTATACAAGAAGAACTTTTAGTTCTATAATAATAACATTCTAGATTTATTTGCAGAATTTCAGCACAAAATGTTATTGAGATTTTTATCACTTATACTTTTTTCAGGCCAATTTTATGCTTCTGTATATCCGATTACCCATGTGAAAGGCATAAAGATTACCAGTCTGCTTAGATAAAGGCAGCATCATTCACCTTGCATTCTTGCTTCAAGTATTATTGCCGCTTTCATTGCAAATGTGACTGAATACAAGTCTCTGAACTTTTCTTCCAGTTCATTTACATGGTTTATCTAGCCACGGCGGCCAGCAGTATGGGGAGAAACTTGTTTTTTGCTTCATCTTTATTGATTTACTAAAATACTTCCTCCGGGTACTCCATGCACTTCAAAAGACATACTGATAGGGAATGTAGATTGTGAGCCTTATATGAGACAGTGATTGACAATGTCTAAAGTGCTGTGGAATATGATGGCGCTATAATAAATAATATAGAGCACTAGATACAGACGGGGAGATTTACAAAGACTGGCGTTACCAACTCTAGTCTTCATAATCCCATGGCAGGCATTTATGACGAGGCGCCAACCTCCTCAAATTAGGCGCATCCTCTGCCAGCCATGTGGCTGATAGGAAATCTACTCCAGATCATAGCTGGAATAGGTTTCCAGCATCATTCATGCCAGATCTCTAGCCTTAAAGGGGTTGTCCAGAATAAAAATATTTTTTTTTAAATTAGGCCGGGGAAGGTAAAAAATAAAAAAACAAACATATCCACCTGTCCACGGTAATCCGATATCTCCCACCACTGTCCAGTCCTGATGCTCTGCTGTCTTCTTTTGCTGGAAGTCCTCTCTGGCTGTGACGTCCCTAATCCCATTTCACAGGAAGTGACATCCGTGTCCTTTACTAGGCTGCTGATTGGCTTCAGTGGTCATGTGCGGTGGGGACTTCCGCTAGAAGAAAACAGCGGAGCTGCAGGACCAGACCACGCTGGAAGGCACCAGAGAACTGGGGACAGGTGAGTATGTTTTTTGTTTTTTTGGGTTTTTTTTTACAACTTCCCCAACCTAAAATAAAAAAAAAAAAATACTGCACAACCCCTTAAATGATAATAAATCTGGCTGCCGATGATGGCTCCCCTTGCATAATTTTTTTGTGCAAAAACCCAATTTACACAAAAAATTTGCGACTTTTTATGTCTTATATGTTAGAAACCTTACGTAAAGGGAATAATAAATCTGCCCTATACTGTATTATTAACAATAAATACAGTCACTGTTAGCTACAGCCTAACCCTGAATTCATATGAACGTCATAATCGGCCATGGGTTGGCCGTTTTTTTAATGGCCGTCACACAGTTGCATTAACATTTATCCATGTGAATGGGGGCAATTCACATGACCGATATTTTGACGGTCCTCAGTAACAAACTGTAAAAGTATAGCTCATGCGCTATTTTTATCCACTTTCACGAATATTTCCATATACCATAATGTATGAAGGATCATCTTTGTTCATGTCAACGTAGGCTTAGTTTCTGTTTCTAACTGCAGCCATTTGTAAAAAAAAAAAATAAAATTATGAAACATTTAATAAAAAAAAGTCCCCAAATTAAAATCTAAAAATAACTATTTCTGTTTTACTTAATTTACAAAGATGTGAAAACAAATAAAACATGTGGTATCACTGCAGACAGTAATAACATCTATAATAAAACTGCATGGGGAACGATCTAAAAATAATGCAAAAGAGAAAAAAAAATAGCAGGGTCTAGCTTTTTTTTTTTAGAGATTGGTGAACGTCAGGGGATTTGTGAATGTTCGGGAGGTTCACCCACCAACCTCATTTTAGACCAAACTTCAACAAGTTCGGTCTGAACCAAAAGTGCTGTTATTATACAGTACTTCAGGTTCTCTTCAGACCCCAGAGTATAATAATTGGAGGCCATGGGGAGGTGCAGAAAAATAATAAATGCTGATACTCCCCTTCTTTCACCTCTCTTGGGCTCCTTTCCGGTATCTAGCCATCCATCATGGTCGTCTTTTGTCGTCTTCCAGCCTCCTGGGATGCGATGACATTATGATGCTTGGGTTAAATCATCATGACATTGGGGCACCCCATGTAGCCGCAGAGGCCCAATCACAGGCCTCACTGTTGCAAGGGACCCATGACATCAGCCAGGAGGGTAGAAGACAACCATGATGGAGCAATGGAAACTGCAAGTGAGCCCAGGAGAGGTGAGAGAAGGCGAGTAATATTGTTTACTATTTTTCTGCATCACTTCTGGGCCTCCAGAATGAAACCTGGAAATTTTGGAAAATTTGTAATAAACCTGGTTTGTTATGAACTGGTTCCTTCATCTCTGGATACATAGTCAATATTGCCAGTATTTGTCATATTATAGCCAGTGCTTATGGCCATACCTAAGGGCTTCCATGGCGAGTCACACACATGGCGATCACATGTGCCAAAGAATAAAGATAAAGTTATATGTCACACAGTGAATGATACAAATTTATAAAAATACAACACAGCTCGCAAAAAAAAAAGCCCACTTACAGTCAATGGAAATAGGAAAAGAAGTTATGGGCCGATTAAAATACAAGAACATTTCTGAGGCTCGGTTCTGTACAGGGTTAACTTCTTTGTGGATCATTCCCCCTCTATAAATATTTTATATCCATTGCAATGCATCATGGTCCTACTATTCCGTAGTGCCCCTCCCCCAATGAATCCTGATTGTTACCGATTCTTGTATTCTTTTTCTGCTATATTTATGGTCACTGTTATTCTGTTGTACTTGAAGATGATCTGAATAATTCTGGAATGTCTATAGTATATACATTACAGTTTGTATTAATGAGATCCGTAGGGTGTTTATTTAGGGAGCAGATATACAACAATTTGTTGACCCAACAACATCGGATCAATTAATATGGCTGCTGCTTCATCATCTCTATGTAAATACTCTGGAGGGACTGGAGAAAAAGGCAGAAGAAGGTATAATTCATTTTTACATACATAAGCAAGATCCTAAGTGATTTCCCAGACGTCTCCACCACTGGAAACAGTCAAACAAATACAATTATATCCTGTAATAGGATGTATTAATTATGAGGGTATAGAAAGAGCGTCACAAGATCCAATTTATTATACTCAAATTCTGTCTACAGATTTGCATAGTAAGGCTGAAAACAATCTACATCTAGTTTAATCAGAGGGATTAAGAGAGATTCTCGGGACACCCTTTACTTTAGCAGCAATTCAAGTAAAAGAAGTCTACCACCTCCATAACTGTATGTCAACTAGAGATGGGCATATAGCTTCGTCACAAGCTGGGTTCGGCCCGAATATCTCAAATTGTTCGGTTTTTAACTAAACCGAACAACTGGGGATTCATCTCAGACTAATTAAAATGGCTGCCACAAAATGCATTGTGGTAAATTATTATAGCCTGGGATCTCTTCAGACCCCATAGTATAAAAGGTGGCGGTCCTGGGAGGTGTGAAAAATAAAAAATGTTTATACTCACCTTCCCTCACTTTTTTCGGGCCTCCTCGTGGTGTCCAGGGCTTTCCTGGTGACATCATGTGCCCGGGGTCAGTTCTGAGGCTTGTCCCATAGGGGTCCCTCCACACAGTATAATGTCACACAGTGGCCCCTCCACACAGTATAATGTCCCATAGTGGCCCCTCCACACTGTATAATGTCTCATAGTGGCCCCTCCACACTGTATAATGTCTCATAGCAGCCTCTCCACACAGTATAATGTCCCATAGTGGCCCCTCCACACAGTATAATGTCCCATAGTGGCCCCTCCACACTGTATAATGTCTCATAGCAGCCTCTCCACACAGTATAATGTCCCATAGCAGCCCCTTTACACAGTATAATGTCCCATAGTCCTACGGTGTTCGAATTTCGGGTCCACCCCTGAACTATTATTATACATAGGGGTCTTTTCAGACCCCCACAGGGTAAATGAAGCATTGCACAATATAATCATTGGGTTGTCCATGTAAAGCAAGTATGTGCCAGATCCTCCAGAGCAAGAAGAGAATAGATGTTGGCATAAAAGGAAGACATCCCTCGCTTGACTACTTACGCTAGGTTTGCACTAGCATTCTGGTCACGGTTTTTTGCGTCTGTATGGGGACCTGAAAGATGGAGACCGTGTGTGCTTAAAAAGCGGCTACCTGCTTAAACCCGCGGACCCCATAGACTATAATGGGGTCTGCTGGGCTTCCGCACTTCCTTTTGAACCCTATTGGAAGATAAGGAAAAAGTGCAGAACAGTACAGCTCAACTTTTCCTGTAAGTCCCCCCTAGTGGTAAGGATATGTGATATGGGAACAACTTATTATCTACTTTACGACCTCCCATAAGTGTCATCTTACCGGTTCCATTGTACAATATATGAAGGTATCATTTACAGAAATAACTAGCAGTACAAGTCACAAATAATACAATTCTCAATATGTAAGTCTTCAACTGCAGTAACAAGCTTCCCAAGATCAGGCTATCTATTGGATAATACCAGGAGGTGAAGGACACTGTCCAGAAAAGCTTAAAGTATCTGACGGTAATTGGTTACTTAGAATCACTGTAGGGGAAGAAACTCATTGATTAACAAGTTTTTGCAGTCAAGTGTATCTGACTGGAGACATACAGAAGATATTTTAAGAAATTGCTTCTAGTACAAGGTGAGCTTTCTGATGAAATTTCAAGGCAAAAATGCAATAATATGTTTGTGCAATAAAGAAAACACAAAGTTTCTGTTATAAGAAAAAGGAAGAAAATGGTTCGGGTGTGAGATTACTGTTCTGTAAAATAAATGAGTTCTTCTGCGAGTCGCCTTGGATTCACAATGGCAAACAGTAGAGTGATTTACATGAGCCACTAACTGAATATAACACCTTTAGAAATGGACCTACTGTACATGCATTATATATACTGTACTATATATATATATATATATATATATATATATATATATATATATTCTTAAAGGGGTTGTCTAGTTTCAGCAAATAAATATTATTTGTATAATGAAAAGTTATACAATGTTTTTAATATACTGTATTTTCAGACCATAAGATGTATCTGACTATAAGATGCACCCCAAGTTTGGGCATGAAAAATTAGGGAAGATATTTCATATTAAATTTATCCTTCCCTGGTGATCAAATATAGTAGAGTGTCAATGTCACTAACTGGTATGTTAGGAAAGATAAAGGGGGTTATTAGCTAACCTTCACATGGAATAATGTCCTATTGCTGTCTCTATATAATATAATATAAGCACAGTATTATACTGTGTGTGGGGCATTAAGGAGCATTATACTGTGCGGGGGCACTAACGTAGTATTATACAGTGTGTGGGGGCATTATACTATATAGGAAGCACTACAGGGCATTAAACTGTGTGGAGGGCACCAATGTGGCATTATACTATATTAGAGCCACTAATGGAACATTATACTGTGGGGGGACACTAAGGGGCATTGCACTGTGTTTGAGACATTAATGGAGCATTATACTATGTATAGGGCACTAATAGGGCCCACAGTATAATTCCCCATTAGTGCCCTAAACTACCTAGTATAATGTTCCTTAATGCCCCCCATCACACACACACACACACACACATACACACACACACATATACACTGTATAATGCTCCTTATTGTCCCCTACACAAAGACCCTGACAGCAGTCAGGGGAAACTACTCACTTCCTGACCGCTTGTCTTTTAGCATTAACACATTACTACAATGGCAGCAGAGATCGGTAATCGACCCTGCTGCCTGCACACAAGCTGTATAGGCAGCAGGGACGATTTCCTATCCCTGCTGTCGTGATAGTCATGTAATCATGATAAAGGACATCGGAGTCGGAGGTGAGTAGTTTCTTCCGCCCACTTTGATTATGGAGGCAGGGGTCCGGGCATATAGCGGTCACGGTCTTCGTTCGGACCATGGTCTGCCAGTTGATTTATCTTCTGCCCTGCACTGATCTGACTGATCAGTGTGGGGCAGGGAGGGAGAGATCTCTATAGAGCCAAGCACAGCTCTCTGATCGGGAGACGCGCTTTATCAACTCTTCTCCCAAGCATTAAGCAACCTGTCAGGGGGTTCTGGCACTGCTGGACCCCACTGACTTTGGATAATAAAACAGAAGTATTTTTTAAAAAGTTTTTTCCTTGTGAAAAATTGACTCTTATAGTCCGAAAAATATAATACTTTCTGGTTCAGTTTATCACAGTTTTCTAGACCTCTGCTTGCTGTCATTCTTTATTTGCTTCCAGTGGATAAATATCAATCCATGGTCATGTGATATACAGTCCATGGTCATGTGATATACACACAGGTGCACGGCTCGTTATAGTAACAGCACAGTAATCAGACATCTGCCTAGTAACGAGCTGTGCACCTGTGTGTACATCACATGAGCATAGACTGTAGATCACATGACCATGGACCGCATATCATATGACCATGGCCTGTATATCACATGACTTTGGACCGTATATCAGACGACTATGGACCATATATCACATGACTATGGACCATATATCACATGACTATGGAATGATTTTTATCCACTGAAAATAAACAAAAAAATTACAGTAATTATACAAGCAATAATATTTATTTGCCCAAACTGGACAGCCTCTTGTTTTAATATAAGGCATATGGTTTATAACATTCTGAATTAAAAGAAGGGGGATTCCTGTTTCGGATCCTCATCTATCATTTAGACTTGAAAGCAGCTACAGAAAGCAGCACACACATTGTCCGAACCAAGTGGCAGCTGCAGGGGCACATCTTCCATGAAGCGACCTGAGGCAATGGCACCTCATGGAATAAACTGGGGGGGGCGGCATTTTTTTTTTAATTGGCAGCTACTTATTGTGTTATTGTAATAAGCAGCTGCCAATAATTTTTACTCACCGGTCCACGCTCCTGTCCTGGATGCCCTTTGCTGCCTCCTCTAGGTGGCGCTACACTTACGTCACGATGCTGAAAAACGCCAGGACGCCATGTACACTGCCGGCTACAGTGCACCCTAGAGGTGGCAGCGGAGGGTGGCCAGGTACAGGTGAGTAAAAATTATCAGCTGCTATCAGTGTGCAGGTGGGGGGGAAAAAGGGAGTAATATACTGCGGGTGGGCTTTAAAATAGGGGTCACATACTGTGTGTTGGGGGGTATAAAAGGGGGCCATAAACTGTGTGGTAGCCATAAATAGGGGGGATTCATATGCTGTGTGTGGGGGGATATAAAAGGGGGTCATATACTGTGTGGGGGCCATAAATAGGGCTCATATACTGTGTGGGGGCCATAAATAGGGGGTCAGATACTGTGTGGGGCTATAAAAATCGGTCAGATACTGTGTGGGGGCCATAAAAAGATGTGACACGGCACCCAAATTAAGATTAAGCTAGGTTTTTTTTTTTTTTTTTTACAAATTATGACACACCGAGCTCAAAAGGTTAGTCATGACTGGTTAAGTATATACAACTCCTAGACAAACCCAACTGTGTCCATGGTTACAGGTTTCAAACAACCCCTATGTGTATGATTCGGCAGTCATGTGATAAACACAGAGTCTGTTTATAGTCTGTTACCATGGAGACACATAGGTCTGCACCGGAACAGTATAAACAAAAAAGTATTATATTTTGCACTAAGGCTAAATACAAAGTTCCTTCATTTCATATCTTAGATGCATTAGGGCAATGTAAAAAAAATGGTTGAAAATGTGCACAAAGCCTTTAGGTCTTGTACGGTCCCTGAAATTTGAGTTGAATACAAGCCAAAAACCAAATGACTTGTTCAGTGCAGCTATAGTAAATAAGCTAGGAAACTGTCTGCAGTGAAGTCGGAGCATAAACAGCAGTCGTAGAGATAATGGTAGTGTAATTAATGCTCCAATTACTAAGCTCCAAGGCTGCGTGGACTCATAACACTATGAAATAATACCGCTAGTGCACAGTAAATCACAGGCAGAATACACTATCTTGCTGAATAAAGTCACAAACTCTAATACTTTGGCAAGGGCTATAGTCAAACAAGACAGAATTGCTATTAAGGTGAATTGGAAGCTATCATAAATAAGCGCAAGCAGAAGTATAACTTAAAGTGTACTAACCTTTCAGATGACTTCTCAAGATAAGCCGCCATCAGCATGTATAGAAGGTGTAACACTAATTGGCTATTATGTGACATTTATAATGCATTTTTTTCCAGTTTTCCCTTCTGCAGATTCTAATTATCATTTTTCCCTGAGCTAGTGAGTAAAGACTAGCTGCAATGATGTGTCCCATAGAAAACACATGGGGACAACTAGAAAATTTGCTCCTTAGCTTTCTCTCCCTTGCTCAGAAAAATCAGCAGTATATAGAGTGCAGAGAAGCCATGAGCAGTATGCGATGTGATTAAAGAATATTGAGATGAGATAGAATGCTTACTATTGGCTGCAGCACCTTGTCTTGCATCAGTCTGTGCTTCCCTCTCATCCCATTCATTCTTTCTTTTCCTCACCCCTCTCTCTTACCTCTCCAGAGACTTCTATAGGGATATGTAATCTGATACCTCAGTGAGTTGACAGTCCATCTTGGAAGATCAAGGCAGATTCCTCAGAGATTTGAGATTGAAGGCCAGTTTAGGGGGAGAGAGAAAAAAGATACTAATACGTAGAGAAAGATATCCTATAAAGTTTCTTGTATTCACTTATCCTAATAATTTACATTAAAGGGTTTTGTCCAGGAATTGGGCGGCCAGGGGCGTCCATTCATTCTTGTACCGGTGCTGCTTTCCTGGAAATCCTGAAACCTACATGATCAATAAGACCAATCAGTGGCATCAACGGTGTCTGGAAAGGGACTGGTGGCCAACCTGAGGCCACTGATAGGTTACATGAGGCACAGGACTTCCACCTGGCCCTGGCATAAGACTGAAAGGTCTCCGCAGGCGGACAACAGAGTTTGTTTTATTTTACACCCTCCCTGGCCACCCCATGGATTGCTCTAATTCCTCGACAATCCCCTTTTTGTTAGTGACCCTTTAAAGCTCCTGAGCCTAAAGGACAAATCTGTAACAGGGCCCCATCCCCTATGTGCCATTTATAATAAAGGTCTTCTTATGTGGCAGAGGGGACTTAGCCCAAGGGCTCGGGTACAACTGTTAGCTTTGTACCATATTTATGGTCTGGAATGCTACACGGTTATCGATGTCTGTGTCAGTTGTTTGCGTTGCTTACTGGATATCACATTGAACTACGGTATATTGAAACCCAAATGAACTACTAAAAATTTCATAGGATTTATTTCATCTCCACAAATCAGCAATTAGATAGTCGGTTATTACTTGGCAAATGCTTCAGAAATAAATTTACCTCTTGCTGCGAAGTAGATAGTTTGAGATTTACCAGGAAAGCACTTTGTAAATGTTTTCTTCAGCAGAGTAAAAACTGATTTGGTGATTTGCAATACACATGATACAAAGTTGTACAGAGCCATGATACAGCACGCATAGAAGTGTATATATGGTCCATACTGTATGAAGATGGAGTGGGATGCTTTTTCCTTATCCATCACTGCCTTCTATTACAAAACCAACTCAGGGTAAGGCCCCACATTGCAAGCCACAGCCAATAAGCTCAGCGGGAAAAGCCGCAGCGGAAACGCAATGGACGCATTTCCATAGGTGTAATTGACATGCTGCGATTTACAAAAACGCAACGGTTTTTGAAATCGCAGCATCTCCGCTGCAGATATTTCTCTGCAATCTGTGGATGGGATTAGCCAGAATCTCATCCACTTTGTTGCACACACTGTAAAATGCAACGGTTTTTGCCGAGACAAAATCGCAGAGTTTGCACTATGTGGGGCTGCACTACTTCATCCAGTATAGTCAACATGGTATATCTAGATCCGCTTTTTCCCCATCATGTGATAGGTCACATCTCCATGGGGATTTCCACTTTTCTGTTCCGATAAGTCTGCTTTCATACCACATTATTCAGGGGCTTAACTAGCAAAGACTGGGCCCTCCAGCAAACTTTTGACGGGTCCCCCCATGGCATAGCGCCCCCTTTCCTGATCCTCACACAGTATAATGCCCCATTTACACACACACTATAATGTCCCAAAGTGGCCTCCAGACAGTATAATGCCCCATTTACACACACACTATAATGTCCCAAAGTGGCCTCCAGACAGTATAATGTCCCATTGCGGCCCCTCCACACAGTATAATGTCCCATTGTGGCCCCTCCACATAGTATAATGTCCCATAGCGGCCACTCCACACAGTTTAATGTCCCATAGTGGCTCCCACAATGGCCCAACACACAGTGATATGTCCAGCAGTGGCCCCTCTACATGACATTATGTCCCACAGTGGACCCTGCACACAGTATTATGTCCCGCAGTAGCCCCTCCACACGGCATTATGGCCCACAGTGGTCCCTGCGCACAGTATTATGTCCCATAGTGGCCCCTCCTCACAGTATTATGTCCCATAGTGGCCCCTCCTCACAGTATTATGTCCCATAGTGGTCCCTGCACACAGTATTATGTCCCACCGTGGCCCATGCACACAGTAGTATGCCAAAGTGGCCCCTGCACACAGTATTATGCCTCCAAGAGCTATTATTATACTTTGGGGTCTTTTCAGACCCCAGAGTATAATGATCGGAGACCCAGAGGAGGTGAGATACATAAAAAATAGTGTTACTTTCCTATCCTGGGTTCCAGTGCACTCCCTGCTGCTTTCAGCCCTATTCAATGTCAGCACAAACATCACATGGGCCAGGCCGGTGTCACGACGCATAATGACACAGGCATGGCCCAAAGACTGCTAGTATTCATGCTGGAGTTCGCGAGAGATGAGTAACAATGGTTTTAATATTTGTCATCTCCGCTGGGTCTCCGATCCTGAAAAGACCCCAGAGTATAATAATAGCAGTATTTGTTGAGGTTCAGGGCCCCTCGGCCTCACTTACCGATCCCTGCTCCTGCTCATAGCCGCATCCGCTTCTCCTTCTGCCCGTCAGGGGGCCCCAGCAACATGATATGGGACGTAGAAGGGGAAGCGGAGGCAGCTGTGAGAAGGAGTGGGGATCAGTAAGTAAATAGGGCTCATTACCGTTACAGTCTATTAAAAAAAAAAAAAAAAAAAAAAGAAAGAAAGCATCAGGGGCTCGCTGGGCCCCCTAAGGTCCCGGGCCCTGTGGCATCTGCTACCCCGGTACTTACTCCACTGCCATTATTTCATCTGTTTTTTTTACAAAGAAACATTATAAAATAGATGTTTGGGGAGATTTAACATACTTTGTATGCCAGTTTTCTGTAGTACAAGCCATGTAAAAGTAAAAAATTTGCAACTTTTTTCACTTTTGCACCGCCCTTCTCACTTTCCTGGAGGGCGACATGGTGAGGGACAGCCCTGTCAGATTTATGATAATTTATTCCAGTTTACTGGCATAAATAATCCCTGAAATTTGTAGCTGGCGTAGATGTCATTGCAGGCGCACAGCCCGGCGAAGGGTATGTCTGATTGATGAGGAAGTGTGCTCATAGAGTTGTACCCTCATCTGTGCAGGGGTATGAAGACTGGTGTTGAAAATGCCAGTCTTTCTAAATCTGCCCCTTAGTCTTAGACTAAAAAAAAATACCAAAATTGCATATCTATTTTTAACATTTTATGTCTTTGTTTTTTTGACTGTATAGAAAAAACTCACATCTGTATATGACCCGCTCTCCTACCACATGGTTTGTGACTGACACCTTGTTTGGGGTTCATCACTCATGAAACACTATTATACTCTGGGGTTTCCTCAGAGGACCAGAGGTGTTGTGTAAAAATTACAAAAGGTTATATTCATCTTACCTCACTTCTCCTGGGCATCCGACAGTCCCCCGACTTCCTCTTTAGACCTTTTATGGCCTCTGACTGACGTCACGGGGTCTTAGTTTTGTGATATTGACATGCGTGAACGCTGAGGCCCAATCACAGGTCTCACTAGTGACACCAGCGTATGTAATGTCAGCCACAGGATGGAAGACATCTGAAGAGGATGCCAGGGAACCGTCGGACGCCACAAGGATGCCTAGGAGACAGTGGTGAACCTAGCCTCTTTGCTGCCTGAGGCGGACTAGAGAAAGACGCCCCCCCCCAAAAAATAAAAAAAAAATTGAGTTTCCATGCTACTAGCTTCACATGCTGTTATCGTCGCACAATATACACAATACACAAAGTTATAAAACAGTTTTTAAGAATTTTTCTTCCTGTATTACTTCAGTATCAGATCAACAACACGGCATTAACAATGAAAGTAACTTCACACATCTTCTGCTTAGTGGATGGACGAGCCCACGTGGCCCCCATTCTCTATAATAGGAGTGCCGCAGATAGCTGAGTACTGGACTTCGGCTATCTTTGGCACTCCCATTGAAGTGAATGAGAGCCACGTGGGTTCATCCATCCACCAAGCGACACACCTATTGTGATGATTCCACTTAAATATGGCTATAACTCAAAGATGTATTTTAATCTCTGGGTATCGTATCTCCCTCTTACTTCCATTCACTCAAACTGTGCGTAGCTCTAATCCTAGGTGTATGTTGTCAGTAGTGGCAACAATGTAACAATAGGGCTTTGTACTCATCCCAGAATGGCTCCAGTGAATTCCTACATAGCCTGGGTGATCAAATACACATGTATTGTTTAGACTAGGCTATTGATCAGACCTGGTTGATAACATATAGAAGGCATTGTGTCATTCCACTTGGTCCCATCTCCTTATAAAGAATCTTGACTTGAGTGCGTTAGTCAATCAGACTTGCCGTCGCCGGTGACCTCATTCTGGGTGGTGTAATCAAGGGTATAAAAGATGAGGTAAGAGGTCAGTGAGGGAGACTACTGAGGATATACTGTGATGAGCATGCAGGCTGGAATGCTGTGATGCTGCTGCTAGGAGCCTCCACTGGTTATCCCCACATGCTATGTGTGAGGGTTGGATTATAGAGCTACATCAAGGATATGTGTGGTAAAGTAATTATTTCACTTTTATTCCCTTTTTATTTTATGCGCTGTATATTGTAACTAGTAACTGTTAATGCTTGCATACATCTGCATATCTGTTCTGAACTGCATGTGTTAGATGTTAATGCTGACCCATTTAGGGGTTAATAAATATACAAAATTTAGAAAGCTTGTCTTGTATTTATCTTGTGGACCCAGCACTCACTGGCGGTGAGTGTGGTTTTTAGTAAAGAAGTCTCAAGTGTGGGCCAACGCGGGGTTGACGCACTGAGAATCTTTCACATTGGTGGCAGCAGTGGGATCCTTAAGATAAACAGCGTGTGTTGGTGACCTTTATCACTCAGACACTGGGGATTGTGGTAATCCTTTGAGACAAGCTCGGTATTAAAGCAAGCATTAAGATACAGTGAAAGTTTGATACAGTGCTGTTCCCCTCCCTTACTCTTTGTATTCTATGCTATCTTTTATTTTTCAAATACCAGTGGATGGCTAGTGGGCTCAGAAGCAGAGCCCCAGAACTGCAGAACCAGGCTTTTGGAGATCCTGAGTGTATGGCTGAAATGGAGGCAGCCACAGCCATGCAGGAGGTCGAGCAGAGTCATGATTTTGGGGCTAGGCCAGGAAGTGCGGCAAGCAGCCCGGTCCCAAGGATTACTTCACCAGGAGGGACCAGTAGCCCCAGCCGTGTGGGGGGAATGGCTTATACTGGCAAATGGCCCTGCAGCAAGTAGGCACCAGTGACCCTAACATATACCTGCAGGTGATGTGCTGCTTTCAGGAAGCTGCAGAACACGAACGGCAGGCCGCAGAACGGCAAGCTGATCGTGAGGCAGCAGAACGGCAGGCTGAGTGGCAGTATCAGCTTGAGCTCAAAAGGATGGAGCTCTCCCAGCAGGCACCGTCTGTCACTGCACGCACTCCAGAAGCTCAAGTACCAAGTCTCCGATCCGAGGACTTTCCAATCCTTGAAACAAACGGGGTTTTGGACTCGTTCTTGCGGGCCTTTGAGAAAGTGTGTAAGCAGTATCAGCTACCACAGACGGATTGGGTCCGTTACCTGGCTCCCCGGTTGAGGGGAAAAGCCCTGGACACTTACGCTAATTTGCCAGTTGACCAGGACTATGAGTCCGTTAAAGCAGCGCTGATCCGGAGATACCAACTCATGCCGGAGCTGTACCATCGAAGGTTCCGAGGCCTGCAGAAAAAGCCTTCAGAGAGCCATGAGGATACAGCGGTCCAACTGCGCGTGTGGTTCCGGGAGTGGACAGAGGGCAAGTCGGTCACCTCGCAAGAAAGCCTTGCAGACCTCATGCTTCAAGAGCAGTTCTTGACCATTTGTACCGAGGAAGTGCAAAAATACCTCCTGGACCGAGAGCCCAAGGACCTTGAAACAGCCGCAGCAATGGCGGATCATTATGTTGCCAACCAGTTTCCGTGGAAACCTGCCAGCGACAGCTGGAGGAGGGGTAAGACACAATCTGTCCCGGGGAATCCTGAACCAAGCTGGAGGTCACCACAGCCCCTTGCTTCCAGGTGGGGTAGGACAAACTCTGTCCCAGGTGGTTCCTATACGTCCCCTGCCCCTCGAGCTCTGGGCTCCCCGGCGACCTCTCTCATACCCCAGGGAGAGATCGGGCGGTGCCACGCCTGTAATCAAACGGGACATTTACAACGAGACTGCCCCAACCGCCCTAGGAACCCCCCCTGCTCCCCAAACTACAGCGGCCGGCCCATCTGTGTATCTGGTTGCGAGGGAGGGGCCCCAGCCTAATGCTAACCGTCAACAGGTCACTGTGGGGGACAAAGTGGTGATGGGATTCCGGGACACTGGGGCAGATGTTACGCTGATACAACCGGATTTGATCCCCCCAGACAGTATTATTCCAGGGAAAACTCTGACCCTACGGGGTATTGGATTGGAACGTTTTACTGTACCCATGGCTTGTGTTCATTTAGACTGGGGTGCAGGGAAAGGAATGCGGGATGTGGGAGTGATGTCTGAGTTGCCTGCCAATGTACTGTTAGGGACAGATTTGGGGCCTATGATGTGCCAATATGGGTTGGGGGCCACCCCAGCTCCCTGTGATCAGCTGTCTGTCCAGGCTGATATGTCTGACACTGTACCTGTGGGACTACCTGCAGAGGGGGCTGATAACCCTCCCTCTGAAATGTCTCCTCATACATTCTGTGAAAATGCTACTTTAACTGTACCTGTGAATGTTGTAGATGAACTTGCCATGTCCAAAGGGAAGGCTAAACCCCTTACTGAGTTCTTTCCTACAGGCTGTGAAAATGCTAATTCTACTGTCTCTGGGATTAATGTAGGTGTAAAGGAGCTAAGTGAGGACTGGGCTGTAGACCCGCCCACATCTGTGGGGGCCTCACCCCCCCAGTCTGTGTCTCTATGTCTGCCAGTCCTCCCTCCAGCTCAGTGTAATAGAACCAATGCTGTTTATGATATTGCAAATGTTTGCCATGAAACTGTGGATGTTGTACCAGGTGGTTCGGTGTCTCTCTGGGCTCTCTGTGACGGTCCGGATGTAGGACGGACTGCTGGTATTGCGGTGGTTACCCGCAGTCAAAGTGCCAAAGCGGTGGAAAGCATTCCAGCCTCTGCACCGGTTCCTCCGTCACTCGGACGCATTACTGAGACCGCCTTGAGAAATTCCCCCACCCTAGAGCCGGAAGGGTCTGGCAGCTATGTAACATGCACCTCTCTTTTGTCTCACTCCAGCCAAGAGTTCAGAGATGCTGTCCAAGCTGACCCTAGTCTGGACATACTGTATTAAAGGCGCGTGCCGCTCAACCACCCTTGGAGTCTGACAAGGCCCGAGTCTACTGGGATCAAGGGAGGCTATATTGGGAAATGATACCCACCCAGGGGGAGGAAGGTCAGCTAAATGAGAAACAGTTAGTGGTACCCCAACCTTACCGGAGAGAGTTGTTGCGAATCGCTCATGACATTCCATTGGCCGGTCACTTGGGGATTGCCAAGACCAAGTCTCGCCTTAGCCACTTATTCTACTGGCCTAATATGGGGAAGGACGTAGCTAGATACTGCCGTTCATGTGACGTATGTCAAAGGATGGGCAAGGCAGGGCAAAGCTCCAAAGCTCCGCTGGTGCCTATGCCCATCATAGTCGAACCTTTCCAGCGAGTGGCTGTGGACCTTATTGGACCCCTGTCCATCCCCAGCCGCTCCGGTAAACGCTTCATCTTAACGGTAGTAGACTACGCTACTTGATACCCAGAAGCCGTTGCACTGTCCTCTACCCGGGCTGATGTAGTGGCCAAGGCTCTGGTAGGCATCTTCTCCCGTGTTGGGTTTCCCAGAGAGATGCTCACAGACCAAGGTACCCAGTTCATGTCTGCCCTGATGCAAGGCCTTTGTAAGATAACCGAGGTGCAACATCTGGTGTCCAGCCCGTATCACTCGCAGACCAATGGCCTGTGTGAACGGTTCAATGGCACACTGAAGCAGATGCTTCGGATGTTAGTCGAGTCCCATGGGAGCGACTGGGAGCCTTATCTCCCGCACTTGTTGTTTGCTTACCGGGAGGTGCCTCAAGCCTCAACTGGGTTCTCCCCCTTCGAGCTCTTGTATGGGAGACATGTCCGTGGGCCCCTAGCTCTAGTGAAGGAGTCCTGGGAAGGAGACACCGCTATCCAGGGTGTGCCAGTCGTGGAGTATGTCCTGCGATTCCGTGACCGAATGCAGACGATGGCGCAGCTGGTGCATGACAACATGGTCCAGGTTCAGACCGACCAGAAACGCTGGTATGATCAGAATGCTCGCGAGAGGATATACCAGCCGGGACAGAAGGTATGGGTTCTAGTCCCTGAGTCCAAGGATAAGCTTCAGGCCAAATGGTCTGGTCCATACGTTGTGCACCGGCAGGTCAACTGCGTCAACTACCTGGTTACCATTGACCCAGGCCGGAACAGGCATAAGGTCTTCCATGTTAACATGATGAAAGATCATCGTGACAGGCAAGCCACTGCCTTTCCCGTATGTAGTCTGCTAGAGGAGGGCGAAGAGGAAGACCTTGTGGACATGCTCACTCAGTTAGGGGAGGGAAGGTCACCCCAGGAAGCGCAGTTAAACCCCCTACTGACTGAGACCCAAAGGTCACAACTTAACAGTGTTCAGTGCGCCCTCCCCGGTCTGTTTTCCGGAAAGCCAGGGAGAACTGACCGGGCCATCCACCACGTGGATACCGGGAATCATGCCCCTATCTGGCGACCGCCATATCGCGTCTCCTCGGCGGTACGGGCCCAAATACATAAGGAGATCGGCGAGATGCTGGAAATGGGGGTGATTCAGCCCTCCCACAGTGCATGGGCCTCGCCTGTAGTCCTGGTACCTAAAAAAGATCGGACCACCCGGTTCTGTGTGGACTACAGGGAACTCAATGCAGTTACAGTTGATGACGCATATCCCATGCCACGCATCGACGATTTACTAGACTCGTTAGGCCCAGTATCTGTCCATCATGGACTTGAGCCGGGGATACTGGCAAATTCCCCTATCCCCAGAGGCACGGGAACGGTCGGCCTTTACCACTCCCTTCGGACTGTATGAGTTCACTGTCATGCCGTTCGGCATGAAAAATGCCCCTGCCACTTTTCAAAGGATGGTCAATTCCCTGCTGTCGGGATGTGAAGGGTTTTCAGCTGCATACCTGGATGATATCGCCGTCTTCAGCTCCACTCGGGAAGAACACCTAAAACACCTGGTGCAGATGTTGAGGCGGGTTCACCATGCGGGCTTGACCATCAAACCAAAGAAGTGTCAGCTGGGCATGCATGAGGTCCAGTACCTGGGACACCGAGTGGGTGGGGGAACCTTGAGGCCAGTGCCTGAAAAGCTGGAGGCAATCACCACATGGCCAACCCCCCGGACAAAGCGACAGGTGATGTCTTTCCTGAGCACAGCAGGGTACTACAGGAAGTTCGTCCCGAACTATAGTGCTCCCCTGACAGACCTCACCAAGAAGAAGTTGCTGCAAACCGTCCAATGGACGGATACCTGTGAGCACTCCTTCCAGGCCCTGAAGGCGGCCCTGGCAAGCGGCCCTGTACTTCAAGCGTACGATGAATCTCGTCCACTTGTATTACAGACCGATGCCAGCACCTACGGTCTCGGTGCCGTGCTGAGCCAGATCGACTCAGCGGGGCAAGAGCACCCAGTGCAGTACCTCAGTAGAAAGCTTCTGCCGCGGGAGGTGGCCTACGCCACAGTGGAGAAGGAATGCCTGGCAATTGTATGGGCCCTGCAGCATCTGCAGCCTTACTTGTATGGGCGCCACTTCACCGTGGTGACGGACCACAACCCTCTGATCTGGATAAAGCGTATCGCAGGTCAGAATGGGCGATTGTTGCGCTGGAGCCTGGTGCTCCAGCAATACAATTTCGACATTTGGCACAAGCCCGGCCGGGCCCATGGCAATGCAGACGGCCTATCCTGGCGCGGTGAAGCGGCAGAGGTGCTCTCAGAAGAGGGGCACAGGCCCCTACTTCCTACAAGCCCCATCTAAAAGGGGGAGGTGTGATGATTCCACTTAAATATGGCTATAACTCAAAGATGTATTTTGATCTCTGGGTATCGTATCTCCCTCTTACTTCCATTTACTCAAACTGTGCGTAGCTCCAATCCTAGGTGTATGTTGTCAATAGTGGCAACAATGTAACAATAGGGCTTTGTACTCATCCCAGAATGGCTCCAGTGAATTCCTACATAGCCTGGGTGGTCAAATACACATGTATTGTTTAGACTAGGCTATTGATCAGACCTGGTTGATAACATATAGAAGGCATTGTGTCATTCCACTTGGTCCCATCTCCTTACAAAGAATCTTGACTTGAGTGCGTTAGTCAATCAGACTTGCTGTCGCCGGTGACCTCATTCTGGGTGGTGTAATCAAGGGTATAAAAGATGAGGTAAGAAGTCAGTGAGGGAGACTACTGAGGATATACTGTGATGAGCATGCAGGCTGGAATGTTGTGATGCTGCTGCTAGGAGCCTCCACTGGTTATCCCCACATGCTATGTGTGAGGGTTGGATTATAGAGCCACATCAAGGATATGTGTGGTAAAGTAATTATTTCACTTTTATTCCCTTTTTATTTTATGCGCTGTATATTGTAACTAGTAACTGTTAATGCTTGCATACATCTGCATATCTGTTCTGAACTGCATGTGTTAGATGTTAATGCCAACCCATTTAGGGGTTAATAAATATACAAAATTTAGAAAGCTTGTCTTGTATTTATCTTGTGGACCCAGCACTCACTGGCGGTGAGTGTGGTTTTTAGTAAAGAAGTCTCAGGTGTGGGCCAACGCGGGGTTGGCGCACTGAGGATCTTTCACACCTATATATATGGCTGCGGTCAGGCTGAATTCCCACCCAGTGGAGGGAAAAAACCCAATTCTCAGACTCAGTGGGGGTCTCAGCAGACAGACCCCCATCACTCAGGTATTTATCCTCTATCATTTAGATGAATACAGGGAAATAATATTTTGTGACTTACAGGTGACATCTCTGACTAATCGGTCACATTTCCCTTCTCTTCCCTTTGGACCGCCATGACCACTTCTTCCAGCTGTGACTTGTCTCTGTAAAGTTTGTAACACAGACATCTTTGGCTCCTCACTTTTCCAGGCACCCACATTGTCCTCACCTGCACACCCATCCTGCTGCTACCCCCAATTATAAAATATATGATATAACCCCCCATAATGAATAATACCCTCAAGTACATCTTTATATTAGTGATGTCTGTGTGTACCCTGTATAAATAGTGCCCCTTATTAATAATGCCCCAGGTGTTAACTAATTAAAAGGTTTTCCAGGTTATTAATAAACTAATCAGTGGGGCTCAAACACCCAGGACCCCCACTGATCAGCTGTTTGAATGGTACCTGTGTAAGCACCGTGACCGCTTCTCTGTTTAATAATAATAATAATAATAATAGTCCTTTAATAGTCCCACAATGGGGAAATTCAGTGTGTTACAGCAGCAAAGATAAGCAGATACAAATACAAATACAACATGTACAGGAATGTTCCAAGGTGAGAGGCATTACATTGATAGCAGACAGACAGATAGGACGTAGCAGAGGGGGGGGGGGGATTTAAACAGGCAGAGAGATATTTCAGTTCTCTGTGTTTTTTTTTTATATAACTGTAATTTTATTGAAAAATTTTTCATTAACAAGGAATAAAGAAAAAAAAAAAAAACAATAATAATCAAACAAACAGGAAGCATTGAGGTAAATAGAGGCTATCTGCCTCCTCCCCCTTAAGCAATATGCATTTAAATTAAGCAGTGAACAAGGGAGGGGGGGAATGGAGGGGTTAAGAAGACAAGGGTAGGACCAAAGGGAAGGGGGGGGAGAGGGAAGGAGAGGACTAGAGATCAGAGACCCTGTAATGTACAATACATGTCCCAGGGTGCCCAAATAGCCCCAAAGGCTTCCCGTGAATTATGTAGGCCAGCAGTCAGGTATTCAAGACTCCTCACATCCTTCATTCTAGCCACAAGCTCAAGACTAGATGGGGGACTCACCTTCTTCCAGTTTCTAGCTATGAGAGTTTTAGCTGCAGTACAAAGATGCAAGAAAAGCCTGGATGACTTATTGCTCAGGTGTCTGGGGGGAAGGTTCAGGAGATAAAGAAGAGGGTCAAGAGGAACCTCTTGCAAAAAGAGAGCAGTCGTCAGAGTCCTGACCTCCCTCCAAAAACCGAGGATGAGAGGGCACGTCCAAAAGATATGGTGCAGGGTACCCACCGCAGCTCCACAGCGCCAGCACCATGGGGGAACTAATGGGTTTAAAGTATGAAGGAGAGCCGGAGTATGATACCAATGCATCAACAGCTTATACTGCGTTTCCCTAAACGTAATGCACTGAGATGATTTCTGGGCCCGAGACCATACAATCCGCCACTGTTCCTGGGAGATGGGTTTACCCACCGCCTCCTCCCATTTAAGCATATAGCGATGATTAACAGGAGAGCCTGTAGTTTGTGAGTTAAGAAGTTGGTAAATAGAGGATATAAAGCCCCTAGTGGACGTGCCTGCACGGCAAATCTTTTCAAAAGCGGTGGGGAGTGACACCTTAAGAGACCCATGGAGGGAGCGGACAAAGTGAACCACCTGCAAGTAATGGAACCATTCAGTACTTGGCAGGTTTTGATTAGCTGTAAGATAAGCAAAGGACCTGAGTTCCAAGGTTCCAGGGTCAACCATATCAGCAATCCGGTAAAGGCCAGCTTCAGACCACACTTTAGTCATGGCAGAAGTCAGGCTCTCTGGGAGAAGGGGGTTGTATAGTATGGAGACCATAGATGAGCGCGGGGACATCAGGGAGAATCTAGCACAACAGGTAGACCAGATAGATCTAGTAAACCGAATGGGGCCCAACAGGTACGAGGCAGGGGGGGTGGGGGGGAGCTGACCCACAGAAGCGCGTTAGGATGCATGGGTGCCAGCCATAGCTTCTCTACCTGCACCCATCTGGTGTATGCTGGCATAGCCGCCCAGAATGGGATATGGCGTAAGTGGGCCGCCCAGTAATAATGTAACAGATGTGGGACAGCCATACCCCCAGACCCCCTATCCGCCAGCATAACAGATCTAGGTATTCGGTGTCGTTTTGCTTTCCAGATAAACTGGAAGATAGCTTTCTGTAGGTTCCGTAATTCTCCCCGAGGTATCGCGACTGGGAGAGTCTCGAAAAAATACAGTAGCTTCGGGAGGAGAGTCATCTTGACCGCAGCAATTCTCCCCAAAAGGGAGATAGGCAAGGGTTGCCATTTGTCCAATAGGGCTCTTAGCTCACAAAACAACCGCGGGTAGTTTGCCGAGTAGAGGGTCGCATAGGAAGTGGATATATGGACTCCCAGGTAGCGGATAGAGGACTCCCGCCACTGGAAATCGTAATTACTGCGGAGGAGAAGGAGAAGGTCCCGTGGGATGTTAAGTGGGAGTGCCTCAGTCTTCGCGGGGTTCACCTTATACCCTGAGAGATCACCATAGGTCTCTAGCGAGCGCAGCAAGTTTGGAAGGGTAGTATGAGGGGAGGTGAGAGTGAGGAGTACATCGTCCGCAAAGAGAGATATCTTAAATTCCTTATCTTGGACCATGATGCCCTTGATATTAGGGTCTCGCCTAATCTTGGCCGCTAGCGGTTCAATGCAGAGGGCAAATATGATGGGTGACAGGGGGCAACCCTGCCTAGTGCCATTTCGAATAGGGAAGGAGGGCGAAGATGCATGGGGAAGCTTGATTGCTGCTGAGGGCAAGGAGTAAAGGGCCTGGATAGCTGTGAGAAAAGGTCCCGTAAGCCCGAACGCCTTAAGCGTAGTATGCATAAACGACCAATTTATGCGGTCAAAAGCCTTTTCAGCGTCCAGGCTCAAGAGAAGGGCCGGGGTAGAATAATGATTGGCCACCTCCACCAAATCCACAGTCCTCCTGGTGTTGTCACCACCCTGACGACAGGGGATGAATCCCACCTGGTCCTTATGGACAAGCAGAGGGAGCCAAGCATTCAGTCTATTGGCTAAGAGTTTGGTGAAAAGTTTCAGGTCCGTGTTCAGCAAAGCAATCGGTCGGTAGTTAGCACAATCCTGCAAGTCCTTACCCGGTTTAGGGACCAATGTGAGTAGTGAAGAGAGCATAGTCGGGGGTATAGGGGAACCTGAAAGGAAGGAATTGAAGAGGGACAATAGATGAGCAGAGAGTTCACCCTGGAAAACCTTATAATAATTGTAAGTGAACCCATCTGGGCCTGGGGCTTTCCCATTTGGGAGGTCCCTCAGGACCCCTTCTAGTTCCTCCCTGGTGATGGGGGTGTTCAGGGAGGTTAGGGCCTCAGGAGGAAGGCGTGGGAGACAACAATCCTTTAAATAGTCTTCCAGTAGTGTTGAGTCATCCCCAGGGAGCAGCGCCCGCGGGGGGGGCAAGTCACACAGCCTAGAGTAGCAAGAGTGGAACGCCAGCGCCACAGCACCAGGGTGACGCCGAAGAGCACCCGCGGGGCCACGGACAGAGTGCGGCGCGGAAGAGGCCCGACGATCCCCGAGGGCCCCCGCCAGGAGGGCACGAGATTCACTACCTCGTTCAAAAAACCGCTGACGGGTACAAAGGAGAAGTCGTTCCACACGGCGGGCCTCCAAATCACGGAGGTCCGCCCGGGCCAGGACCAAACGGCGAAGAACCCCCAGGGACGGATGCGCCGCCAAAGTCGTCGCAAGGGACCGAATACGGGCCCGGAGAAGCTGCTCCTGGGCCCGTCCGTCCCTTCTAAGCCTAGAAGCCAATGCGATACAGCATCCTCTCATGACCGCCTTATGGGCTTCCCAGAGAATGGCAAGAGAGTCTACCGAGCCTAAGTTGTCCCTAAAATAATCTATCAAGTGTGTGCGCAGGGTCTCGAGGGAGGTCGGCGAATTGAGCAATGTTTCGTTAAGACGCCAATGACATTGGCGAGTAGGCACTGGAGTCGTAGATAAGGTAACCACGACTGGGGCATGATCAGACCAGGTGAGAGGGCCAATGTTCGTGTCCCTAAGCAAACGAAGAGCGGGAGCATTTCCAAAGAAGTAGTCAATGCGGGTGTGAGTGTTATGAGGGTGAGAAAAGAAGGTGTAGGAGCGCGCCGTAGGATTGTCCACTCGCCAAAGGTCATACAAAGAGTGGGCGCGGATCAGCCTGCGGAACTCCCTTGCAAGTTGGGCCAACCTATGGGGGGTTGGGCCCTGGGGTAACGCCAGACGATCCGCCCGTTCAGAGAAGACCATGTTAAAGTCTCCCCCCCACCAGCCAAGCTGATGGTGGGAGAGCGCGCAGACGGGAGAATACCCGGCGCAAGAACGGGATCTGTGCTGAATTGGGGGCATAGACATTGCATAAAACAATCGGGGCACCATAAAGGAGCCCCTCCAAGATAACAAACCGGCCACCTGGGTCTATGTGGGAAGTCGTCACTGTAATTGGGCAGGATCGAGAAAGAAGGATAGCCACCCCAGCTCTGCGTCGATTGTGGAAGGCTGAAAAAGCTACGGGAAAATAATGCTTAGCGAAGGCAAAAGTACCAGCGCGGTCAAAATGAGTCTCCTGAAGAAACGCCACATCCGCTCGTAAGGAGCGGAGTTCTCTAAGGACATGGCGCCTTTTAATGTTGGAACCCAGGCCCTTGACATTAATTGTCACGCACCTAACCATTGGGACCCAGGATTGGAGGACAGTGGCGGATTGCAATAAGCTCACCCATCTCACATGACGCTGGCAAGTTTCCCTCGGAGAGGCAAAAGGGCAATCCACAAACAGGAACCCAAAGTCGAGGCAGGGTCTCTAGATCAGGGAGGGGGGGGGGAAAGAGAGGGAGGGAGGGAGGCAAAAGACATCATAAATGACAAAGTAAAAATAAAAACAGTTAAACAATACTTTGTGGGCGAGGCTAAGTCACTCGCCTGGGGACCAATGAGGGCAGCCAGAGGTCCAATCAGGATCAATGGCCGCACAGTCCAAGTATCCCCTTAGGGGGGAGAGCGTGGACAGGAGGTCGGAGGGGAGGCGGTGGATCCCCAACCACCAGTAAAAAGAAGGAAGGAAGGGGAGTCACCGGAACCCCACCCCGCCCCACTCCGCTAAAACAATCCAATAATAAGCATAATAGATGAGACCCGTAGACCTAAAAAAGAAAAAAAAAAGAAGCAAACATAACATTAAGGCATGCAGATTCCAAAGCACCACCGAGAAAAGGGAGAACGTCTCAAGGGGGGGGCAGCCTCCTCAGGGATCAGTCTCCAGCCGGGGCCTCCGAGTGGTCACCACCGCGGAGGATGCATGACGTCGTCTGGGCTCCAATCGTTGCCAAACCGGTGGTGGGGGAGGGGGTGGAGAGAATAGCTCCCAGTCTGTTAAATCCGGCAGGGGAACATCCAATAGGTCACAGAAGAGAGGCAAATCCGCAAAGGAGCGAAGCGTAGCGGAGCGACCATCCCTACGAGCAATGAGAGCAAACGGAAATCCCCACCGGTAAGGAATTTGGTGCTCCTGAAGAATCTGGAGGAGGGGTCGGAGATGGCGGCGTTTCTGGAGGGTGATTAGCGACAGATCCTGATAGAATTGTAGTGGAGCTCCCTGAAACTCGAAGTCTTTGAGTTTGCGCACTTTGCTCATTATAGCCTCTTTAAGGGTGAAGTCGTGGAGGCAGCAGATGACATCACGGGGTGTGGCGGAAGATCCTCTGGGTCGAAGGGCTCGATGTGCCCTATCAAACTTAATTTTGTGGGACGGGGGCTCCTGCAGTATAGTGTTGAAGACAGCCTCCAGCAGAACAGGCAGATCCTCAGATTGGTCAGCCTCTGGGAGTCCCTTGATGCGTATATTGTTGCGCCGGCCCCTGTTGTCAAGATCCTCCAAGTGGCGTTGCATGTCCCGTATAGCTGAACCCTGTTCAGTGGTAGTATCATGCAGTGAGGCAACATAGTCTCTGGTAGTGTCATGGTCATTCTCCAGCGTGTCCATTCGGTTAGCAATGGAGTGTAAATCAGTGCGGAGGGTAGCAATTTCAGATCGGAAGGACGCTGTGATTTCCGCAACCATACTTTTAAGGTCTTGTTTAGTAGGAAGTTGAGGAAGAAGGTCCGCCATGGATGATGGTGCTGAAGATGGGCCTGGAATGCAGCTCTGGGGGTGCAGGACTGGAGGGGGGAGGCATAATCCTTGGGAGTGTGGGGGCGGAGGAGCCCCTACGCCAGCGCCTTCCACCGCGCCATCCCCCCCTGAGCTATGGAGGGGAGGGGCGATGGGGGAAGATAGTAGATGGGGGGCCACAGAGACCAGCTCTGTGGCCACAGGCTGCAACTCATCAGCGGTGTAGGAGGGAGCAGAGCCACTGACCTCAGAACTCCTTGAGAAGCTGGAGACATCCGGGGTCCTCTCATGCCGCTCTGCCAGGAGTGCTGGTGAAGCAGAATGTAGTTGCTGGGACATCCCAGGGTGAGGAGACTGTGGGAGCACTCGTGCTGGGGAAACTCTGGGTTGCCCAGGCGCCGACAGGGATCTCTGTTGAAGCGGCGCTCCGCTGGCTGACAGGGGGAGCGTGGGAGGAGAGAAGCTGCGCTGCGATCCCTGTGCCTGGAGAGCGGAGGAAATCCAAGATGGCCGCCCCGCAGCAGCCTGGCCCGGTAGAGAAGGCCGCTGGGCCAGAAAGGCGTCCAGGGTGGCCCCCCCAGACCTCTCCACGGGCGCTGGGGTGCCCGGGGCCACCTTCCTCGGTAAGCGCTTGCCCATACTGCGCCTGCTGAGGGGTCCACGGGTCTCAATAGCGAGCGGAGGAGCGGAGAAGGACCTGCGCGCGTGCTACTCCATGCGCGTCCAGGCCACGCCCCCCAGTTCTCTGTGTTTAATGATCTCCGCTTAGGTCGGTGTTGGTTGTACAGCCTAACTGCGGTGGGGAGGAAAGACTTCCGATAGCGCTCCTTCTCACACCTAGGGTGGAGCAGTCGGTCACTGACAGTACTGCTCAGCGCGATCACAGTCTCATGCATGGGATGGGAGTTATTCTCCCGCATGGAGCTCACCACGGACAGTATCCTTCTGTCACCCACCACCTGCACTGGATCCAGTGGGCTCATCTCATAGCGGCCATGTAATGTAACTACAGCCTCGTCCTATACACGTCTACGTGACAAGGGTGTAATTACATCACACGGTCACTATAAACAGACAGCGTTTGATATAAACAGGCTCCATAGCCCCTATTTATAGCGCCCCATTTACACACACTATAATGTTCCACAGCAACCCCTGCACACACTATTATGCCTTGCAGCGGCCCCTGCACACGGTATTATGCTCTGTAGTGGCCCCTGCACACTGTATTATGCCTCGCAGCTACCCCTGCAATGGGTATTATGCTCCATAGTGGCCCCTTCACACGGTATTATGCCCCGCAGTGGCCACTGCACATGGTATTATGTTCCACAGCAACCCCTGCACACAGTATTATGCCCCATAGTGACCCCTGCACTGGTATTATGCTCCCTAGTGGCCCCTGCACATGGTATTATGCCCCATATTGGCCCCTAAACACGGTATTATGCTCCATATTGGCCCCTGCACACGGTATTATGCTCCATAGTGGCCCCTGCACTGGTATTATGCTCCATAGTGGCCCCTGCACAAGGTATTATGCGCCACAGTGGCCCCTGCACACGGTATTATGCTCCACAGTGACTCCTGCACACAATATTATGACCCATAGTGGCCCACCCATGAACTATTATTATACTCTGGGGTCTTTTCAGACCCCAGAGTATAATGATCGGAGACCCAGGGGAGGTGGCAAACATTAAAATCAGTATTACTTACCTTTCCTGGACAACGGTGCACTCCCTACAGCTTTCGGTCTTGTTTAATTGTGCACACAAGTCACGTGATCAGGCCGAGAGGTGAGGCAAGGTTAGTATAACTGTATATTATTTTTCTAACCCCCCCTGGACCTCCTCAGAGTATAATAATAGCGTTTTATGGTTCTATCCGAACAAATTTGGCTCCAAACTAACCGGAGTGCCGAACCTCACGAATATTCTTTGAAAATAATCTTTTTAAGATTCGCCTATCTGTAACAATCATGTATCAGTAATTTGTGCTAAATTTACTTAACCATTAAATTCAGTGGCTTGAGAAATGGCGGGGTGTAAGACCGTAAGCAGCACGTACATGAAATTAATCCATTTCTTCACCTTCGCAGATATTTTTTGCCTTCTCTGTTGCTGTTCGGCTAATTTGATGATTTCTTGTTGGGAATCTGGGCTAATGTAAAGTGACTGGCAGTTGTTCAGGGATCCTCCCATACTGACTATAATTCATCCTGACACTTTCACTGCTCTTCAGAGATTTTTCCTCATATTAAATATACCAAGCTGGTGGGGTTTTCTTTTGCTATACAGGAAATTTTTACTATGTCACCATGTCGACTGATCCTGTTGCATACAGTAGCTATATCTGTCCATAACATTACAAGAGACATCCGGAGAGTATAATTATGTAACCAATCGTTGATTGTAGATAATCTGTTTTCCCTTAGTCCGAACAGCAGCACAATATGGAGTATTTCTGCCCCTGTGTGCTGGTAGGACAGGCGGAATTTTTAATTTACATAATTAATTAAATGATACTCCCCTATAATAAGCCAAGGAGACCTCCCCTCACTGTGTTAGTTATAAAGAATAAAAGAAAAAAACATCAATCCTTCCTAAAGGGGGGAAAGCTTGTGCTGCTGTTCGGACTCAGGGAAAACAGATTATCTACATAATCAACGATTCCCCTTACGTCGAACAGCAACACAATATGGGGAAGTAGCAAGTAGATCCGCTAGGGAGGGTTCTCACTCACTACAGTACCATATGAATGTACAAAGGCAGTAGCCTCTGAACTACGGACATCTAATTGATAGTGTTTTAACAAAGGTTAGTTGCTGGTGATCAAAAACGGCTGCACAAACTGCTCAAAAAGCAAGACTGACTCTCAGCCCCAAAGAGCCTCCCTCCACCTGTCCAACACACAGGACAGAAAAAAAACACAGTGAGGGGAGGTCTCCTTGGCCTCTTATAGGGGAGTATCACTTAATTAATTAAGTAAATTAAAAATTCCGCCTGTCCTACCAGCACACAGGGGCAGAGATACCCCACATTGTGCTGCTGTTGGACGATAGGGGAAATGTTGTTTCCTACATATACAGTACAGGGGATGTGGAGCAATGTATTAGAGCTTATTCACACTATGGTTTGACGGCTCTGAGTTAGCCGCTTTATGAATGGCAAGCACAAAGCATCAATCTTAATATAGGATCTATTCACACTACCGTTGTATCAACTGATCCATGAAAAAATAGAACATGACATTGCCATAAAATCTATTGAAGGATTTATGAAAACGGCACCCGAACAACAGAGAGGTGGACCGCTAAATCTGCAATTACTCCCGGAGCCCGGCGGACCCTATTGACTATAATGGGGTCTGTCTGGTGTGCGTAGTTTTTAAACTGAAATAAGCAAAAGAAAAAAATCCTCTATGCAGGTTCTTTTTTTCCGCCGATTTTCAGCGGACTCTGTGATGGAGTCTCCGATGCAAATGTGAACGTAGCCTTAAACTAATAGTAAGACCCCCTGGCTGTACGACACAGTGACAGTGTATAACAAGATTTGGTTAAAAGAAGACTGGGTGACCCGTTACGGGTGGAGTTAACAGTATTAGGTGGCGGAATTAACCATGTGGGGGAAAACATGGACAGAAATGGATCATTTTTTAAAATGTATTTTTACATTAAGTCTATGTAAACGGAGGGTCATCCATTTGCATTAGTTTTTTGTATGTGGATGGATATAAAAAAACATGATGTGACTGCACCCTTACCAACATTTTTTAGCCCTAATTGGGCATATAAATCTCACCTCAGGACTGCTCCCAAACCTGCCAGGCTGAGATTTTCATAAAGCCTTGCCCATTTTCAGTGGACCATGGACAAGCCATATTAGCTGGAATTTTTTCTGGAACACAACAGTATGTTTGGACCACCCATGTATTCCATAGAGAGACATTTATTTGAATTCCTGCTATGTAATAATTTCTGGCTGGGTAAGACTTGACTTTCAGGAGATGCCCCTGTAAAAGGATTTTGGAGGATTTAAACATTGATGACCGATCCAGGAGGTGCTCATAACAACCAATAAGATTCTTTCCTTCATATATAAAATGGGTCGGAACCTGATTGGTTGCCAAGAACAACTGCCCTATTTTTCCTTTGCACCAGTTTTAATAAATCTCCGCCAGATCTTCCCCTTAAATAAATATAATAATAATAATAATAAATAATAATAATAATAATAACTTTATTTATATAGCGCCAGCATATTCCGTAGCACTTTACACATCAGAGGACACATGAACAGACTATATGAGACATTACAATGTGACAATGAAATAAACATATCAAACAATAGGAGTGAGGGCCCTGCTCGCACGAGCTTACATTCTATGAGAGAGCTTACACTCTTACATTTGATTTCAGGATTGTATGTATATGAAGGAGAATGTACAAGGGGATTAAAAAAAATTTCTTTTGTTTAATCCAATTTTTTTTTTTATTTTTATAAATTTGGTTAGTTAAAAAAAATGTTTCCATTCACAGCTCAGAGTCAGCCCAGGCAAGATGATCACCTGCATATACAAAAACCTGAAATAAAAAAAAAAATATATATCTTATATAATATAAAAAATATATATATATATAACAAGAGAATAAAAACAGATTAGAAGATATGTGTCAGCATATGTTTTTTTAGTAAAAAAAAAACAAAAAAAACTTTAGTGATAAATTCCCTTTAAAAACTGATAAGCCCCTATCCCTTGAATCCCCAGTTTTGTATGTTTTGTATAAATATGCTGAGTATTTTCTGTCTGGATTTCCAAGTGGAAAATCCACAGCAAACTAGATAAGATTTCAACATATTTCATCCAGATGCTACAGTAACTGACCTGCGGTGCAGATTTCAAATCTTTCTTATCTCAATGGAAATATTGTTGATAAATTATATCCACTTCTAAATCTGCCTCAAATTCTGCCTTCCATTCATTTCAATGGGAGGCAGTAACTGATTGTATTTTTTATCTGATCTTTTCAGCTAGCAGAAAAAATAGTGTCCTGTTCGTTCTTCAGGTGGATTCCGCCTGAAATCTCCCATTAAAATGAATTCAAATTCAGTGCCAAAATCTTCGTTGGCTTTTAACAAACAGAAAAAATCTTCAAATTCCTGAAATTTTCGGCTTGACAAATTCAGCATCAAATTCTGATGTGTGAACACCCCCTAAGGGGTTTATTACATTTTTTTTTACGATAAGCCATCAATTTTAGATGATTTGGCTCTCGGCACCCACTGGACCAGCAGTTCGCATTTCCTGCTCACTTGTGCGAGTGCTGCTGTCCTTTCATTGCTTACATTGGGTGCCAAGGCTGTCCATACACTGTACATCGTAGATCAACACTTGTATTTCTGAAAATGTTACTTTGCAGAATTTTTTACACACATACCTAAACTTTTGCACAACACAGTATGTCTGGCCTTTCAGTGTCATGTGCTATGCCCTGTCAAGGGTCTTGCTACCAAGTGATAATATTGTATTAAATTGATTTCATGACAAATTGTAGTCCATAACTGAATTCAAGCTAAGGGGACGTTCACACTACTGTTGGTGACCGTCAGTAGTGTCCGTTATTTTTTTAACATTGAAGTCTATGGGTAACGGATTTATAACGGACAATAACTGATAGCCATCAGTTACTGTCCGTTATTTTATGTCCGTTTTTTCCTGCGCATGCTCAGAAAGGAGAAACAAACAAAAAAAAAACGGACAGTGTTAAAAAACGGACACTAACTGATGCTAACGGACACTAACTGATACTAATGTGTCCATTTTTTTAACTGAACCATTAATTGGATCAGTTAAAAAAAAACGGACACATTAACATCAGTTAGTGTCCGTTATGATAGGTGTCTGTTTTAGGTTTTTTTTAACGGACACCTTTATAACGGACTCCAACGGTAGGGTGAACCCTGCCTAAGCTTGAGTAAGCAAATGTGTAAAAACAGCATGACCTAAAAAATAAAAAAAATAAAAAAATCGAGCAACATGTTACATAAACTATATTTTTCTGGCGAAAACCTCTTCCATCTTTAAAGGTTAATAAGAATTCTCTTGTCTGAGGGATCTTGTCCTCTTTGTAAGACAACAAAATCAGACGACATATTACATTTTCCAGTTTGATCGGTTTGATAAATTTGGTCTAACTGCGTAATACGCTGTCGTCAAGTTTTAATGAATCCTTTGGGCATGAGTAGTTTCATTTTATGTATTCTTATGAGAGTCCTATTCTAGGAACAAAGACGATCTGTTATCTGAGAAAATGTAGACTTTTATCAAGCACAACTGTCTTGAAACAATGTGTCGTGTGCTTCCATCCTCGGAACATCACAGTTTAGACAACATTCTCTGCACGAAGCCTAAAGAAACACAAAATGCAAATAATGAGTTGGGATGGCTTTTGGCCTTAATATGCATATTTATCAGTCCCAACTAAAGTTGGCAGATTGCCACGAGAAATGCGCTCCGCCATTCCGATTCAGTTGTGTAAATGAATAGAGCTGGCTTTTTCTGCCAAATCTTTTTAAGACGTCATTGTCTTCTTCTTCTTCGTTCTTGTTGAAGAAAGTTAATGTAAAAGATGCTGATACCAATTTCATAATTCACATGTGATGGCAAAATCCATTATCTACAGAAGAATAGTGAAGAAAATATTTGATCAAAGAGAAAGAGTGAAAGATGGGAAGATAAGGAAAATTGCTGAAGGTCGTATTACTGGAGAGATTGGAGCTCGGTAATGTGTGATTAGTTTCAGTTTTCGGAAGCCGGCACGTCTTCATACTGGAATATTTCCATTGCTCTCAAATATTTAACTGATTTGCTAATGGATGCGATTATAGTATTTGTTTTAGGCCGATAGACACATTTTTTACATAAAATGAGCATTTATACACTGTTACAGAATATTAAAGGGGTTTTCCGAGTCTCTGAAGAAACCCCAGAGTATAATAATGTCACTTTCACTTTGACATAACTTTGGCTGTATTTGTCTTAGAGAGCTAGAAATTGGATAGATAGGTTCCTAGGAGCCCTGACAGTGTCATACACTATATTTTATAGATAGGTTCCTAGGAGCCCTGACAGTGTTATACACTATGTTTTAAAGATAGGTTCCTAGGAGCCCCGACAGTATTCTACACTATGGTTTATAGATAGGTTCCTAGGATCCCTGACAGTGTTCTACACTATGTTTTATAGATAGGTTCCTAGGAGCCCTGACAGTGTTCTACACTATGTTTTATAGATAGGTTCCTAGGAGCGCTGACAGTGTTCTACACTATGTTTTATAGATAGGTTCCTAGGAGCCCTGACAGTGTTCTACACTATGTTTTATAAATAGGTTCCTAGGAGCCCTGATAGTGTTATACACTATGTTTTATAGATAGGTTCCTAGGAGCCCTGACAGTGTTATACACTATGTTTTATAAATAGGTTTCCTAGAAGCCATGAGAGGTTCGCCCATCTCTAATTACATCTATACTTCTCTTTACTCACAGTCAGAAGCAATGAGGATTTATGCTGCCAGGGAAAGAATATATAAGGTACAGAAAGGAGCCAAAATCTATCTAGGGATACCACAAAAAATATAATAATGACACAAATGCTGACAGAAAATCAAAAGTTGTTCAAAAATTGTTAAGGCTAAATTCACATCGGTGCCGTTGGAAACTCTGGCGCAATGTCTGCTGAAAAAGTCCTGCACTTAGGCCATATCATCACTTCCAGGACTCTGCCTCTAAAATGTTATTGATTGACAAAGATAAACTATTAACACTACTATTTCTGAAAGCATTCTTAGGCTACGGTCACACCTGCATTCGGTGACCGTTCGGGGATTCTGTCCAGCATTCTGCTTGAAAAATGTGGAGAGAAAAATCCTTCAAGCAGGACTTTTCTCAATGCATATTTCAGATGGAAACCCAGCGAACCCGATTACAGTCTATGGGGTCCGCAAATTTCCATGGCTAGCCACTTTTTAAGCAGATTGGGTTTCCGTTATTCGGGTCCCCAAGCGAACCCGAAGAGCGGATACCCCAACGCAGGTGTCAACGTAGCATCACTTTGCTACACTTTTTCCACACCTGCCTAAAACTTTTTCACAGTATTGTACATTGTAGGTTAGCAAAAGTATAACTGCAGGATTAGGCTACACAGGATTTCTTGTAGTCTGTAACCATGGAGACACTTAAATCAGCATAAAATAGTAATAGATTTTTAAGCAACGGCTATCGGCAAAGTTCTTTTTATTTGGAGTCATCATAAATATTTATTACGTATGTAATAAACATGGCCCCCGAAATGTCACCCATATCAGCCCACTTTAAGTGACACTTAAATAGAATATAAGGCCAGAGATATAATAGGTTTTCTTTAATAGAGTCTGAAACGACTTGTTCCCAATCTCAACTCCTACAAAGCCTTTTGCATTTTATTAAACCTCTGCTCAGCTCTACAACTTAGCTTTGATTTCAGGCTCCATTCCCAGTGATTTATTTGCAATGCTGCTCTAGTAGAAATGAAATTGAGCAATGATACAGAAAATATGACATTTAAAGATCAATTTTCCATATTATAATATGGACATTATGATAAGGGACTGGTGAACCATTCATTGATGTAATGTATCCTAGCAACGAGTTTAGGACAGTTCGGCTGTTAAGGTTGACATCGAAGGGCATCGAATGGATGTTCTTACCTAATGGAATAAGATAGTCTAATGGTAAAATATATACATCTTAAAAACTCCTTGGAATTGGAATGGGTAGATTTCAAAAGCTATATACAAGTATTACACCATGTGGCAGATTTTATTTAGGATTTTTTAAGCGTATTCTACAAAGAAAATCCACATCAAAATGCAATGTGATGTACAGATGTAGCAGAGATAACCTGAACTTCGGCAATTGGTTAAACTTCTGCAGAGTCATATCTTATCACAGAAGGCAACAAAAACAGTTTCATTGGGTGACTTTTCATTGGTTTTGTTGTCTTCTGCAGTAATTTAACCAATTGCAGAGGTTCCGGTTAACTCTGCTACATCTGTATGTAAATGTTATTCTAAAATTGAAGGGCGTGTGTTAGGAATCTCAATATCTGTGCTCCTGCTTCTCCTACTTGCATCTATCCATCTAGCACTTCTCATAGCAGTAGGATTTCTGGTTTGGTCCTTAGTTTGCACGTGCACCTGTTTTCCACCTGGGTCCCAAAGCTGCCAAGTCCAACCTGCCTTGCAGCAGGCTCCGGTGAACTCCTTGAGGAAACCTTAGAGTCTGTGAAACAGGGCAGTGTTGGATTATAGGTAGTTTGTTTTACTTGCTGGCTGTCTTGCCAGTTACATGCTACACATGAGGAAGTTGCTTTCATACCAGGCACATTTTCAAGTTTTTTGTATGTGCGGTTTTGGAGGGCTATAACATTTTTATCATTTGCGTTTTTCAACTAATTTCTGCGTCTTTTTTCGGTGACACATAGGGATTTATTTTTATGTTGTTTTTATTTTTGCATGTGTTTTAATTTTTTTATATCTGGGAAAATATAAACAAAGGAGGAGGGAAAACGTGTCCGTTTTTCACTTTTCATTTTTTTTTTTTTATTTAATAACAAACAGTGCTACTAAAAAACTTTATAAAATAGTTTTTCCTCTCCATTACGGTAATTTTTATTTTTTTTGTGTCATCAGGGGTGGGGCTATTACCTGTAATAAGGGCGTTTTATTGGCGTATTATTTTATTTATTTTTTTAATTATTTTCTATACTTTTTTTTTTTTTACTTTTCTATACATTTTTTTTTTTTTTTACATTGTGTCCCCATAAGGTCATAATAGACCTTTGGGACATCTGATTACTTTTTTTTTTGACTTGGGGAGGCTGATTTCCCCAGGAGACCACCACAAAATGGCCAACGGAACAGCCGACTGCACATGTCCGTCGGCCATTTTGTGGTGATCTTGTGTAAGAAGAGGAGGAGAATGGCTGGAGCAGAAGAAAGGCAGCGCTGCATAGGATGACAACGCTCTGCTCAGAACACAGGGGTAGAGCCCCATGTGCATTCTCAGCACAATGAAGAATCAATAAAAATTCAAAAATGGCAGCGCGAACCTTCAAGATAAAGGTAAGAAATGAATCACCTTTATAAAGGCTATTCCTACGTGCTCTTAGTTTAAAACATGTTTTTTAATGATAGAATCTCTTTAAACAGCAATTCCTTCACTTGGTGAATTGCTTAAGTGGTAATTCCTTAACACTGTGTTTTTTCAGCTCTGCAGCACATGTATTACTTAGGGTAAGTTCACACAGTGTTTTTTGCAGGCTGAAAAAATCTGCTTCAGGAATTAGGAAAAAAGTTTTTTTATGTATTTTTTTTTTTACATGATGCAGTTTTCGTCACAGTTTTTGCCACTTTTGTTTTGCTCCAGCACACTGTATGGACCTGGAAACTTCCATTTGAAAAAACACTTGCGTTTTTTGCACAACCGTGTCAAAAAAAGGCATCACGTTTTTTCCACCTCCCATTGATTTCAATAGGTTTTTCAAGGCGTAGTTCACCTGAAAATGGGTCATGTTGCTTTTTTTTAGCCTCTAGCTGACTCCCATTGAACACTCTGCTACTAACTCCCATTGAAATGAATGGGAGGCGTATTATGAGGCAGATTTTGACACGGATTCCGCCTCCAAATTAGTCTGCAAAAAACTCCATGTGAATTTACCCTAAATCATGTGGATTTGCCACAGATCATCATCGCAAATGTCCTCCTTTGCGATACAGTAGAATCTATGCTAAGTTTTTTTCTAATGTACCTGAACTCACCCTTAGGCTGGGGCCCCAAGTGAATCCCATCCACACACTGCTGAAAAATACGCACAGCGGACACGCTGTCATTTCCCAAACCGTTGCAGTTTTGGAAATCTCAGTATGTCAATTATACCTACGGAAACACCGGCAGTTTCCCTATAGGTATAATAGAAGCAAAAACTCCGCAGTGGAAAACTCAGCGGACTTTCTGTGAAAAGCACTGCGGGAAAAAATGCAATGTGTTGCCGTCGCTGTTTTTCCCACAGCACTTTTTTGCTGCTGCCCACTACATGGGGCCTTAGCCTTAAAGGAATTTTATAAGATTGTAATATTGATGACCTGTATACTGCGTAGAGGCTATGCTTGGCATTGCAGCTCAGCCCCATTCACTTGAATGGGACTGAGTTGTAAACAGAAAGGAGATGGATGGACCTGATGTCACTGATCTATAAAGTGTAAGCTGATCTGTGCTGGTCCCAAGTATTGAACCCCCATGGATCAGATATTGATGAGATATCCTGAATATAGGTCATAAATATTTAACTGCCAGAAAATCTAGTGCTGTACAATGACTTTTGTCATGTGCTTTGACATCTAACCCTACATACCCAATCTCCCATTTCAGGAATTCCCAAAAAACATTCTTTGCATGATAATGTTGCTTCTTAAGTTGAATGGCCATATGGTTTCATGTGGTCACCTCCACACTGCTCTACACATTGGCATGCCATGATTCTGGGCACATTGTCCTGCTGACTGGTTCCCTTTAGGGCTTATGCACATGGCCCTATTACAGATCTGTGTTGGATGGATACATATAACAGCACCCATAGACCCACACTGCGCCTCTATATGCCTCTACTTTTACATAGAGAAAAACAGATTCCATCAGATTTTATTCATATGTCGACTTTGTCATTGTGCTGATCTTGGAGAATGGATTCCATGCACCGCTGCCTTTGTTCAGCTGTGTCTGTGATTTACTAAGTGTAGACGGATGCATGGTTAATAGATCTGACTAATTTATAGAAAGCGCCCTTCTGCTTGTCTCTGGCGAGAATGATGATGAGCGCTCTACACCAGCTTTTCATAGACGTGTGATCATCTTTCACGTAGCCTGGATGGTGTAATTCAGCTAAATCCCATACACCTATATCAGCGCGCTCTCTGATTTGCCTCCATTTACCGAGGTCTATGACACCCGCTGTATTTTCACACCAGGGACCTTAAAGTTATTTACAGGGTGGAGATGCCAAGTTTCATCCTGGTTCATGTACGTTTTTTCATCTCCCCCAATATAGCAGCGATGGCTTTGTGAGAGTGACCCCCAAGCAGTATATCCTATTTCTAGTGATAAAAAGTGCACACTACTGTGAAATAATTTTAGGTAGGCGTGGAAAATGCTGCAAAATAATGCTTTCAGAAATAGAAGAGTTAATAATTTAGTTTTGTCAATTACTAGAATGAAGTGAATGAATATTTGGTGTGACTTTTGCCCTGGAAGTGATGATGTGGCCCCCACAGAGCCAATTTCATCCAATCAGACAAAAATAATCTATTAATACTTCTATTTTTGAAAGCATTCTTACTTTGCAGCATTCGCCCTGCCTAAAACTTTTGCACATCACTGTACAGTATATATGTATGAGTGTGTATGATGTATATGTGACTGTTCTGCACGGTGTTAATTGTGGATTAAATTTTATTTTGTTACTTTGTTACTGTATAGAGATTCTGAGCGACTGAGATAGCGCCGCCTAGTGTTATTGCTGCCGGAATAGCAAGGGACCTGCTTGTCTACCACAATAGATTTTCTCTATGTGAGGATCCATTACTAGGAAAACCTTAAGGGGGTTTTTAGAGCTAAAACTATTAATGACTAGAGATGGGCGAACCTCGCAAGATTCATTTAGTTTCGGGTTTGGGTGGCTCGGGTCCTTGAATCATTTCTGGTCAGATAGAAGTAACGTTCGGATAGAAGCAGAAGTGACATTATTATACTCTCAGGTCTCTTCAGCCCCCCAGTGTATAATAGGTGGAGGCCCAGGGGAGGTGTAAAAAATAAAAAACTTATATACTTACCTTCGCTCACCTCTTTTGAGCCTCTTTGCAATGTCCGACGCTCTCTCTTGGTCTTCTTGGTGACGTCATGTGCCCAGGGTCGCCGCTGAGGCCTGTGATTGGGCCCATGCCCATGTCTCCACTGTTGCCCAATCACAGGCCTCAGCAGTGACCCTGCACGCATGACATCACCATGATATCGTTGGATGCCGTAAGGAAGCCTGAAAAAGGTGAGGGAAAGTGAGTATAAATTATTTTCACCTCTCCTGGGCCTCCACCTATTATACTTTAGGTTCAGAAGGTACCCCCACATATAATAATTTACCACAATACATGTTACAGTGGACATTTTAGTTAGCCTGAGACGAATCCCTAATTGTTCAGTTTCATTAAAAACCAAACAATTTGGGATATTTAGGTAGAACCCGGCTTGTAAGAAAGAGGTTCGCCCATCTCTATTAAGGATAGGTCATCAATATCAGATTGGCAGGGGTATGACACCTGGCTGTTCTCAGAAGTTGATGCACAGAGAATGGGGCAGGAAGCAGACAGCTCTATTCTGTTAAGTGGCCGAACTGAGTCATTGCAGCTTAGATACCATTCAAGTAACCTGGTCAGGACTAGATCAGCACTAAATGTAGGATGGGGAGCAGCAGCAACTGAATAGTGGCCTGTAAGAGAGACGATTGTTTAGACAGCTAAGGAGACACTGGGTCTATCTAGATCTAAGCAGAAGTGACTGAGAAGCACCGTAACAAAAGGACTGTGTGAAGGAAGCGGAGCACTATTGTATATGAGGCCTACTGACCTGGTGCATTGTCTGCAGGACACCATTACTAGTTATCCAGCCAAAAGGTGAGGAGCTTATTGCACTTGGAAGGCAGTTCATCTGCTCCAGAGTCTCTTCCCAGTTATTACTGCAGTTAAGATACTGTTCTTATGTAACCAGCAAGTTGTGTGCCTTTACTTGAGCCCAACCACAAGCTTTGTGCCTTGGGTCTGAGTGGTAACCACTAGTAGCTGTGCCAATTATTATGTGTTACTCTGTCATAGAAATGACTTCTCTGCCTAATACAGTTTGTAGATTGTAAGCCTCATAGGGGACAGGACTGAGGTCAGTGCTAAAAATCTCTGTAGGGTGCAGCAAATTATGTTGGTGCTATATAAGCAACAGAAAGTAAGCAAATCCTAAACATGCATTGTTACTATATGTATTATATCCTGATAAGAACATGTTCCCACTATGTTTAGTGTACATATTCTGTATATGCACTAGGAAATACTCCTGGAACAGAAGTGTCCACCATCAACTTCCCTCAAATTAAGTAAAGGACTCTAATTTTTCCCTATATAAAAAAAATCGATAAAATATTGTAACCTGCTAGCAAGATCCTAGAGAGGCTGTAAATTACATCCACTGCATGGTCACACATAGACACGTATAACATATACATCTCCTAATAGAGTATCATGAAATCATAGTATTTTCAAAGATGGTCATCTCGGTCTACTCATCTACAGGTATGTTGATCCAAAAGTAGAGGTTAGTAAGAACACATCTGTATTTCCCAAAGGATTCAACTGTATGTAAAATAGACAGAGCCAGAGCCCATCTTTATTAAAGGGGTTTCAAGGATAAACCGTTTTTGACAAGGAGGTCGGGGAAGGTGAAAAAAAAAAAAAAAACATACTCGCCTGTCCCCAGAGCTCTGGTGTCTCCCACTGAGGTCCAATAAGTTGCCTAAGGAAAGGCCACAGAATGTTACAGGTGACATATGCGAGTGATGTCCCAGTTCCTTTTCTTAGGCCGCTGATTGGTCTCAGCAGTCACATGAGGCGAGGACTTTATTTATTTATTTATTTATTTATCTTACTTATATAGCGCCATCATATTCCATAGCGCTTTACAGACATTGTCAGTCACTGTCCCATATAGGGCTCACAATCTACATTCCCTATCAGTATGTCTTTGGAATTTGGGAGGAAACCCACGCAAACACAGGGAGAACATACAAACTTCTTGCAGACTTCTGCTGGAAGAAGCACTGGGGTGTCACTGAACCAGACCACAGTGGGAGACACCGCCACATCGGAACAGGTGATTATGGGTTTGGTTTATTTTCACCTTCTCCGGCCTCCTTACCAAAAACAGTTTATCCTGGACAACCCCTTTAAGGCCATGTCCATACCTGGTGTATTTGTGGTGTAGATTCTGTAGGTTTTTCACTAATGACAGGGAAACATTGTGAAATTTTTTTTGTTTGGCGAATTTCGCCAGTAAGATTTGTTTCGGACCTAAGTTGTATACAGTATCAAAGTATCGCAATGTTGACTCCCCCCATGTGAGTGATGACCTAGGACCAATGATGTCAAGGAGAGAGTTGGAAAACACTGAGGATGCCTTGAGAAGAAGAGGAGCCAAGTAAAGATGAGTAGAAATATTTTTTTATTTTTACGAACCCTCGCTGGCCTTAAATTACTATTCTTGGTGATCTGAAGAGACCCCAGAGTATAATAATAATTTGTGGATTGTGAACACAAAATTTTAGCCTTAAGCCAAACTCAAACTTTTTTGGAAAACTAATAATGATCCTGGTCTGTTACAAACTGGTTCGCTCATCTCTTTTTTTTTACCAGTGCACGTGAATTCCCATATGGTGGGGAATATGTGCAGTGTACAATACATCACAGCACCTTCAAGTTCCAGACTTCACTAGAAAATACTTTAAAATATGGAGTAATGAAGTTATTTGGGCATTTCTGTGGCCTTTGGATTAGACCAAGACAGCGCTGGAAAGTGGCAATCCATCTAAGTGGACTTATCTTGTAAATGTCAGGGAGAGGAATGTGAAGACTTGCAGTATACACCAGGTCTCCGGTCTCTCTCCAGCAGCTCCACCGCGCCTTCTCTGAACACTTTGCAGTTTGGATTTTAAAGCAGATTTGTCACAGTGAACAGGGCATCAGATAGGACCACATATTATAAAGAAGCACATTCATATATAACTTAGAGGGTAGGACTCCAGGGGGGAGTCTCACTTAGTGACTGACAGTACGTGCACATTCATGTAATGAAAGCTGTCAATTATTGAGGGATCCCACCATAGGTCAAGGACTGACCAGTGTGAACAGAGACTACAATAAATCACAAGCATATGAGAACTCCTAGGCCCAATGCAAAATCAGTAACTGGCACTAACACATCAACATGCTACTGTATATGTAGTCATCAGTCTCTTATGTAGTCACCATAGGCACCAGTTCTAATAAGAAGCTTCAACCTCTGCAACTTATATACTTTTACCTTTGAAACTGTTCACAGTGATGTCACTAGACAGAAATAATCCATATTTAAAATATCTCAACACAGGGTTAATAAATAAAGTGATGTCACAGCAGAGGTATAAAAACACAGTGATGTCATAGAACAAGGATTATAAACACAGTGATATCACAGTACAGGGATAATAAACACAGTGATGTCACAGTAGAGAGATAATAAACACAGTGATGTCACAGTACAGGGATAATAAACACAGTGATGTCACAGTACAGAGATAATAAACACAGTGATGTCACAGTGCAGAGATAACAAACACAGTGATGTCACAGTACAGGGATAATGCACACAGTGATGTCACATTACAGGGATAATGAACACAGTGATGTCACATTACAGGAATAATGCACACAGTGATGTCACATTACAGGGATAATAAACACAGTGATGTCACAGTACAGAGATAATACACACAGTGATGTCACAGTACAGGGATAATACACACAGTGATGTCACAGTACAGGGATAATAAACACAGTGATGTCACAGTACAGGGATAATAAACACAGTGATGTCACAGTACAGGGATAATAAACAGTGATGTCACAGTACAGAGATAATAAACACAGTGATGTCACAGTACAGAGATAACAAACACAGTGATATCACAGTACAGGGATAATAAACACAGTGATGTCACAGTACAGAGATAATAAACACAGTGATGTCACAGTACAGGGATAATGCACACAGTGATGTCACATTACAGGGATAATACACACAGTGATGTCACAGTACAGGGATAATAAACACAGTGATGTCACAGTACAGAGATAACAAACACAGTGATATCACAGTACAGGGATAATAAACACAGTGATGTCACAGTACAGAGATAATAAACACAGTGATGTCACAGTACAGAGATAACGAACACAGTGATGTCACAGTACAGGGATAATGCACACAGTGATGTCACATTACAGGGATAACGAACACAGTGATGTCACAGTACAGAGATAATACACACCGCGATGTCACAGTACAGGGATAATACACACAGTGATGTCACAGTACAGGGATAATAAACACAGTGATGTCACAGTACAGGGATAATGCACACAGTGATGTCACATTACAGGGATAATAAACACAGTGATGTCACATTAGAGGGATGATAAACACAGTGATGTCACAGTACAGAGATAATAAACACAGTGATGTCACAGTACAGGGATGATAAACACAGTGATGTCACACACAGTACAGGGATGATAAACACAGTGATGTCACAGTACAGGGATGATAAACACAGTGATGTCACTAGATAGAAATAATTAATAGTTTTGATATCACGCCAGAGGGTTAATAAATAAAAGGATTTCATGGCAGAGATTGAAAAAAACGTGATTTCACAAGACAGGGATTATAAACACAGTGATGTCACAGTACAGGGATAATAAACACAGTGATGTCACAGTCCTGGTCATAGGCACTATGATCCATTCCTTTAAGAACCTGTAACCATGTTTTCTGCTACCACCCAATCTCCTGTACATGTGGAATATTTAAAGAGGCAACCTAGGGACTTTTTTTAAGCTTACTGGCTGCCTGGGTTCTTTTTCATCTAAACCTTGTGTTTAAGGGCTGGTATAGAGTCATTTGATCAAACCCGGACCTGATACACGACTCATTCTGCCTCCTCCCTCCTCCACTGTGTTCAGTAATATTACCCATATTATGGGGGTTGGCTATTGATATTATAGTTTATTACTATTACATTGATCTAGTCTACCAGCCCCTATGGTGGCACCTGGCTCTAGCACAGTATTAGTCCAGCATAAGAACCCAAATTTGAAGTGTACTATTTCCTAGGGTTTGTTGGCGGATGGACCCCCAGATTCATTTATCTGGTGGCCTCAAGGATCTTCAGTTCGATACTAACTGTGGTCAAACAGTGAGGATGAACAGGGAGCTGGGGACCCTTTTCTATTGAATGGTAGTAGTCTCAGCGGTGGAGTCCCCAGTGATCAGATCTTTATCACATCAGGATTTTTGGAGCATCATGGCGCCAGTTTAGAGAAATGATACAATATGCTATGTTACAAGTGGCTTGGGCCACAAAAATGACTGCATATTCTTTTCAGATGACAGACACATTTTGAGGGATGGAGGGACATTAAACTGAAATAGAGGAGATATTCCTCTGCCATAATCCTCACACCACTAGAGGCTAAACTTTAGTACACTCTAAAAATCTGTTGCCCAGGCACGGTTTATGTGATTTATTTACATGCTGTATTTCTGCATCCCTGTCACTGCCGACCAGTTTGTTTGCTCCTCAAAACTCACTTTGATGTTATAAAGCGGTAAAGAAATCTTTTATTTTCGGATAAATTCCCCCGTATACAAGAGGTGGCGGGGAAGGGGGGGTAGTTGGATGCAGAATACTGATGAACGCCATCTTGCTACACATTTCAATGCTGTTAATTTCACACATCATTCACTTTAATTGAATGATCACATACAATAGGGTGTTTTTAGGGAAATAGCTGCGGGTAAATGCTCATCGCTGGCATAGGACAATTCAGGATAGTTATAAAAGAGTAATGAGCAGCCATCACAGCTTCCAGTGACTGACAGGTAAAGTCTACATTCACTGGGCAGTAAGATGAACCCTTTCATTGCTGATGCGGGACAATCAATTGGAGCTTTATTCAAGCCTCATTAGTGCGGATACTGTAGACACTGCTTATATCTACATCTCCCAGCCTGTCAGCCTCTATAGACTCTGCTATTCATGACTCTCAATGGGTGACGTCTTCATTTAGAGCATTACTAAATTTCCGAGACTAGTATTGCATTATATATTCATTTACTTGGACTAATACAAAGCAAGGGCTTCAATGCAACATTTGGTAAAAGTAAAGGTAAGACCGGAGGTTCCTGTATCCATCACGTTACTTCAAAAGATGTGCAAGAATTCAGACATGGTTGGGATTTTTGCATTCACTGCAAGTCATTTGCATTTCATTCCTTCATGTCTTTGGGAATGGTGGTTCTCCTTGAGAAGATCCAGTTGGTGTTCAGAGTCTTACAGGCAATGGAAACTGCCTCTCTAGTGCCACCTAGCTACCCTGTCTGACCCAGTAAAGAGCCTTAAATCAGGAGAACCAGTATTCAAGGGCACCTCATCCACCCAAACAGTACCCATGTACTGAAAGGAGGCAAGAACCTTAAATCTGCTGTCTACAGATTCCCTGCAGCTCTATAACATGGCAGTTCTATTTTGTATGTCGCCATATAAGTCTCCATTATGGAGCCATATTATGGAGAGGTAGGGGAGGATTTATCAAAATCTCTACACCAGTTTTCTGGCGTAGATGGCTGACATTGTGGCATACATTTAGCAACAAATGTGCTCTACATTCACCGTGCTGTGTCTCACTCACTACTTTCGGTGAATGTGAGCAGAGTAGAGCGTGCCGGGGCACCTCGGCCCAACATATTTATTAGAACATTTTTCTGGCATGGGTTATAAAGGAAATATATGTCAGTACCTGACTGGCATCGATTTCTATTTTGGTGCATCGGCATGTGCCTGAACTTCTTAATAAATCAGCAGTGCCTTTTGCCTGTCAGGCCTTTTATTAAGACTGGCATACGAAATGCCAGTCTTAACAGACCTGCCGCATTCACTTTAAATTTAATGCTTCTAAAGGAGAATACCTCCATATATAGGAAGGCCAATACAGCATGCCACTTAAGTTTCCATAAAAAAACGGACACATATGCCTGTGTAATAGATTCTCATACATATTAAAGAGTTTTTCTGGACTAAAGTTACTGATTATCTATCTACACCATGACTGCTGAGAGTTCTAGTTGCAAACAATATCTAGTACTGTTCAATCTTTTTGCAACTTGAAATTGCAGTCACAACACTCTCGGGGTCACAACATGACTCCATTCACTTACATTAGGGAAAGAGTCAGGGCGAAATGGCAATCTTTGGTATATTTTTCTATCCCTTTACTACAGCTTCTGCTCTGCTCTAGATCAGACACATCTTGTTTTTTTTAATATTCTCTTTTTGCTATCAATCCCATGATGCCTCTGCACAGCATCACATGGGCAGTTAGAGACCATACCATCTCTGCCTGCTGGGAGACAGTGTAATTATCCTTCTCGCTATATTCTCCTAAATAAGTTAAGACACAAAAGTATAGTCATGGAGACTGAGCTGTTTGCTCCTTCATTATACTTTATACATAGATACTGTCTAAACATAATTTAGAAGTTGTGTCCACTCTGTGGAGAGTCCATTATACAGGATGTGAGAGTCTGATGAAAGTCTGAAACTGATATACATTTTAGCAGGTGAGATCACCATGTAATTATATATAGGAGATATACTTAGTTCCAAAATAATGTATACACTGTGCATAATATAAGTCTCATATAACCGTATTGTATTCACAATAGCACATAGAACGCAAATCAGAAGGTGAAAGTTACACAATAGAACACACAAAACATATCAGAAGGTGATAGTTACACAATAGAACACACAAAACATATCAGGTGAAAGTTACACAATAGAACACACAAAACATATCAGAAGGTGAAAGTTACACAATAGAACACACAAAACATATCAGAAGGTGAAAGTTACACAATAGAACACACAAAACATATCAGAAGGTGAAAGTGACACAATAAAACACAGAACACTATATGACTATATAGATATTTCATTTAAAACAATTAACTTATTTAGGAATTGATGTCAGCAAGACATCTCAAAAAAGTTGGACCGGGGTCATGCCTACCATTGTGCAGCATCCCCTCTCCTTTTTACAAACGATATGTGTTCTATGCTCTTTTGTGTAACTTTCACTTTCTGATATGTGTTCTATATTCTTTTATATAACTTTCACCTTCTGCCTAACTCAGATGCCTCTGAAAGACAGAAGGTACGGTTGATTTGAAAAAGAGGTTTTCACCTCGAAACACGTTATCTTTGTACCATTTTTTTCCAATAAATTTATTATACCTCATTGGATGGTTCTACCATTTATTCATCTGCCATCCCATATACCCTAGGAGGGTTGAAGGGAAGAGTGCCTAATATTGGTCTCTGCCTTCAAAGATTTTTTTTTTCCTGCAACTTTAGGTGCTGTGGATAAGGAATTCTTTCTTTTATTATGTTCTGTTGTGAAACTTTTACTTTCTGATATGTGTTCTATGTTGTATTGTATAATTTGCAGCTTTTGATATGTGTTCTATGTTTTATTGTGTAACTTTCTTCTTCTGATATTTGTTCTATATTCTACTATGAATAAAACATAGTTATATGAGATTTCCAAATAATTGCATTCTTGTTTTCTTTACATTGCACGGAGATTGAAATTTTCATCCAAATCCACACCCCCATGGTTACAGCCCCTCTTTGGTGTTTAATCATGTCCTCTTTTTCATAATGTAGGCATGAAATGTGCCCCCTTTCCAGATGTGACTAGCACATAAAGTATCCAAGTTATGCATATAGTGATTGATGACTGAGTGTCCTATGATCTAGGACTTGTCGGACAATCAGTCATGATCTCCTTATTGTGGCCAGGTTATCTTCTTGAGCAGGAACACAGAATCACGCAGGGTCAATGCATACACGAGAAGATAACCCGGCCACAATATGGAAATCATAGCTAGGTTTCTGACAAGTTCTAGATCATAAAAAATTTTTACATTCATGGTCGTGTCCAGTAGCAACCAATGCGGACAGCTGTCCAGACTGTCACCACTAAGATAGTTAGAGAAAATCTTTAAAACTCTGCAAAATTTTGAAATTTATATTTGCAAAAATGAACTTTTTTTTTTTTTTTTGACATTAAGGATTTTATTGAAATTATTACATTTAAACATAAAAACATTTCAAACAACATTTTGGGGCTGGAAACACATGGGTGGGGAAGGAGGTAGGGGGAGGGGATAGGGGATTGGGGTTGAGAAATGACAAATGGAGCAAATCAGAGGAGATAACATGAGCTCTGTCACAGCAGAGCCGAACAAAGATATAACTTTTCATGTTGACATAGATAAAGCAATTTATACAATAACATAATCAGGGAAGTACCTGGATGGGGGGAGGGAGGCAGGGGGATAGGAGATGAGAAGAGGTTAATAGGGTATGGGGAACAACATAGGCTCTGTCGCAGCAGGGCCAAACACAGAATGCAGTAAAATGTAAGGTAAAGTCAAAACACATTTACATTATTATGACAAGAGATTAGAAATTAGAAGAAGTCGGGGGGGGGGGGGGGGGAGGTCCCTGTTGGGGGGATATAGAGGGGAAGGCAGACTGGAATTCCCTGGAATGGTAGAAAAGATTCCAAAGGAGCCATGCTTGATGGTGGGTCCTGTCATCATGTCGCAGCTCCGCCATCATATTTTCCATACTATGGATGAGCAAAATCTCTTTGAGCCAGGACACTAGGGAGGGGGGCGTCTGAGATTTCCATAGTCTAGGAATCACAGACCTTGCAGCCACCAGCATAAAGCTTATCAATTTGCGGATGTGTTTCTCATATTTACTAGGGAAGATGGAGAGAAGGAGGGGAGCCGGGTCATCGCCTAATGAAATGCCCGTAACCCTCTTAATTATACGCCGAACTTCTGACCAGTAGGGGTGTAAGAGTGTACATTCCCACCAGACGTGCTTCATCGTACCCCGGCCAGAGTTACATTTCCAACATCAATCTCAGGTAGAGGGATACATCTCATGGAGAACAGATGGGACTCTGTACCATCGGGAGAGTATCTTATAGTTAGTCTCCTGGGCCTTTCAGGAAATAGAGAATTTGTGGCACGCCTGGAATGCCGATGACCACACATCTGGCGCGAACGAAACCCCCAGCTCCCTCTCCCACCCACCCATGTAAGCAGGTAGGGAGTCAGTAGCAGTCTCCCGCAGCATGCCATAGATAAGCGAGATTGTGTGAGCTGGGGTATGGGGAGAGAGGCATATGCGTTCAAAGGGCAGTAACTTTCTGTGCAGATTGTGCTTTATCTTAAGAGTGGTGTATAGGTGAGTTAGCTGGGCGTATTGCCAGTGGGATATGGCCGAGTCAGGGTCTGACCCAGGATGGGTCAGCTCTTGGCGGGGGAGGAGAGATGTCGTACTAGTAACTTGATGGAAACGGAGGATCTGTTGGCCCCTAGCGTGGGATAAAAAGGAGGAATGGAGCGCCGCAGGAAAATCCGGGTTGCCCGAGGCGTCATAGGTCCATCGTTTAGAAAGCGTCTACGCATAACACCATATTGCCGGCACGATCCGAGGACCTGAAGCGCGACGTATGGAAGTGTATGGGTGGAGCTATCTGTCCAGTAACGCTTAGCTAGCCACGGGAGGGCAGTAAGTGGAAGTGAACTCAAGGAAACCTCCAAGGCAACCCAGAGTTTAGAGTGCTCCGAGTGATGCCAGTCCAAAATGCACGAAGCGACCGCAGCCAGGAAGTAGTTAGAGCAATTCGGTACCGCCAATCCGCCACACTCTTTGGGTTTGGTCAAGATACTTCTTGCAATTCTCGGTGGCTTGGATGTCCATATGAATTTAGTAAATGTTTTCTGGATAGTTGTAAAGAATTGTTTGGGTAACATTATAGGGACAGTCTGAAATAGATAGAGTAGTCTGGGGAGGACATTTATTTTTAGCAAATTAATGCGTCCCAACCAAGAGAGGCCTTTGGTGTCCCATCGTTTCATATCTGTCTGCAAGGTGCGCATGATCGGAAGGAAATTAAGCGTATAGGAATCGGTTAGATTGCTAGGGAGCTGAACCCCCAAGTATTTAATTACTTTCTGGGACCATGTAAAGGAAAAAGAGGAGCGGAGACCCCGAAGCTGTGACTCTGGAAGGGAGACATTAAGGGCGGTACATTTGGACAGGTTGAGTTTGTAGTTACTAAAGTAGCTATAGGAGTTGATTTCTCAGAGGAGAGATGGGATAGTTGTGAGCGGCTGAGTGATGAAGAGTAGGACATCATCTGCGAATGCTGAGATCTTAAGATGTAAATTACGGATTCTGAGGCCCTGGATGTCTGGATTATCCCTGATTGCTACGAGTAGATGTTCCATCACCAAGGCATAAAGCATAGGTGAAAGAGGACAACCTTGGCGGATGCCATTGCATATAGTAAGAGGTGAAGAGAGTGTGCCATTAACTCGTACCTGTGCCCTCGGGGAGTTATAAAGGGAACGTATGTGGGTAAGCATCCTGGGCCCCAATCCTATCTGCGAGAGAGTGGCTTCCAAGAAGCCCCAATCAACCCTGTCAAAGGCCTTCTCCGTGTCCAAAGAGAGGAGCATCATAGGGATTCGTGAACTCTTTGCATGATGGATTGCTGAGAAGGCCTTCAACGTGTTGTCCCGTGCCTGTCTATGTGGGATAAAGCCAACTTGATCATAATGAACTAGCTTTTCCATGTACTGACTCAGTCTATTAGCTATCAGTTTGGCGTAGAGTTTGGCGTCTGTGTTGATCAAGGATATCGGTCTATAACTAGGGCAGAGCAGGTGGTCCTTACCGTCCTTGGGTATAACCGTTATATGTGCATGTAAAAAGGGGAGGGGGAATTGAGTGTCAGGCGAGATAGAGTTAAAGGATTTCAATAGAAGGGGTGCAAGATCAGGCTGTAAAATCTTGTAGAACCGAGCTGTGAACCCGTCCGGTCCTGGGCTTTTACCCGCGGGCAAGTTCGAGATCCCCAGCTCAAGCTCCTGGGCGGAAAAAGGTGATTCCAATAGGTCAGACTCTTCGGGTTTAAGAGAGGGGAGAGCTGTCTGTGCTATATATTGGGAAAGAGTGAGGGGGGGGATCAGGCGTCCGATTGGTGGTGCGCGGCTGAGGAAGGTTATAAAGGGATTCATAATATCTTCGGAACGCTTCAGCTATGTCTGTAGTTAAGTGGGTTGTGGTTCCCGATGGGTTCTTAATAGCCGTTATATACAAAGTGGCCTGACGCTCTCTTACAGTGCGTGCCAATAGGCGACCCGCCTTGTTACCACACTCATAGAATGATCGTTTGCCTAATTGGCGGAGTCGCTGTTGCCTGTGCTCCAACAAGGACCTGATCTCCTGACGCGTAGCCGTCAGCGCAACCAGGGTAGACTGTTGTAGGGATAATTTATGTTGTGCCTCAAGGGCAGCTAAGTCTCGAAGGAGCGACTGGAACTTAAGCCCCGATTCCTTCTTAATTCTAGCCCCATGTTTCATCAGCACTCCACGAAGCACACATTTTAAGGATTCCCATTGGATCGGTGGAGAGGTGGAGTCATGGGCATGGTCTGTCACAAAGTTGGAAACAGTGAGTTTGAGATCGGCCATACATGCAGCATCAAGCAAGAGCCACTCATTCAGTCTCCAAGAGTGTAGGCGAGGTCCCGGAGGCGACATACGAATAGTGCATGTGATTGGAGAGTGGTCAGAGAGGAATGCTGTACCAATCCCGGCTGCGGTCACTTGAGGCAAAATAGCGTGGGATGTAAGAATATAGTCAATTCTACTATATGTGTTATGAGCATAGGAGTAGTATGAGAAGTCTTTATCGGTCGGATGAAGAATCCGCCAGGCATCGCACAACAACATGGAGTGTAAAAGCTTCCTGAGCTTGTTTAAAGCACTGTAGGGGATATGGGACCTACCTTCAGAGGTGTCTATTAAAGGGTTCAAAGGGAGATTGAAGTCTCCACATAGTATGAGATGGCCCTTGGCAAAAGATTGGAGGGCATTCAGGTCTGAGACAAGGAAGGGGATCTGACCGGTGTTCGGTGCGTATATATTGGCTACTGTGTACACTGATCCATATATTTCACATATGAGATAAATGTATCTAGCGTCCTGGTCTGTCATGGAGCCTATAATCTTTACAGGGAGGTTTTTGTGGAAAAAGATGGCAACCCCCTTAGTTTTACCCTGTGTGTTACTACTATGGGACCATAACGGATAGTAGCGGTTTTTAATAGTGGGCACATGATCAGCAAGAAAATGTGTTTCTTGTAGGCAGAGAATCTGGACCCTATGCTTGTGGGCATCATAAAGAACTTGAGAGCGCTTCTCAGGTACATTCAATCCCTTAACATTGAATGAGGATATTATAATGTCCGCTATAGGCAGTGGAAGGGGAGGGGAGGGATAGTGAGGGCGGAAAAGAAGGGGACGAGATCTGGAGCGGTTAGAGTTGGGTCAGTGGTACCCGGAGTTGGAGGACAGGGACCTCGGGGAGCAGGAGGGAGGAGGGGAATTAAGGTTGAAGAGGGCAGACAGGGCACCCTCAGTGGGAGTATGGGGTAGGAGCACGCGTCTCCGTTTGGTTCCGCACTGCAGAACCTTAGCTATGTGGGAACGAAGAAGGCCGAACCCAAGGCAGCAAGACAAGAAGAAGAGGTAAAGAAGTCAAGAACTGACAAATAACCAGAGACTATGTGGCCCCCTATGTTAAATTATGCATGAATAGGCAACATAGTGAATAGGTCTCTAATGAAGAAGTGAAAATTCAACAAAAATAGGCAATAGAACATTTAAAAATTTTGACAATGGTATAACCCTGAACTATAAAATCCAGCGAGAACGGTTCACCTGGGAAGAGTGAGATCAAGCTGGATGGTCACGTTCTGTTGCCAGGCGACGTCTACGCCTTGGTCTTTGGGGCCCTGGAGGAGTCGTTGCTCGATCTCTAGTAGCAGTTCGGACCATCGTAGGAGGAGCTGGGCGATCTGAGTCACTGAGCATCTGTTCCCAGATCGGGAGGCGGATCATTGGAAGATCAAGTGCGCGGAGGAAATCCTGGAGGTCCTCCGGGGATGTCAAGACGATCAGCTTATCCTGCCTGCGGACCTGGAGAGTGAAAGGAAACCCCCACCGATAGGGAATCCCTTGTTCTTGGAGTGCAGCAAGTAGCGGTTTCAGCGTTGCCCTTTGACGTAGAGTGTGTCTGGAGAGATCCGGAAAGATGGATAGAAGGGCACCCCTAAAGTCGATGCTCTTGAGATTTCTAGCTTTGGACATTATATCCTCCTTTACGGTGAAGTAGTGAATCCTACATATGATATCCCTCGGTCTCGCTGGGTCTGCACTGCGAGGTCGGAGGGCCCGATGTGCTCTGTCCATTTCTATATGCGTCTCAGGGGGGTTCCCCAAGATGGTATTGAATATGCTTGTGAGTGCCGGTACTAGGTCGGCGGTCTGGGTGGTTTCTGGTAGGCCGCAGATCCTTATATTATTGCGGCGATTACGGTTCTCTATGTCATCTATATGGGAAGTGAGCCTGCGATAATGAGTGGTATGGGCTGATGACATCTGGTGAAGCGACTGAAGGGAAGACGTCACTGACGCTTGAAACTGCTCCAAATTGTCAACTCGGGTTTGTAGGTCTGTTATATCTGTCTTAACTATTTGCAGGTCATGACGCCACGCACGTTCAGATCTGTGGCTAAATTATCCATGTCCCTTCTGCTTAAAGCGAGTAACGCCTGCAGTTCCGGATGTCCCTGTAGCGTAATGGCCGCTTCCTCCGGAGGGGGGAGGTGAGATACTACAGACTCTGCCGAAACGTGGGTAGAGATAGATGCCTGATGGCTACTCACTTTTTTCTTGCAGGTGGAAGGTGGATCGTCCTCTTCTCCTGAGGACAGATCAGACAGTGTGGTGGTCGGGTTCTGTGGGTCTGGTCTGTGGCGATGAGGCCCGTTAGAGGGTAAAGGTGAGGCTGCTCCCCATACTGTCCCTTTAATTACCGCGTTGTTTGGTTGGGTGGGGGAGATCAGCGGTGCCCGCACCGCCGCTGCTCTCGGGTCTGGAGCTGCCTTGGAAGCGCTGAGCGCCGGGTCACTGTCAGCGCTGGAAGGAGGATGTGAGGAGGACGTCTCCCTTAATGGTGAGGCTGCTCCCTCAGCCAGCGGAGGGGAAGGGAGCCATCGGGCTGTGTGTAGTGGCTGCGCAGCGCTGCTCTCTGGCCCGTTGGATTGCGCGCGCTGCTGCAAAGTTGGCGTTGGCGCTCCCCCACAGGCCTCGGCATCGGAGGGTCCCTCTTGCCCCTGCAGCAGGAAAAAATAGCTGGAGATGCCCCCCTCCTATGACTGGGAGGTAAGGGGCTTCTTGCCTCTTGTTTTGCCCATTTTGGGGTACTTATGGACCTATTTCAGCGGGGCACCGGTCGGAGCTCTCAGTGTCTGCTGCCATTCGCGCCCATGCCCAATGTTGAACTTTTAATTGTCTACAAATGTAAATATAGTTATGTTCATGGGAAACCCCATCATATTGCTGGATTATTATTATTAATTCTAACTTTGTAATTTTTTAATTTTATCATTTTGATCTGTTCCTATTAATACATTGTTTGTTATAATTTGGTTCTTTCTGGTTCTTTCAGCCTGGTATTATAACTAAGGTGCCTGTCCCACCTAAGGCCAGTGCTGTTGTCACTGAAGAACTGCCTGCAGTTTTTAATTTCAGTTATGGAAAGCACATTCTAATATGCCAGTAAGCCAGAGATTTTTAATTTAATAGCTCTTAGCATATTACTATTGTTAGCATATTGTTACTTATTGCTGCAATTAAAAACTGCATGCAGGTCTACAGCAAAGAAGTGCAATGTAAACCCAGCCTAACAAGCCATTCACCTGCATCATCTGAAGAATACAATACAAATAATATGTATCCCAAACTATTAAAATAAAAAAAAAAGATTAAAAAAAAAAAAAGAAAATATAATCACAATGCCCAAATCACAATGACTCCAGTCTTCTAATAATTCAGTTACAGCCCTGTGTGCCAGAATTGAAATCAATGCTCACATCATATAATTTTTACTGCACTGTAAGGCTATATACACAGGAACGTCAAAATTGGCTGTCACATGCCTGTTTAGAGAGCACATTGGGGCAGATGTGCTCTCTTCACCACCTCCAACAAGTCCAGCTCTTTACATCATTCAGTAATTGCCACTCCACTGATTCTGGCGCATTTGGAATTTTTTCTCTAGCCCCCACCATTCCTGAGCAATCAATGCTGTTAGTTTTCCTGCCTGATATGCTATTTAGCATCTGTACTGTCAGGAGGGCGGTGTCAGGCATGAGCAGACAAGGGGTGTGATTCTGACCTCTGACACTGGCTGCCTCTGATTGGAGCTCTGAATCACACTCCCTGCCTGACACGCCCTTCTTACATTATAGAGCTGAAATAGCACATCAGGCACCAAAACTAACTGTGCTTGTTGCTCAGGAATGGTGGGGGCTAGAGAGAAAATTCCAACTGTGCTGGAATCATTGGAGCAGTGAGTATTAACAGATGCTAAGAACTTGAATTGGTGGAGGTGGTGATAGGTCCTCTTTAAGACTGGCATTTGTATGTTTGCCAGTCGTAATAACAGCCCCAAAAGTTGCAAGGCGCTCCTGATTTATCAAGAGGCTTCAGCTGGTTATTAAATCAGGGTCATGCCCATGAGCCAGATTGGAAATTTAAAATGGTCAGGAATTGGCGTAGATTTCCTGTATAACTCACACCAGAAAACAGGCATGAGATGCATATAATGTCTGAGGCATTGCTACCCTGTTCCACTAGCTTTCTGGAGTGAGTTATAGTGCATTTGACCACCCTGCTCTGCCCAATTTTCTAAAACAGTGTTGAGTGGATCAAAAAAAAAAGTGTTGTGTCTTTTTTTTAGTAAATTCACATAATTGATTTCAATGTCTCTATTCAAATGTCTGTTTTTTTTGATTGTCTGTTCTAATAGATTGTCAAAAAATAGAACGTAAAATGTCCTGAAGTTTATGAGGGATCCATGAAAATTGGTCCAAAAAAATACGCAAAACGGCCATTAAACTGTTTTGTCAGTTTTTCACTGTCGTTTCTCACCACAGTAGTGTAAAAACGACATCCGTTAAATGATGATGTCATTGTGTTTTTCCACTCCACTTCCACTCCCCACAAAATATTTTTACAATTTCCCACTACATTGAATAGAACATTAAATATATTTGAAAATAGACCTTGCCCCACAAAAAACAAGCCCCTATACAGATATGTCAACAGAAAAGTAAAAAAAAGTTATGGCTCCTGGAAGCTGGGAAGGACAAATGGAAAAATAAAAAATGTGTCCGGAAGGGATTAGTTGACTGAAGAAATATAACAAAAAAACCCCCCAGAAACTGTTGTATACCGAATTAGAATTGGGATTCAATAAACATCCAGCTGGTACAAAAATTACCAGAATTAATAGGACTGCTGTATGTGTCAGTTCCTCTCCACATTCTCCCAGACGATCATTATGTGGTGATTTTGCATAATGTTTAAACATATCTCACAACTTCAGAAACCTATAACCAGAGATGCAGGAAGAGAATGACTAATGAATGAAGGTTACGGCAGATATTAATGTTGTGGAACCTTCTGCCTGTCAAGTGTCTGCATTCAGAGCAAGTTTCCAGAAACCCTGAGTTATTATGGCCATGATTAACAAAGTCTTGCTTGTCAAAAACTCATCTGGACAAGGAAACCCCTTCCCTAAGATGATCTGCTTTGGTCCTTAGGGTGGAATCCCACCAATCAAACATTGATGACCTAAGAGATGGGACTGTGCCTACCTACGTTTGCCACTGGGTCTGGTGTCTGTTTCCATCTTTGCGCCTTTCCAGGGGTGTAACTATAGGGGGGGGGGCAGTGATAGTTTTCTCCCCTCCATCAGGGCTCTTCAAGGGCTTCATATTGTTGACATGTCACTTTTGGAAATTCACCATTTGTTCCACGAGGAGGAGAAACAGTAAGATCAGAAACTTCTGTAATTAAGAGATAATAGGAGAACTTAGGCTTATATTTATTTTACATTAGGTGGGAATGCACTTTTGTAATGGAAAAATATTTTTTGACAGCTTGTTGTTTACTTTATGAGGTTTAGATTGCATAGGTTGACTTGTGTTTATATTCCAACTTTTATGGTCATAGATTGTAAGCCCTTGTGGGCAGGGCTCTGTATCCCACTGTGCCAGTTGGTCACTGTCAGTATTATGTTTGTTTTGTATATTTTGTGTACCGTATGTAAACCCTCAAATGTAAAGCACCATGGAATTAATATAATAATGTACAGCACCATGGAATTAATATAAGCACCATGGAATTAATATAATAATGTAAAGCACCATGGAATTAATGGTGCTATATAAATAAAAAATAATAATAATAATAATAATAATAATAATGGTCTAGACCTGCTTCTTCTAACATGTCTTGTGGAGCTGCAAGTTCTGAGCTCAGTGGGTGTTCCCTGGGAAGCTGTTTTCTCTCCACCTTCCTTCTCTTACTGTCCTAGCCCATGGACATGCAACCTTGGTGAGGTAGAGCTCTTTTATAATAATAAAGAAGGTACTGAGGTGGTTTTGGTTCTTTATCCACTTGCCGACTGCCTCAGACGGAAAAATGAAGCATATCTTGAAAAAAACACTGTCCCTACTGTGAAACATGGAGGAGGCTCTGTTATGTTCTGGGGCTGCTTTGCTGCATCTGGCACAGGGTGTCTTGAATCTGTGCAGGGTACAATGAAATCTCAAGACTATCAAGGGATTCTAGAGAGAAATGTGCTGCCCAGTGTCAGAAAGCTTGGTCTCAGTCACAGGTCATGGGTCTTGCAACAGGATAATGACCCAAAACACACAGCTAAAAACACCCAAGAATGGCTAAGAGGAAAACACTGGACTATTCTGAAATGGCCTTCTATGAGCCCTGACCTAAATCCTATTGCGCATCTTTGGAAGGAGCTGAAACATGCCGTCTGGAAAAGGCACCCTTCAAACCCGAGACAACTGGAGCAGTTTGCTCATGAGGAGTGGCCAAAATACCTGCTGAGAGGTGCAGAAGTCTCATTGACAGTTACAGGAATCGTTTGATTGCAGGGATTGCCTCAAAAGGTTGTGCAACAAAATATTAAGTTAAGGGAACCATCATTTCTGTCCAGGCCTGTTTCATGAGTTTTCTTTTTTAAAAAATTCTGTTGAAGCCTGGTTGAAAAGCAATGTCTGACTTTCATTTGTTCATTTTCATAGAATTTTTATATATTATTGCTTTTGTCAGATTCAAGTTATTTCTGTGACCTTTATGGGTTTTCCATTCATTAAACGAGGGGTACCAACAATTTTATCCACGTGTGTACATCCAGACAGTTAGCAATTAACTCTACAAGGACATACATGTAGGTCCTGCAGCGTTAAGCAGCCACACAGGATTTTGCAGCAGCAGGAGCAGGATGTCGGCTGTTATCAACAGTCAGACATCCCAGAGAGAAGGCAGGGACAGTTTATTACCATACCCACTTTCCCGATCTCTCACTTGTTGAACACTGTGTATACAGTGTAGCCCTATTTGGGGGGGGTATGAGTATTATCCCTCCCGCAACAGACTCTGGCGCTGACCTGTGTGTATAATGGAACCTGAAGCCTTCGCTGAAGGGAAGAGTGGGAACATATATGAAATATATCAGTGCCTCCACCCAGGATAGAGCCTCTGTATTACAGGGAGGATCTCTTCCTGGGACTTACCCATGAAATACAGTTAGTAGCCTTAACAAGGATCACTGTACTAATCTCACAGTCTGAAGAATACATACATATACCACATAAGGTTATAACAGTAGCTTTATAAGAATCAACAGGGTAATAATACATACATACAATATACTCAGAACACAGCAATACTACAACAACCAGCAAGTCCTCAACCGTCTTAGGTTATATACCCGGGTATATATATAGATATATAGCAAGAGTCCGGTGCACAATACCTCCAGGCAACAGAAGAGATGCAGGGGCCCCTGTGGATGACTGTGGATCCTCGGATTCTTCCAGGAGATGACAGACAGCCGATCAGGAGATGATGATGATGATGATGGTGAGATTCTTCACAGGCAGCAAACAGGGCGACGGTGACGGCAGTAGATGCAGGCCTGACTACCCTAACACTGAGTCCTTAACCTGCCAGCTAAACTACTAGTGCCACCGGGCCTCTAACTAGCTAGTTGGCCTTCGGAAGCCTAACCTATCACTGCCCTGAACTGTGTATATATATATGGATCCCTAACTACGGTTACTAGCTAGGTCCTGTGAGTATATAGGGGGTAACACATACCTAACTATATACTGTGAAGTAAAGAGGAACAAGTGGCTCTTAGACTCCCCCAGACATAACATGTCTGTCTCAGCAGCTCTGCTCACATCTCTCCCCCCAGCAGCTCTGCCTCACATGTGTCTGACTCACTGTATTTACAAAACAAAACTTGCACTAAATGCCTGGGGTCTCTGAAGCCAAACTGCAGGGGCAAAGAAGCCAGATACATTATATACTAGTAGAAATGGCAGTTCCCTACACTCTCCCTCTGGTGAAATCTTTACGTCACGTCAAAGACATACAAAGTCATAGTATACAGTCAACATTACCAATGACAATATCAATATGGTTGCTTTTGCATTTACAGAGTCACAACAGGTTAATAGGTATACATGCCAGCAGGAGCGAAAATTGGTAACATATTGACCAAAGTGGACACTGCACCCACCCAAGCATGGTATAAATGAGGCTGAGTAGTAAATCTGGGGTCCCCCAAACTATCATATGTCAGCATAGGTGGAGGGTGTCTAATTCTCTCTCCTCTCCGTACCTCTCTCTGAGGTAAACTAGCATGTCCAGGCCCTAAACTAGGGTTGTCTGCCATGGGAGGGGATGGTGCTGGTGGCGTAGGAGAGCTAGATCCCTGCTCATCTGTAGACACAGATCTAGGTACGAATTCTGGAGTTTGAGGGTTCATAGGTCTCCCTGAAGGAGAAGATACTGGTGATCTAGGAACTTCAGGAGCCACAGTCCAATCACTCTCAGGAGTTTCAGGAAGGTCAGGTGGAATATCGGCTAAGGACTGTGGAGAATCGCAGGCCGAGCCATCATTGGAGATATCCATACCATCAATCTGAGGTACAGGCAACAAATGATTTCTATGCCAAGTCCTGATCCTCCCGTCCCGTCCTTTTATCTTGTAGACTGGTATTCCAGGCAACCGATCTACCACTGTAAAGAGTTCACTCCGCCATCGATCAGCCAGCTTATGTTTTGCAGATGCTCCCAAATTCCGTAGCAGAACATGGTCCCCAGGGTTCAATTCTCGGTATCTTACTCGAAGATCAAATCTCCTTTTATTTCCTTCATTCACTTTGGCCGCATTTTCCTCAGCCAGCTGATAAGCACTCTTAAGCGTTTCTTTCAAACGTGCCACGTATCGGTAATGATCTCGATGACTGATACCATCGGTAGAGACTCCCAACAAGATGTCAATAGGTAGCCTAGGCTCTCTTCCAAACATCAGAAAGTATGGTGAATATCCTGTGCTCTCGTGCCTTGTACTATTATAGGCATGCACCATAGCCTCCACTTTTCGACTCCAGGATCGCTTATCCTCAATTCGTAAGGTACCAAGCATATCAAGTAAAGTCCTGTTAAATCTTTCAGGAAGGGCATCTTCCTCTGGATGGTAAGGCGTCGTCCGACTTTTGCGGATGTTCAACAACTGAAGTAACTCTTTGATCAGGTTACTCTCAAAATCCCGGCCTTGATCAGAATGCAACCGGTGTGGTAAGCCATAATGGATAAAATACTTTTCCCAAAGCACTCTTGCAACAGTGACTGCTTTTTGATCCTTAGTCGGAAAGGCTTGAGCATATCGTGTGAAGTGATCAGTCACCACCAATACATTTCCAAATCCTCTGGAGTCGTTGTCAATACAAAGGAAGTCTATGCAGACAAGATCCATGGGGCCCGAACTCTTCAAGTGTCCCATGAAGGCCGCTCGAACCGGGACAGTCTTCCTCTGCAAACATCTGCGACAGCACCTACACAGACGAGTCACGGTATCTCTCATTTTGGGCCAGTAGAATCGGTCTTGTATTAGGCCATAAGTCTTCTCAGGTCCCAAATGACCATGATAATCATGCAGACTTCGGAAAATCATCTTCTGAAAGCAGCTTGGAATAACTAGTTGGCGCCTTCCAGGGTGATCATGATACAGCACCACACGATAAAGTAGGCCATTGTCTATTTCAAACTTCTCCCAATCTCGTAGAAGTTGACTGCATTCAGAGGGTAGGGATGTCTTTAACATTTCTCTGTTTTGAGAACTCACTGCTTGATAAAGAGGTCCAATTAAAGGATCAGTCTTTTGACTCCAGATCATTCGCTTTGAAGATATAGAACAACTCTCAAAGGATCCTAAAGCGGCAGGGTAGGCAAACATGTCTGGTACAGCTTCGGGACCTCCCCCAATAGAGTCAATAAGCCGAGTTTCAGAAAAGGCTACTCGGTCTTCAACTACAGCAGCCATGGCACACAAAGCTCCTACTCCAGGACTTGGCACTTCTTCCCATTCATCCACTACTTCCGGACTAGGTAATCCAGGCCGTCTTGATAGAGCATCTGCCCCAATGTTCTTAGGCCCCGATTTATACTTGAGTGTGAATTGGTAGTTGGATAAAGCTGCCAACCAGCGATGTCCTGTAGCATCGAGCTTAGCGGTTGACAAAACATATGTCAGTGGATTGTTGTCTGTTCTTACTTCAAACGTGGCTCCGTATAAATAGTCATGTAATTTATCAACAATGGCCCACTTGAGCGCCAAAAACTCCAATTTATGTACTGGATAATTTTTCTCGCTGGGAGAAAGACTTCGACTTATGAAAGCTATGGGCCGTAACCCGGCCGGGTATTCTTGGTGCAGCACGCCACCTAATCCTTCAAAGCTGGCATCTACATGTAGCACATATGGCTTCTGTGCATCAGCATAAGCCAGAACGGGAGCTTCTGTCAATTTCTTCTTCAACAACTTAAATGCTTCTTCACAATCCGCAGTCCACCTATCGCCAAAAAGGCTTTTGGAAGACCCTTTCTTCTTTCCCGGATCTCCTGCATCACTCTTCAACAGGTCGAGGAGGGCTCGAGCAATTTTTGAATATCCTTCCACAAATCGTCGATAGAATCCACAAAACCCCAAGAAAGATTGCAACTCCGTAATATTTTGCGGTCGGGGCCAATTCACCACAGCTTCAATCTTACCAGGATCGGTAGCAACTCCTTCAGCAGAAACAATATGACCTACATAAGTGACCGAAGATCTACAAAATTTGCATTTGTCAGCCGACAACTTCAGCCCCTCTTCTTTTAAGCGATGGAGTACTCTCATGAGTCGTTCTTCATGTTCTTCCAGCGTCTTTCCAAACACAATAATGTCATCAAGATATACAAGGCATTCCCGGGGCACTAAATCACCTAACACTCTTTCCATCAACCTTTGGAACGTTGCTGGCGCACCTTTTGTACCTTGCGGCATACGAGTGAACTGAAAGAAACCCAAGGGGCATATGAAGGCTGTCTTTTCCTGATCCTCAGGTGCCATTGGGACTTGATAGTATCCCGATCTTAGGTCCAGCACTGTGAACCAACAGTTTCCATTCAGAGCTTCCAGAGCTTCTTCAATTCTCGGCAGTGTATACTGATCAGGTAAGGTTCTCCGGTTCAGAGTTCTGTAATCCACACATAGGCGAATTGCTCCAGATTTTTTTCTTACCACCACAATAGGTGAGGCATAGGGGCTCTTACTGTCCACAATGATCCCCTGACCTTTCATTTGCTGTAGAGTCTGTCTTAACTCATCAACATCCTTTGGAGCAACTCTCCGTGGTCGCTCCCGGAAGGGAGTAGAATCGGTCAATCGGAAAGTGTGTTGAGCACTTTTAGCACAACCTACATCCATATCATCCATGGAGAACACTTCCGATAATTCAGACAACTTCTGTGTCAGTCGCTGATTCCAGGCCTCTGGTAAATGTGGATCACTCAAGTCAAGATTGAGATTAGGGATTGCATCTCGGATTTGAATCCTGCACACTTCAGCGTATGGATTTACTCCAAGCACAGGGTAGCAGTGGGCCACATTCTGGTATGGTCCAATTACAATCGGATGCGGTGAACAGTTCCTCACTGTCACACAGGTAGATAACTCCACTTTATTTCTCCAGTCCTTTCTCTCTGGGATCACCATCCAGCCATTCTGGTTAATCATTTCTTCAGGGGTTTCCATAAGGACATAACTCCCCCCTTCAAGCAAATCGGGAGCAATGCTGGAGGCTACTCTCAGAACTCTCTCCCCGCCGGCAGGAACTTCCACGGTTCTCTCACCGATATGATATACCATTCCATGTCGATAGCCAGTAGACAGGGCATCACAGAGTTCTCTAAGATCAGAAGATATATTCACCGGCTGAGCTGCAGGGTTCCAATCTCTTCCAAGAAACTTCTGAAAAGCATAATGCACTGCGGGACAATTAGTGCCAAGTATCACTGGAGCTGCACAAGAATCCCCTGTATCAGGACAGACAAGAGCCGTAATCTTCATGGGAGCGACACTCTGATCTTCTAATTCAGGGACAGCTATAACTACTTGTAGGCGGCCATCTACAGGATATGATCCTGAATTAAGCCCCCACAATTTCATTTGTCCTGTAGACTGAAGAGGTATATCCCTCAGATACTTTTGGTAGAACGAGCGATAAATCAGGGTCACTTGAGATCCTGTATCAAACAGGGCAGGAGCGGCATGACCATTGACAGTGACTTTGACAACGGACCTGGAGCCCGCGATAGCGCCTCTGGTCTTTACTCGGCCCGCCTTCCTTCGGTGTCTTTGATTCTGAATAGAGAAGACAGCACTGTGTCCCAATCCCTCACTGTCCTCCGTACACTGTCTGGCAGTATGGCCCGTCTGACCACATTTATAACAGGTTCTAGCATCCTTCCTCCACTGAGTGGCAGTGGGTGGAGTGGCGGACTGTCTAAGTTCTGACCGCTCCGCTGGTTTGTCCTTGTTTGAATTAGGAACAACATCTTCTTTAGAGATGCTTTTCGCTTTCTTAGGGGTACTAAAACTAATGTCAGCTTCTTGTTTCTTCTCTAACTTCATTAAGTCAGGAAATGGAAGGACTCTATCAGATAGTAAGACCTTGAGTACTTGAGCAAGAGGATGATGAGGTTGTAACCCTCTCACCAACTGACTGGTTCTCATAGCGTCTACCTCTGAAGTAGATATAGCTGCGTGGTACACCAGACGTGAAAGAAGTAGCTGTAAACGGTTAATAAAAGTAGAGACATTTTCCCCTTCTTTTTGACGAACCATTCGGTAATCAGCAACCATCTGGGCAAGGTCATAGTATGGCTCAAAGTGATCAGACAGTACTTGTATATAGTCCAATGCACTCACTCCTTCATGAGAGTCTCTGTACAAGCGGATCAATTCTGCAGCAGGAGACCGCAAACTTTCACTGATACGCTGCCGCTTGCCTTCTTCAGAGCAAGACCATTCCTTCAGGCATTGGAGAGTATGTTCTTTCCATATCTCAAAGTTTTCCTCCCCTTGTGGTACTGGGACATTACCAGAGAATACTTTTAGTTTCTTGTAGTGAGTGGCCTGCAGGCCCTGAGCTAACATTTCAGTCAGCCTGGCTAAAGTGCTAATAGCACTGTCACTAGAGGAACTGCTAGCAACGGCCATACTGGGGGGGTAACTGGCTGAGCGGGGTTCTTCCTTTACCTGAACCAGGGGAGGAACAGGAGGTCGGTAATCCCATGTAGTAGCTAGTGGGAGGTTCCCCTCTGAGCTATATCGCTTCTCCATATCAATGACTATTCCCACTTCTAAATCTCAGCAGTGCCTCCAAATGTAGCCCTATTTGGGGGGGGGGTATGAGTATTATCCCTCCCGCAACAGACTCTGGCGCTGACCTGTGTGTATAATGGGACCTGAAGCCTTCGCTGAAGGGAAGAGTGGGAACATATATGAAATATATCAGTGCCTCCACCCAGGATAGAGCCTCTGTATTACAGGGAGGATCTCTTCCTGGGACTTACCCATGAAGTACAGTTAGTAGCCTTAACAAGGATCACTGTACTAATCTCACAGTCTGAAGAATACATACAGATACCACATAAGGTTATAACAGTAGCTTTATAAGAATCAACAGGGTAATAATACATACATACAATATACTCAGAACACAGCAATACTACAACAACCAGCAAGTCCTCAACCGTCTTAGGTTATATACCCGGGTATATATATATATAGATATATAGCAAGAGTCCAGTGCACAATACCTCCAGGCAACAGAAGAGATGCAGGGGCCCCTGTGGATGACTGTGGATCCTCGGATTCTTCCAGGAGATGACAGACAGCCGATCAGGAGATGATGATGATGATGATGGTGAGATTCTTCACAGGCAGCAAACAGGGCGACGGTGACGGCAGTAGATGCAGGCCTGACTACCCTAACACTGAGTCCTTAACCTGCCAGCTAAACTACTAGTGCCACCGGGCCTCTAACTAGCTAGTTGGCCTTCGGAAGCCTAACCTATCACTGCCCTGAACTATGTATTTATATGGATCCCTAACTACGGTTACTAGCTAGGTCCTGTGAGTATATAGGGGGTAACACATACCTAACTATATACTGTGAAGTAAAGAGGAACAAGTGGCTCTTAGACTCCCCCAGACATAACATGTCTGTCTCCCAGCAGCTCTGCTCACATCTCTCCCCCCAGCAGCTCTGCCTCACATGTGTCTGACTCACTGTATTTACAAAACAAAACTTGCACTAAATGCCTGGGGTCTCTGAAGCCAAACTGCAGGGGCAAAGAAGCCAGATACATTATATACTAGTAGAAATGGCAGTTCCCTACAACAGCTATGGGAGTTGCCATGATGCAGATTTCCCCTTGTTCTGGTGGTCATGTGATCAACTGAGTGCTGGAAACTGTAGAGGCTGCTAGGTCTTAGAGGACCTGGATCATCTCTGCAGTACATGTGAGGATGTTGCATTCCTCCTGTAACCAGAGCTAATGTTTCAGGAAAAATCATCAAAAATCAAAAAGTAATGTTAAAATGCCCCAAAAGTCTGTTTTGACCTGGCGGGGGGCACAATCTAAAACAAAAATAAATAAATAAAATAAAATAAATAAAAAATGTAAAAATAAATAAATAAATAAAGTAAAATAAAAAAAGAATGTTACTACCACACCCACATGGCAAGTTCTAGTCCTGCCTCTGGGGACACAAGAGTATGTGTCACCTAATTTTCCTTATTTAGGCTGAGGCCCCACATTGCAGAAATGCAGCTTTTTTGTTGCAGATTTTGCGGCTTTTTTTGAGTCAAAGCCAGGAGTGGATTGAGCAGAAGGGAGAAGTATATATAGTTCCCATTCCTTTTTTAGCCATTCTTGGCTTTGGCTCAAAAAAACACAAAATCTTCAACAAAAAAAGCTGCGTTTCCCAACGCGGAGCCTCAGACTTACATTATCCCGGATATTTTTTTAAAATGTGGGCTTCTTCCTTGTTTGCATTGCTCCATACACCACTATGCCATACATTTTTCAGAAGCTGTGCTGGCTATTGCAGCCTTGTCCCATTCATCCACCAGGTTTTGCTGTGCTCCAGGCTCAGTCCTGCTCTCAGAGCTGCGGTGTAACTTAAAACTCCTGGGTAAACTATTTGCAAATCTTTTTATGTAGCGAAGGGGTCTTTGCCCCTTCAGTCATCAGGCCTAGATATGACTGCTACCTCTGCAGCCCTTATAGCTATGCCCCTGGCTCCGAAGCTGCCATAGATATTACTATCATTCACATTAATGAATTTTCCCACTGACTTGTAACATGAACAATAAATAGAAACAACAGACGCAAGATAAAAAGCAGAAAAAAGTTTTTGTTTTTCATTCTTTTTCTATCATTTACTCCTTGTAGTGAGATGTGGTTATAAATAGGAACAAAATGAGAACCAGTCTGAATAATAAGATGTTTCTGGAATGTCTGATGATGGTCCAAGAGCCTGGACAGAGAGAGAAGAACAAGGTCGGCCAATTGGAATTTTCAGATGATTGATACGCTACATAAACATTGCGCTGATAGTGACATTCTCTGTAGATTATAAATACATCTGGGAAGTTTTTGCAATTTTTAGAGAGTCATGCTTTAGTCTGCACACAGTCCTATTAGAGACAGCAAACACTGTTATATTATGTGAGCCCGCTATAAGTATAGCACATGTAGCAAACTCTAACTTGACACTGTGACCCAAATAGTGAAATATATCAATGTTTTTATTTTCTGATTGTAGATTTTTTTATTCTATTTTCTGTAGATGATTATCTGGGCGGCCATCTTGACTCAGCTTCTCCTCGGCTCTGTTAACAGCATTTATTGATATGTTTTACAGCATAGTCATGGCCATAGGCAGCAATAGACTGGAGCCGACTCATTCAGGTCTATGGGAGAGTTTTCTAGACCAGTTCTGTGCAGGGAGGGGGAGGTTCTGTGACATCATCTGTTGTCATTAGTGGCTGTAATGATGGTTGTTATCTTATATTGTAATCCTATTTATGATGTTAATGAGGTGACTGTTGCAAAGAAAACCCTTACAGAATTAGGGTGGGTTCACAATTGCGGCAGCACTCAGTTCCCCACAAATCCGACCTAAATGTCGGAAAACTGGATAGGGAAAGGTTTGCGACGTTTTGCTTAAAACCCCGTTCACTTGAATGGGTTTTTAAAGCAATGCGCTGGTGTTTGCTTACACCCTCTGCGCTGCAAAGCCGTTTTTTTTCGCTGGAAACAAAGTTGGACATGCAGGACATGCAGGAAACGGCTTCGCGGCGCAGAGGGTGTAAGCGCACACCAGCGCATTGCTTTAAAAACCCATTCAAGTGAACGGGGTTTTAAGCAAAGCATCGCAAACCTTTCCCTATCCAGTGCCTATCCAGTTTTCCGACATTTAGGTCGGATTCTCGGTGTACGGAGTGCTGCCGCAAGTGTGAACTGACCCTTAACAGGTCCCAGTGTATTATTAGGCTTAAAGTTGCAGGAAGTTATCACAATGCAGAAAGTCAGAAGTCACAGAAGTGCCAGAGCTGGCGCCAGATTGGGCCTCAGCGGCGACATGGGCACGCCAAGCTTTTATGACATCACAATAGAGTGCCAGGAGGCGATTCTAGTGCTGTTCTGTGATGTTATCCACCCGGATGAATGCTGTGAGGAGGTCCAGAAGAGGAAAACAAAGGTGAGTATAAATGTTTTCTTTTATTTTTTCCACCTCCCCCGGGCCTCCACCTATTATACTTTGGGGTCTGAAGTGGTATGATGTTCAGCAGCAGATGAGCTGTGTATTATGTTTTCATGCAGCATCTTATGTATGTATTATAATTCTGCAGCATCTAAGGTGTGTATTATGATGTTCTGTAGCATCTGAGATGTGTGCTATAATGTTCTGCAGCATTTGAGGTGTTTATTATAATGTTCTACAGCATCTAATCTGTGTATTATAATGTTCTGCAGCATCTGAGCTGTGTATTGTGATATTCTACAAGATCTGAAGTGTGTGCTGTTATGTCCTTCAGCATCTGAGGTGTGTATTATAATGTTCTGCAGCATCTAAGGTGTGTATTATGATGTTTTGTAGCATCTGAGATGTGAGCTATAATGTTCTGCAGCATCTAATCTGTGTATTATAATGTTCTGCAGCATCTGGACTGTGTATTGTGATGTTCTGCAACATCTGAGGTGTGTTCTATAATGTTCTGCAGCATCTGAGTTGTATATTATAATGTTCTGCAGCATCTGATGTGTGTATTATAATGTTCTGCAGCATCTGATTTGTATATCATAATGTTCTGCAGCATCTGATGTGTGTATTATAATGTTCTGCAGCATCTGAGGTGTGTATTATAATGTTCTGCAGCATCTAAGGTGTGTATTATGATGTTTTGTAGCATCTGAGATGTGTGCTATAATGTTCTGCAGCATTTGAGGTGTTTATTATAATGTTCTGCAGCATTTGAGGTGTTTATTATAATGTTCTGCAGCATCTAATCTGTGTATTATAATGTTCTGCAGCATCTGAGGTGTATATTATAATGTTCTGCAGCATCTGGACTGTGTATTGTGATGTTCTGCAACATCTGAGGTGTGTGCTATAATGTTCTGCAGCATCTGAGGTGTGTATTATAATGTTCTGCAGCATATGAGGTGTGTATTATAATGTTGTGCAGCATCTGAACTGTTTATTGTGATGTTCTGTAACATCTGAGATATGTATTATGACACAAGAGGAGGAACTTCCTGCAAAAGTAATCTGTGACAGACTCAGCCTGAAGAGATAAGCAGCGCCTATGATGAGCCGCTGATCTCTATATAATAACCAACACGAGAATGTGATATTATACAAGTATTATTTACAGACACGTCGGCGCACCACAATGATGGACAATGACTATATGGTTTTATAGGAACCCAGTTTACAACGCTAATCTCCTGTCTGATGGTGCTGATATTTCCAGACCTTGTAGATTACAAAGAGAGGATGGTAATGATGAGGAATATGCATGGAAAATGATGATGGATACGGCACATAAAGCTCGGCAGCAGTGGCTGTACGTATACTGGGTGTAATGGAAGAGAATATCCATTTGTGCAGTGGTACTGGAGTGACACACAGACAATTCTTTGGACGGCGGCGGAGCATAACCTCATACCGCAGTGCTGAATATCTTCCTGTGCAGCCATCAGTAACACGGAGGAAGCCGTGCAATCCGAATTGAAAATCAATTTTCAGCTTTAGTTGCCTTAAACATTATGGTTAGAAATCTGAAGAAATAGATTTTTTTTTTTTAACTTCCTTCTAAACCGGGAGCCCTTGTACAATAACCGTCAGCCACAGCCGTGATCTCGGTTTAGGCTAATATATTAATGGCTGCACCACGTCCAACCTTATGCCTTCACGCATATTGATTCCGTTCCCTGAGGAAACATGAAAAGCTGCATTTACCTCTGCAGTTGAATGTGATCTGTAGCACACAAAGGATATCCTTGTTCGCTTTATCACACAAGTCTTGCATGCAAAGAATAGTCGTAGATGAGTCAGAGAAGAAATCGGAAGAAATCATCTTACAATCTGATTTTTTGTTTTTTCCTATTTTTAAGTAATTTCTAGGCATGTCATCATTTGCATTGATTTTTTATTCTTTGTGTTTCCACAATGCTATGCACTGCAGCAGTCCTTTACTGGAACAGCATCTATGTTGAGGCTTATCCTGTGGCTACTGATTAATGAATAGAATGCCATAACTTCAGTGAAGACTGACATTCAGGTAATGCAATGGAGGTGTAAATTTATTTAGAAATGGCAAGTTATATAACATTTAGTGGAAAAAATAGTGTAAAACTGTGTGATAACCAGAGGGGGAGCTGGCAGTCACACCTGGACCTTAGTGTCTGGGGCCCCAAAAGACATTTGTAATACATAAGAAAATGGGGAAAAGGGGGCCTGGTTACAGACTTTGCATTGGGACCCAGACCCCTATGGACAAGCACTGTGACTGTCACCAGAACCTGGTATCAGACAGAAGTAGACCACCGTAAAAATTTGACACTTTTACCAGTTAAAAAGTAAAATCGAATGACTAAAGTTATTACAAAACATGTAGACAAAGTAGCTCTCCTCCAGGAAGAAAGAAGCCTGTCTAGTGCCACCTATTTGGAGATAGCTAGCCTATAAGTCAAGGTTGGATGTTTTAAAGAGGATCATTCACCACCTCCACAAACTCCACGTCCTTGCATTTGTCAATAGGTACCTTTCCACTGGTGCAGTTGGGACCCTCACCATTCCTGAGCAATCAGCGCAGTTTATTTCAGTTTAAAATATGCTAAGTAGGCTCTCTACTGTCAGGTGGGAGGTCCCGACCTTTCTTCTCCAACCTAAGACTGCCTACCTGACATTAGGGAACCTATTTAGCTTATTAGCTGCAGAAATTAACAGCACCGATTGCTCAGGAATGGTGTGGGCTAGCGATGGGAGAACCTCTCAAGATTAGAGATGGGCGAACCAATTCGTCCATCTCTAGTGGGGGCTAAAGACTAAAAATTCCAACTGCCCCTGAATCAGTGGAGCGACGCCTATTGAAGGATGTTGGAGTTGGATGTGGAGAGAGGTCCTCTTTAGTAGACCTACCTTTACTAGGTTAGGTAAAGGGTGCCCCAAATGATGGCACTACAGTGATAGTTCTTCTTCTTGGAGGAGAGCTACTTTTGTATATATTTTTCCCAAGACACATTGCCTGGCCTATAAGACATTCTATTTCAGATTGGTAGTTTCCACAAGGAGAAACATTATCAGACTTACAAAAATCAAACACGCCATCGAGAGCTTAAGGAACAAAGCCAGGGCGTTCCCGAAAAACACAATTCGTCAGCACATAAAATAATAATAATACTAATAATTGTAGTAAGAATATTTATGTTGTATAGAGACTCCAAATATATACCAATGAGGTTTGCCAGCCACCAACTATAAGTGAGTGAACCTTTCAACTTTTGATTCGTGTTCGGGTTCATCGGTTCAGACCAAAAGTGTAAATTGGGTCCAAATTGGTTTACAAACCAGAAATGCACATTGCCTTAACAAATTGTGTATGGCACTCTGAGGGCTCCTAGGACTCTATCTAATCCATTTCTAGCTGTCTAATGCAAACACAGACTTAGTTATATCAAAGTGAAGCAGATATGGCTATGGGTAAGTGTATGGTAAGGGGTAGTAACAAACAGCCTGTTTAATAACATACTGCAAGTGGTATTTTTACACTTTTTAAAATATATATTTTTTTATTGAAATTTTTATTAAAGTTGTTTTAAACAACTAATAACATGTACAATAAAAAAAAGGTACAAACATACATGTCTGTATATGACGGTCATACAGGAAATACGCCAGGGGATTAAGACATGGGACGGGGAAAAAATGAATTTTTAATGAACAAATCAGTCATCTGCATCAAAAACTCTGCTGCACGGTGGAGAACAGGAGTACACACAGTACAGAGGAGTTTATTTTACTCTGAGGATTGTGATTGATTCCTGCAGCTGCTGCACGTCACTACACATGCGCTGTGTCTGCAATACAATGTTGGGATGAGGCAGACACTTTCACTCAGTCTCCTATCTCTCTCTATCAGTTAAATAAACCTAAGTCTTCTTCTTTCCCAGTCCTACATACACTAATCCCCAGAACCCCCACACTGCATTATCTGTGTATTATTTCCTATCTATCTCATTCCTGACTTAGACCCTATCTCTCTAATCTCTCCCCACAATATGAACACCTTCTCTTTCTTCCTGGACTTTTTATACTGCCTATGAGTTATCAGTGAACTTAGGCCTATAGTCCCTCATGGTTGTCTGTCCCCTGTCATGAGGGCTGCTTGCAAGGCATTATGGGTGAGCCCTCCTCGTCTTTAAGGTCATGTGATCCCTTTCTCCACGCCTTTCTCATGGAGGGCACCATTTTGGTTGGCTTGTACAAACCAAGCCACAAAATGTTTGGATTTGCTCGAATACGACGATTTTCAAAAATTTATAACGAACCCAGTTCAAAACAAATCGGGTCACTCATCCCTAGTGGTATCCAGTGTGTAACCGACCAATCAGAGCATCATGACGTTCATTATAAGCAGAAACCACACCACACATGTGAACACAGGCTAAGGAGCATTCACAGTTAATAAGCTAACTGATGACAAAGACAAGAAGGGAAGTGAAGGTTTGCATAGTCTTCTTACCAGGGAGTAGAGGGAATTGCAGTTATACTGTATGAAAAAGATTAATAAAGTATATGGCAGATTTACTACTAGTTGTCAGGACCATATTTACAGCTGATGCCGCCTTAGGCACTGTGGCTGTATACGCCCCTATTAAGTCAATTGAGGCTATGTATTAATGCACTTACGCCTGTATTCGGAAGCAGCTGCACTGCAGGATGAATACCAAATGTATGAAGACCTCACTCTAAATGTGTTTCATTTGTGTCCAGGTGTTCAGTTGTGTTCTATGTGGGGAATACAGTGCATGCTATGATATAACATGATCAGTGATCCCATAAATTTACATAGAATAGTATATCTCAAAATAATACAGTGACAAAACAATAACTCTATACAAGAACCAAATAACACCCTCCACACCATACCCAAATATTACTGTCATAGAGACCTAATCTTATCACTATAAAGTGAAGAAATCTACCATAGAGAGATTTAATAATTTCCCCAGACCACTAGGGATGTTATTATCAGCATATTTAGGGATTTACCTACAGTGGTGGCCAAAAGTATTGGCACCCCTACAATTCTGTCAGATAATACTCAATTTCTTCCAGAAAATAATTGCAATCACAAATGCTTTGGTAATAATATCTTCATTTAATTTGTCTTCAATGGAAAACCACAAAAAGAATTGTCAAAAAGCCAAATTGGATATAATTCCACACCAAACATAAAAAAGGGGGTGGACAAAAGTATTGGCACCCTTTCAAAAATTATGTGATGCTTCTCTAATTTGTGTAATTAACAGCACCTGTTACTTACCTGTGGCACATAACAGGTGGTGGCAATAACTAAATCACACTTGCAGCCAGTTGAAATGGATTAAAGTTGACTCAACCTCTGTCCTGTGTCCTTGTGTGTACCACATTGAGCATGGAGAAAAGAAAGAAGACCAAAGAACTGTCTGAGGACTTGAGAAGCAAAATTGTGAGGAAGCATGAGCAATCTCAAGGCTACAAGTCCATCTCCAAAGACCTGAATGTTCCTGTGTCTACCGTGCGCAGTGTCATCAAGAAGTTTAAAGCCCATGGCACTGTGGCTAACCTCCCTAGATGTGGATGGAAAAGAAAGATTTACGAGAGATTTCAACAAAAGATTGTGCGGATGGTGGCTAAAGAACCTCGACTAACATCCAAACAAGTTCTAGCTGCCCTGCAGTCCGAGGGTACAACAGTGTCAACCCGTACTATCCGTCGGCGTCTGAATGAAAAGGGACTCTATGGTAGGATACTCAGGAAGACCCCACTTCTGACCCAGAGACATAAAAAAGCCAGGCTGGAGTTTGCCAAAACTTACCTGAGAAAGCCAAAAACTTTTTGGAAGAATGTTCTCTGGTCAGATGAGACAAAAGTAGAGCTTTTTGGGAAAAGGCATCAACATAGAGTTTACAGGAAAAAAAAAAGAGGCCTTCAAAGAAAAGAACACGGTCCCTACAGTCAAACATGGCGGAGGTTCCCTGATGTTTTGGGGTTGCTTTGCTGCCTCTGGCACTGACTGCTTGACCGTGTGCATGGCATTATGAAGTCTGAAGACTACCAACAAATTTTGCAGCATAATGTAGGGCCCAGTGTGAGAAAGCTGGGTCTCCCTCAGAGGTCATGGGTCTTCCAGCAGGACAATGACCCAAAACACACTTCAAAAAGCACTAGAAAATGGTTTGAGAGAAAGCACTGGAGACTTCTAAAGTGGCCAGCAATGAGTCCAGACCTGAATCCCATAGAACACCTGTGGAGAGATCTCAAAATGGCAGTTTGGAGAAGGCACCCTTCAAATCTCAGGGAGCGGGAGAAATTTGCCAAAGAAGAATGGTCTAAAATTCCAGCAGAGCATTGTAAGAAACTCATTGATGGTTACCGGAAGCGGTTGTTCGCAGTTATTTTGTCTAAAGGTTGTGCTACCAAGTATTAGGCTGAGGGTGCCAATACTTTTGTCCTGCCCATTTTTGGAGTTTTGTGTAAAATGATCAATGATTTGACTTTTTTTTCATTCTCTTTTGTGTTTTTTCATTGCAAGCAAAATAAATGAAGATATTATTACCAAAGCATTTGTGACTGCAATCATTTTCTGGAAGAAATTGAGTATTATCTGACAGAATTGCAGGGGTGCCAATACTTTTGGCCAGCACTGTATAAACCCCTTCACTACCCTAGGTCACACAGGATGTTGTCAAGAACCCCTTTACTACTCTAAACTAGAAGGAATTTCATGAATATCCTTGAACATCCCATTGAACTTTTCTGGACTAAAAATACTGATGTTCTATCCTAAGGATAAGTCATCGTTATCAGATTGGTGGGGGCCTGACAATAGGCACCTTCAAACACCAGCTTTTTTAAGAGAATATAGTGGGAAGCAGAGAGCTCCATTCTCTGTGTAGTGGCTGAATTAAGTGAAAAGAATTTGATCTGCAGTAACTTGCTCTTGTCACTACACAGAGAACAGAGCTGTTTACTTCCTGCTCCAGTCTCTGTAACAGCTGATCGATAAAAGAGCCAGGTATTGGAGACTCACCGACCTGATACTGTGATATCACTGTGTGCATTATTCCTGTGTTGTGATATCACTGTGTTTATTATCCCTGTACTGTGACATTGTTGTGTTTATTATCCCTGTACTGTGACATCACTGTGCGTATTATCTCTGTGCTGTGACATTACTGTGTATTATCCCTGTACTGTGACATCACAATGTATATTGTCCCTGTACTGTGACTTCACTGTGTTTATTATCCATGTACTGTGACATCACTGTGTTTATTATCATTGTACTGTGACATCACTGTGTTTATTATCTCTGTACTGTGACATCTTTGTGTTTATCATCCCAGTACTGTGATATCACTGTTTATTTTTCCTTTACTGTGACATCACTGTGTTTATTATCTCTGTACTGTGACATCACTGTATGTACATTATCCCTGTACTGTGACATCACTGCATATACATTATCCCTGTACTGTGTCATCACTGTTTATTATCTCTGTGCTGTGACATCACTGTTTATTATTCTTGTACTGTGACATCACTGTGTTTATTATCCCTGTACTGTGACATCACTGTTTATTATCTCTGTGCTGTGACATCACTGTGTATTATTCTGTACTGTGACAACACTGTGTTTATTATCTCTGTACTGTGACATCACTGTGTTTATTATCCCTGTACTGTGACATCACTGTGTTTATTATCCCTGTACTGTGACATCACTGTGCTTATTATCCCTGTACTGTGACATCACTGTTTATTATCCCTGTACTGTGACATCACTGTGTTTATTATCCCTGTACTGTGACATCACTGTGTTTATTATCTCTATACTGTGACATCACTGTGTTTATTATCCCTGTAATGTGACATCACTGTGTATATTATCTCTGTACTGTGACATCACTGTGTGTATTATCCCTGTACTGTGACATCACTGTATTTTTTATCTCTGTACTGTGACATCACTGTGTTTATTTTTCATTTACTGTGACATCACTGTGTGTATTATCCTGTACTGTGACATCATTGTGTGTATTATCCCTGTACTGTGACATCACTGTGTGTATTATCCCTGTACTGTGAAATCACTTTGTGTATTTTCCCTGTACTGTGAAATCACTGTGTATATTATCCCTGTACTGTGACATCACTGTATTTATTATCTCTGTACTGTGACATCACTGTGTTTATTTTCCATTTACTGTGACATCACTGTGTGTATTATCCTGTACTGTGACATCATTGTGTATATTATCCCTGTACTGTGACATCATTGTGTATATTATCTCTGTACTGTGACATCACTGTGTGCATTATCTGTACTGTAAAATAACTTTGTGTGTTATTCCTCTGTGTAAAGGACACCATAATAATAATAATACATTTTTCAAATTCTGAACTAGTTGCTTAAAATGGTCATGATATAGTAGGGCCCCATTACAAGTTTTGCAATGGGGTCCCATGGTTACATTTGGCCCACCTATTACACCCCTGGATAGGCTCATGTGTGTGCCCTTGGATGGTGACCTTCTCTGAGCACAAGGAATCCTGTGTCCTATATATAATAATAGCAGATATACAGCATACGTAACTGGTCATAAATGAAAAACATCTACAATATTCTTCTATGACTTATTATAAATTTTTATTGCTTTATTGGATAAGTCTTAGATTTTCTCCTTCACTCTCAACTCTATGAATCGTGTTTATTTCCTGGATGAAGTGAACAATTAAGGAGTCGCGTTGAGCGCCGTCTGACTCCCTGAGCAGTTTGATCATTATTGAATCTATTATTCAGGTGCAGCATTTGGACGCCGTCCAGGAGGTGACACCGAGAATGTGTTCCTTTTTCATAGCCATAGAGATCTTGTTCTCGCTGTTCGCAATGAAATCTTACTCCAAACTTTTCAATGGCGTTGACATTTTATAGATTATATATTTTTCATGTTAGACCTGAACAGTTTGTTTACTGTTGAGATGGTAGAGAGAAGAGATGTTTCGCACTGGGGCATAGTGAGCACACAACAAGAAATTAACCTTCATATGTACAGATCATGTAGTGTATAAGAGAACCATCTATATGGACCCACCAGCGCAGTCTCTAGTGCTATGGTGTGCAAGTCTGACTGTAAATAGTATGTGAATGGTTAGATCGCCCAGATTCAGATTGGTAGAGAAGTATAGAAACACTTGGGGAGAGTTGTTAACTGCTTAAAGGGGTTGTACCAACTTACCACCTATCAATGCTGGGACCCCCACACTTCAATGAATGGGGTCTTTTTCTCCTGTCCTGATGGAGCGGCAGCACTTGGAGTGGCAACAATACACTCTGTCGTTCATATCCGCGATTCCAGCCGTGGGTAAATGGAACTTCAACAAAAACAAAAAAAAAAAGAATTAAGGCGGGGCATGCTCAGCCTGTTACTCTATCAGAATGGGAGAAACAGACCCCTGTTCTCAGGATCGATTGGGAAGGACTTCAAGTTTGGTGCAACGCCCTTAAAGGGTTTGCATGGAACTATATAAAAAGGATCTATTGCTTTTCCAAAAACATTCCCACATCTGTCCAAGGGCTGTGACTGGTACTGCAGTCCATTTTATTGAAAAGGATGAGCAGGTTGAAAAAATCTAGTGCTGGAGAAAACCTTTAGCTATCACTATAGAATTATATACAGTACACCTGGCTGGTCAGTACATTAATAATCCAACCCTGTATATAAATTATAAGAAGAGGTTGGATGCTTATACCCTCAGATATGTCAGGAATAATGTTAGAATAGTCCACCCGCTGCTTGCTCTTTACTCTGTCCATCTCTGTGCTCAGGTGGACATGTATCCTCAGCCTTGCTTCACTATCTGCACCTCCAAGGAATGGTCCTTAGTGTGGTTCACTGGGCGCCTCTGAAGATGCAGCATCTTCTCTGCTTGTCACAGCAGATGTTGAGTAAGTGGTTACAAAGTGACAACATTTCTGCAATTGCACTTGCTCAGCTTCTCCCCTGCCAAGCAGAGCAGGTATTTCAACTTCAGAAACAACTCACAACACCAGGGATCTCCAGCATACTTGGAAGAACAGAGAAAGGAGCAAGACTGTACATAGGTATTCCCCTAGCCCCATGTACTGACATAGACACAGTAAAGGCTATTTATAGAGATAGGAGGAGGCGCTATTCTAGACTTATCCTTGGGATATCTGGGGATAGAAACATTTTATTTAATAACTATAAATACAAAAATTCTGTATTTATGGACTGGATTTAACTATGAACAATACTCTTCATAGGACAATCCCTTTAACTGTGTAAAAGTTTTAGGCAAGTATGGAAAAATAATGCAAAGTAGGAAGGCTTTCAAAAAGTATTTATAATTTATTTTTGACAACAAAATTAAGTGAATGAGCAAAAAAGAAATGTAATTCAAACAAATATTTGTTGTGAGTACCCTTTGGAGGAGGAGTCCTGGAAGTGATGATACGGCCCCCGCAGAGACCTGATCTCATCATCATCCAGTCTGTCTGGGATGACATGAAGAGACAGAAGGATTGGAGCAAGCCTACATCCACAGAAGATCTGTGCTTAGTTCTCCAAGATGGCGGGAACAACCTCCCTGCCAAAATCCTTCCAAAACTGTCTGCAAGTGCCGAAAAGAATTGATGGAAGGCAAAGTGCAAAGGTCACACCAAATATTGATGGGATTTACATTTCTCTTTTCTTCATTCTCTTCATTTTATTAATTAAAAAAAAATAAACTATTAACCTTTATTTCAGAAAGCATTCTTATGCTAGGCTCGCACTAGGGGTTGGATCTCCGTTCTTTGGGTCCGCTTAGGGACCCAAAAAATGGAAACCTTATCCACTTAAAAAGCTGCAGAAATCCACAGACCCCATAGGCTATAATGGGGTCCCCCAGGATTCCGCCCAAAATCAGTGAAGAGATAAATCCTGCTTGCAGGACTTTTCTCTCCGCATATTTTAAGCGGAAAGGGGGACGGAGTCAACCAACGCAGATATGACCACAGCCTTACTTTGCAGAATTTTTTCCACACTTTCTTTAAGCCTTTACACAAACCTGTACCTGTTTTTACATAGCTGTTCATTGTGGAACAACCTCTTTAAGGTACAGGTAAATTCCCCCCAAAGATCTCTTGTTCCTAAATCAGTAACAACCCCCTTACCTACAGTACCATGTGCTATTTATAATATTGGTGTCTTCTATGTAGCAGAGGTACATTTGGGCCACCTCCAGCATCAGGCTCGACTCTGGACTACTTCCTTTGCACATCCTATAACAATCCCTCACTTGGTAGACTTCATGAAGCCGTCCCTGTAAGAATAGAGGCTGACTTGATAAACTTCCCTTGTTCTCAGTCTACACACTGCACTAATGCTCATTACGTCTATGTAACTAACCATAAATGATTATACATTTGTGATTTTACGGCACACCATGTGACTTGTATTTGATAAGACAGTAAGGATATATAATTAAGTTCCAGGCATGAAACATTTAATGTATATAATTAAGTCGGACGCATCAGTTTACATAATTAATAACGCCGCGGCTCATCACCAAACAATAGATGACCAGCTTCTCCAGCGTTGCACCACAGGATACGGAAGTAGCGGAGGCGAAGTATCCACAGAATTAATAAACCTCTCATTAAATATTCATCACTACAACACTCGCTCACTTTAACTAAATACTTGGACTACAGATACAGACTCTGATTTTTAGATAATATTAGTCTGGGGATTATTTTGTAGTTAGTTTGTAATTATAACTTTAATAATTTAGTGGTAAATATTTCTAATTTATAAACATAGTAGCGGGGAAAAAATTCTGGCTTTTCATAAAAGTAAAACTTCCTTTTTAGATTAAGGGGGTATTATAATGTGTGAATAAAACCTTCCACTTTCTCTTATTTACTTATGCAAATTCTGCCTTTCGATGACTACAGTACTTCACTTTAATGTGTTGCCAGAAAATGTCCTATTTTTTAAGTACGTTTTCATGTTAAACATTTTTGATGATATTTTAAAGAATTTTCCATTTTACTATCTATATTTGAGAAAAGTACTAAATCCGGCAATTTTTTCTCGGGCCTCTAAGCCTAATAATAGCTTGACACTTGCCAATTCTGTAGGGATTTTCTTTGCAGCAGTCACTTCATTTACATCACAGGCAGGATTACAATATAAGATAACGCCTCTATAGATAACACCACTGATTGGTATCCCCAGAGCATACAATATCCTTCCCATATGGATTGTTGTGAGAGATTAGAAAAACAAAGGTGTTTTCTTTCACAGTCTTTTCTTGTCCATAGATCATGTCTGGTATTACAGCTCTGTTCTATTCATTTGTATAGAGTTGTGCTACAGTACCACACATAGCTCGCACAGCGTGGTGCTGTTTATGGAAGAAAATGGTCAGTTTTTAACATCTTACAATCCACTTAAATAGAACACCAATGGTCAGTTCTTGGAAGCTCTCCATATAACTGGTATGCCCTACAGGATTGTACAAGAGAGCGCTAGGGGAAGGAATCTCAGATGCAAGGAGAATCCACCAAATCTGACTGTGGCACTGCACTGGTTAACTACAACGTACAGTTGCATGTTGCTTATGGGTTCCTACGGTTGCCCTAACAATGGTCCCTAGGTCAGTCATCTTAATGTACTTCAGGTGCCAAGCATAATACACTGCAATACAGAAGTCGCTGAGTAGGAGTCAAAACATTACATTTTTACAGTATTTAACCCTTTCCCGCTCAGTGCCATACCATTACATCATGTTAACACTCAGGGCCATAATAGTATGGTGCTAAAATGTAGCTGGCTCCCCTGGCCAGCATAGGAGATAACTTCAATTCTGTTAGTTTAACCTCTTAGATGCTGTGCTCAATAGTGATTGCAGCATCTAAGTGGTTAGAGAGTGGTGGACACCCTTCTCTCATCCCCTTGGGAAACGAAGTACAAGGGATTGCAATGGTGGCCAGGAGACCTAACAACTTCTACAGACTTTCAAGTACAGATGCCTATTAGGTCCTGCCAGAAACAGGACCTAATAGACATCTGCTGAAATGTACAATATACCACAGTACAGAAGTATTACAGTATATTGTACAAGCAAGCAAGTGATCACTTGCTTAGGCCAATAGAGGGACTGTAAAAGAGTTTTTTGAAAGTCCAAAAATAATAATAGTTCAGAAAAATCTTTTTGTAATATAAATAACATAAAAAATAAACATAATTGGTATCTGCACATGATAAAAATCTGAGCTAAAATGTGTTATTTATTCTGTACAATGGTGGCCATTGCAATAACCTGGTCAAAAAGTCACCATATCTTTTTTAATGTAGTAAATGCCATAAAATCAAAACACAAAAAATAATGACAGAATTGTGGGGGAAGGGGGTGTTCACACCCAATCCCCCAAAAAACATTAAAGGGAGTCTATCACTGCCCCTAGCTAACTTTAAACCGCTCCCATAGTGCTGTAGATTCTGTTAGCAGAATAAAAACCATACCTTTCTTAAGTTTCAGAGCCCCAGGGATGCGGGGAAAAAGCACTTTTATTCTTTATTCAAATGAGGATCTTGGAGCACAGGGGGAGTTTTCTTCTATTGCTTAGCACTGCTGCACCATCACTAAACACGCCCATCCTGCATTCAGCTTGTCCCTAAACCAGCCTATTTCTTCAAAGAGGACCTTTCACCACCTCCAACAAGTCCAGCTCTTTGCTTCATTTAATAGGCGCTGCTTCATTGATTCTGACACAGAATTTTTTCTCTGTTCCCCAGCAGTGCTGTTAGTTTTGGTGCCTCACATGCTGTTTAGGCTCTATACAGTCAGGAGGGTGGTGTTAGGCAAGCACAGACAAAGGGTGTGATTCTGAGCTCTGACACTGGCTGCCTCTGATTGGAGCTCTGAATCTGAATCTGCCTGACACCGCCCTTGTGATATTACTGAGCTTACATAGCACATCAGGCACCAAAACTAACTGGGCTTGTTGTTCAGGAATGGTGGGGGCTAGAGAGAAAATTCCAACTGCACCAGAATCTGTGGAACAGTGATTATTAACAGATGCTAAGATTTGGTGGAGGTGGTGAAAGGTCCTCTTTATAGGGTTAAACTAAGCAGTAGACACAATAAAAAAATAAAAGCATAGTCTCAAAAATGAACTAAAAAGATATTTAAAGTTATATGCACCCTAAAATGGTACCAACAATAATGTAATTTCATCTTGCAAAAAGTAAGCCCTCACACAGATCTGTTAATGGAAAAATGTTTTGTTTCTCAGCATGTCAACACATAAAAAAAACATATGATTATCTCAAAAAATAGTAAAACATAAAAAATATACATATTTGGTACCGTATAAAAATATTCATATTTGTCATAACCGTACTGCCCGGTACGGCTCTGTAACATGGTATTGGTGATTGGAACAGAATTTAAACTAAAAATTCAATGGTGTTTTTTTCCATTACCGCACAAAGAGTAAGTAAAAGTTATAACATTATATGTACAGTCCTACAAAATAATACCATTGAAAAAACTGACCATACCCCATTACTACAACTGATGGAAAATTAAAAAAAAAAATTAAGGCTGTAAATGTAACAATGTAAAAAGAAGATAAAAATGATTGGCCTTTATGGCTTAAATAGGCTTGGTTTCTAAGGGGTTAATTGACTAGCACAGACGGCATGCCGCTGTAATGACTAGGATTCATACTATAGAATGAGTGAGACTACATTCACTCCATTGCAGTGTTTTCCTCAAAAATCGGTGGAGGAAAAAGTCCCTTCCCAACGCGTTTCAGTTCTATAATGAGGGTCAATGCGGTGTGTCGGACTCCGGATGTTACCGCTGTTTTAGCAGTCCGCATCTCCAATGGAGTAGTGACGCTAGTGCGTACCTAGCGTTTCTGGGCCATAGCCTGTAAACCGGCACACATTGCGTTCTAGGCTCTAGGTAGAAACCAACTCCATAGTATCCTCTATACTAGACCATGACTAGGTAATCTTATTACCATACAAAAGTAATATTCAGATCATGTTTATTCATTTAGGCAAAATCCCTAACGAAAAATATTGTCTACAAGATGATTACTTTGCCAAGCTGAATTAAGGAAAATTTCTATATTATGAATACTTATAAGGGTCCTAAAATGAAATTATTGGTATTATGTATGTATACTTGTATACTCCTATAAATTGTTATAAAATCTGAAATTAATAAAGTCTATCCAGTCTTAGCTCCGGTGTCTACAGGCAATAATTACACTGACGGAGGGAAGGGATTTTTTTTACTGATATTTCATTACTTTGAAGGAAAGTATAAATCCCCCCTTAATAAAGTAGCACAAAACTACGGTAACAATATACAGTACTAGTCTAGTTCATTAAAGCGGTATTATGGTTTTAGGAAGCTTTTCATATCACGGAAAGTTATAGGGAACAACAGCAAGCAGAGATCCTGAAAATGATGAGGATACCTTACAGAAAGTATATTGGAAAGTTGCCTAACTTTTAATTGTACAAAGAACAAAGCTTTATTCACACTGTGTACTGTGTACTCTGCCATGAAATGCAGGGGTGAACCTAGCTTCTCTGTTACCTATAGAAAGAGGTCCCCCCCTCAAAAAAAATACCCGACCTGACAATCTTTGTTTCCGCATTGGGGCCCCCTAATTAAAATTGTAGGCTGTGCCCCTCCATTTGCAGATCAAAAAATCCCATTTGGCCCCAACACAGTATAAAGTCCTTTTTACTGGCCCCCACAGTATATTATCCCCTTTACGGGCACCCACAGTGTATTACCCCCTTTATTGGCCCCCACATAGTATAACACTCCTTTAACTGACCCTCACGCAGTAAGGGTCCCCACACAGTATATTACCCCCTTTTCTGCCCCCTACACAGTATGCTACCCCCATTACTGGTCCCCACACAGTATATGGTCCACTTTACTGACTCCCAGACAGTATATTACCCCTTTTTAGGTGCCCACACAGTATATTTCTCTCTTATTTTTGGCCTCCATACAGTATATTGCCCCCTTTTTGGCCCCTCCACGCAGTAATAACAGTCAGTCTTAGATTCAACCTGAAACCCAAAACTTTTGTGACTCATCACACACAAAGTACTTAAATACTCTGGGATCTCCCAGTGGGTAAGAGAAAATTACAAACACTTATACTCACCTTGTATGACCTCTCCTGAGTTTCTGACTTCCCTCTCAAGCTGCTGTCTAAGGTCACATGCCATGGGAGTCACCGCTCAGGCCTGTGGTTGGGCCCCAGCAGTCATATGAGATGCTCTGGCCTGAGGTCATGACGCTTCGTTCACCCCCATGTGACCACTGAGGTCCAATCACAGGCCTCAGCAGTGACCCTGGAGTGTGTGACGTCAGACGCAGGCCAGAAGAGGCCTGAAGAGGATACCGGGGGAATGCTAAACACCCAGGAGAGGTGAGTATAACTTTTTGTTGTTTTTACTCACCTCCCTTGGTGCCACACAAGTTTGCCCGCTACCTATTGGATTATTCCGATAGGAAGCGGCCGATATTCCACTCACCGACCCACGCTCCTGTCATGTCTGGCCTCTGCTTCTGCCTTCAATGAGCTCCCAGTTGTCATGCAAAAGGATTGCTGCCCCCAGATTTTGTTTTGGGGGGTGGCGATTTCCCCCAAAATGGTGGTGCCCATGCATTGCCAGAAAAATGGCACCTCAGTCCTCAGAAAAACAGTTAGGGAACATATTCTCCTCTATGCAACTAATCTTCACCATCCAGCTCTGAAAGAACTCCAAACTACAGATAGCTTGCAGAGTCTACAGAGAGAAAAGGTAGTGAAAGATGCAACCTCTAAGTTATATAATGGCCAGAAAGTGTCAATTCTCATGCACAAAGACGTGGCAGCTTATCCTGAAAAGTCAAATAAAAAAATAAAAAAGTAAATTAAATAATGTTTACAAATAAATAACAGCAACAAAAAAAGTAAATTATAAGAAACATGAACATTATAAAACATATAATTTATATCTATAGAGGACCTTTCACCACCTTCACCAACTTCAACTCCATTCATTCTCCATTCAACTTGCATTCTTTAAAAGACTCCACTCCACTATTTTCAGCACAGTAGGATTTTTTTCTCTAGCTCCCACCAGTCCTAAACAATCAGTGTAGTTATTTTCAGCACCTAATATGTTAATAAGACTCTCTGCTGTCAGTTAGGCGGTCCCAGACTAGTCCCACCCATCTGACAGTAGAGAGCCTCGATTAGTATATTTGGGGCTGAAATTAACTGCTCAGGAATGGTGGGGGCTAGAGAAAAAATTTCAACTGCACTAGAATTAGTGGATCGGCGCCTATTGAATCATGCAAACAGCTGGAGTTGGTGGTGGTAGTGAAAGTAAAATTATTTTAAAAGCAAAAAAAATATATATATATTTTCTTGACACAAACAGTAAAGTTATTTTACCAATTATGGTAATTGGTATAAAAATATATAAAGAAAATCTTTGTTTTTTCCATGCATTATACTATTATAAATCATATAAACTAAACGATAACTTATATGCACCCCAATATAATTTTCGAAAAAACACAGCAGAGATAGTTACTTACGTAACTATAAAAGTTATGGCTAGATCCTTCCTCTAGTTGTTTCATTATACATTCACATTTTGCAACAAAAATCCAAATAAAAATAAATAACAGAAGAATGCCTTGAGGCAAAAACAAAAACTCCTTTGGTCCTTCGAGCCAAAATTGACTTGGTCCTTACAGGGTTAACAGAACAAACCAGAAAAAAAAAAAAGATATACTGTGTTATACCTTAAGGGGCCGTGCACCACTTCTATCTTTGATGTTCTTTGATTTTCTGTGTTAGGCACTGCTCCTTCAAGTCCTGGACTAGGCATAACAAAATAGGGCACATTCATTAAGACCGGCCTTTTATCTGAGGTCTGCTGACCTTAATCTGGAATCTGCTGGTTTTAGATCACCACAATTCTTATAGGGGTTTGCCCAGAAAGTCAACTTATCTCCTAACCACAAAATAGGGGATAAGTTGCAGATCGGTGGGGATCTGACTACGACTGCAAAGCACTCCAGTTCTTTTGATCAATGGGGAACCCAGTAATTGGACCACCACAACCTGCAACTTATCCCCAAACCTGTGGAAGCCACGTTCCTCCTCATTCAGGACCATCCAGGACACTCCAACCACATCCAACCACTTCTTTAGAAATGGTAAATTATGGGAAATTGTAGAAAAGTGAACAAAGTCACAATTCGTGGCACAAAACTGGTGTGTTGATTATTGTTCAATTCATGATTTTCTGTGTCAGGCACTGCTCCTTCAAGACCTGGACTAGGCATAACAAAATAGGGCACATTCATTAAGAATGGGGTCTGTGGTCTTCTGACCTTAATCTGGGGTCTGCTGGTCTTAGATCATCACAATTATTATAGGGGTTTGCCCAGAAAGTCAACTTATCTCCTAACCACAAAATAGGGGATAAGTTGCAGATCGGTGCGGATCTGACTACGACTGCAAAGCACTCTAATTCTTTTGATTGGTGGGGAACCTAGCAATTGCACCACCACAAACGGCAACTTATCCCCTATCCTGTAGAAGTCACATTCCTCCTCATTCAGGACCATCCAGGACACTCCAACTGTGCCCAACCACGTCTTTAGAAATGGTAAATTATGGTACATTGTAGAAAAGTGAACAAAGGCATAATTCTTGGCACAAAACTGGTGTGTCAAATTGTGGTTCAATGCATGTGCTTCAATGAATCAGTGTTCCTTTAATAACACATAGGCATGAGAATATTGGCAGGTATATTGTGACAGGAAGTAGCAGAAAGATTCTAAGCATATATGTAACTCAGTAGAGTCTCACTCCTTGGAGCTAGACTTCAAGAACGCTTCCTAGTACATACAGTTGTTTTTCCACTATTACCATTTTAATCTAATATATTAAATATTATAATGTCTGTACAGGCTGGAAAATGTTAATTTTTACCACTTTAATATGGCATTCAGGTCAGGCTAATGTAGAAAAAAAAATAATATTTGTTCCATATCTACCGCTCACCAATATTTGTATATGATTTATTGGAATACAACGTGCATTGCTTGAGAAAGTACTTTGAGAGGATGTAAATGTACTTATAAATATGTCATTCGTCTCATTAACAGAAGATGGATGGTGTAATAAACAAAAGCTTATGAAGAAAATCGGAAAATATAATTTGCATATTAAAAATAGCTGTAGATGTAAGAGAACGCAGAATGCCAAAAAGTAACGCTCTGCGCATAGAGGCAGATGGTTACGTCGTGGCGGTATAGAATAATATTCTCAAGGAGTGTACTGCTGAAGACAAATTTTGCAATAGTCTGAATGGATTTCTTGGCCGTCTCGAGGACTCTTTGATAGCTAGCGCAGAGGTCTATCTATCAAACTCTAAATTGTTTATTTTGCAAGTTTACTGCCAAAATCGCAGATTTGATTTTATTCATTTTACCAAATGGCGTATGAGACAATTTATCTTAGAAATATCTGTTGCTCGGTTCTTATCTTTTTCTTCCTCTTTGTTAGGAATAATTCAGTCTGATAAAGGACATTTCCATTTATTTGCTCAAATTTTGCTTAAGGGTGGGCCATGTTATAACTTTTTTAGAGCTTGGATCACACGAAATTCACATGGGGGAAATTTTTTAAACAAAATGAGTCACAAAAAAGTCTCCCATTCATTTCAAAAAAAGTGCCCTGCCCAATCTTTGGGAAACTTTCACCAAACTTTCCCATTGAAATGAATAGGAGTACAAATATTTGGGCGTCTTCATATGGAGGAATGTGGAGAGGAATTTGAGGCAATTTTCGACCTCAGATTTCTCTCCAAAAACTAGTCTTGTGGAACCCACTGCAGAAAGCTGAAGCTAAGCCTCGGCTTTCGACCATGGGTTTGCATGCTGGTTAGTCTCATATAAATGGAGATAATCAGATGTGAGGCTCAGGGTACGGTTTCTGTGGTTATTCAGCCCTGAGCAGTTTTTTTTTTTTCAATGTCTGACTGCCCTCCATTGAAAACAAGATTCATTTTGTTTTGGGTTCAGGTGGTTTGGGACCAAGATTTGTTTTGGTCAAGCAAGTACAGTACGAACCACAGCTTAAATTGGCTTAAAACATGGTGTATAACACTGTCAGGGCTCTTTTTATCCAATTTCTAGCTCTCTAAGGCTACATTCAGACAATCAAGGTGCAAAACGGCCATGAAAATCGTCCATTTTTCATGGCCCTCTTGCACCCAAGGGGCACCTGTTTTCAGAGATCCACCCCATACATTACAATGTTTGGAGAGATCCATGACAACCAATAATAGCACACAATAGGTCCATGAACGGTCACGTGAATAGCCCCATTCACTGGGTGATGGTGGATGGTGGTAGCTGTGGTAACATGAGTGGCATTAGGGTGTGGAATAATGTGATGGACCAAGACACAAGAGATGGTGTATCTCATGAAGTACAACAATCCTGCAACTACTGGTGGTGCCACCAAAACCAGAAGACTGTTGCCACCCACCTTAATATTTTTAGTACTTGCACAAATGTTTCCTCCTCCCGTTCCTTTTGCCTGTCCTTTACCTTGATATTTCTCCAGTCATTTTACTGCCCACTGCTTAATTCTAATAGCGATTGGCAACAATGCTGCACTCTGTGTAACGTTTTTTTGTTTTTTTTTAAAAAAACAAAAACTATTTCAAGAAAAATAACAAAGTACTAATAGAGTAACCTGTCAGAGAGTATTTGAATAAAACTGTGTCTGACTTAGATTTTTCTCTTGCCATGACAAAACCCTTAACAAACAAGATTTTTGAGACTAGCAGGCTGTATCACACTGTTTATTGGGTAAGCCGTTTTTTTTCGTTGGACACAAAGTCCTGCATGTCTGACTTTGTTTCCAACGAAAAAACTGGATTCGCGGCGCAGAGGGTGCAATCGGACACCCGCGCATTGCTTTAAAAACCCATTCAAATGAATGGGTTTTTAAGCAACGCATCGCTAACCTGTCGGTATCCAATGCCTATCCTGTTTCCCGAGATTTTCAGCGGCAGTGGACGGACTCAAGCACAAGTGTGAACCCACCCTTAAGAAACAGAGATTTTTCAGATTAGCATAGGCTATGAGACTGTTTATTGTTTAAGCAATAAACACCCCCTTAAGATTTATTCAGATTAGATGGCTGCGTCACACTGATTGGTTGAGCAAAAAAAAAAACCCTTAAGAAACAGAAATTTTTCAGATTAGCGCAGTCAGAATCAGTGATTAGCTGTTAGAACAGCAGTTTGTATGCATTTAACAATAAAAAAAATTAAACTCTTGCCCAAAAAACTCTTAAGATAAGATTTTTCACAACAACAGGTCAGTTAAAACGATGTAAAACACTCTGTGGACAGTCTCAGATCAAACTGGTCTATTGCAAAATACACTTAAGAAAAGATTTTTCACTAACAGGACTGACTTTGTCAGTAAAAACAATGTAAACACTGTGTGGACAGTCACAGATCAAGCTACTTTATTGCAAAACAGACTTAGACAACATTATATTATTGGCAATAAAAGGATTAAATGTCCTTTGTCTGTCTGTATTACTACAGCAGTCAGTCTCACACGGCACAGATATTCTCCCTCACTCCTATCTATGAATTTTTTGACTAATCTGCCTGTAATTGATTAAATCTGACTAAACTTTGTTCTTCTCCTACATCAAGATCTCTTTTCTAGCTGTTTGCAGGTTTTGCTGCACTCAGCGCTATGTATTGCTGAAGAAGATGGAGTAATTGCTTTGATCATGCAGTAATGAATAACACATCCATCCCCTACTACTACCATCACTGAAATGCCTTGCATTCCAGCCACATTATCTTTATCATAGTGTATATGACAACAGCACTGTAAGGTATCCACCAACCACTGACTATTAGCTGAGAGGCTGTCAGGTGACTCCAGAATGTCAGAATGACTCATGGATACATCTTCTGTATTTTTACTGCGCAATACATGTGGCAGCAACCATTTTAATCCGAGATGATTTGCCATTTATTTGGTTTCATCAAAAGTTGAACAATTTGGAATGTTTGGGTCGAACCTGGCTCAGAACGAATCAGTTTGCCCATCTCTAGAACTTACCCACAGGCTTCATGCATGTGATGCAGTTATGTCCATGGAGCCTGTCTGGTGGAATTTGGAGTCTCCATAGCTGTATAGAGAGCCAAAAGTGCTTGATATGAACAGTAATTTTATAGAGCACTGTATTACAGAGATATTCTCCACTAGAAAAATTCTAGATATACCTCCCTACCATACCATACCATAGAGAGTTATCATGTGTACCTACTGTTCACTATCTTAGTTAGGATTTGTTCACATATATCTGGCCTTGCATGGTGAGATCGTGGGAGCTGTCCGGTGCTCATGGCGGCCGAGAGCCTTGTGAAGGCCAGGTGAGGTGACAGATCCTCCTTAAAAGCAGGATAAAATTGTGAGGCAAAAGGGCAACAATTCTAGAAATATTTTGTAATGAAAATAAAAAGAGAAATGTTCTATATGTTTGAGAGGTATTAAAGGTTTGTCTGGCTCAAGTCTCTATTTCTCAAAGCCTTTACAGAAGATCCTGGAGCCAGAATGACCCTGGACTTACAGGTCCGATGAGTGAGGATATAAGCTCTTTTGCATTGTCTGATGAAGACAATATGGAGAGAATTATCACAGATAAGGCATTTATTAAAACTCTGAATCACAATGTTGGAAAAGAAAAAAAAAATTTAATGTGAACAATATCAGTTAAATTGTAATGAAGTTGTTTAAACCTGTAAAATTATCTTTTATGAAATGTAGCCATATATGCATAGAAGCAGTTCATGGGCCTAGGAGGTCTGAATACATTAGATGCCAGCTGAGGAAAGTTACAGTATGTCAGATTCATCAATGGTCACAATGTGGTCACTTATGGAATTACTCTATACTGGGATTTATGGACCTGGATGACATGGATTCATTCCTATGAAAGAAGAAAACTGATAAATAAAGGAAGAAGATACATATATAGCAATCTTTAACTTCAATCTGATAACTTGCTGCAGCCGATAAATTATAAAAGCCATTGAAAAAGTCAGCAGTTGCCTGATCTCTGTCATATTTGTGATACCAATGGTTTATCTGCTCGAATAGGATCAGAGCTGCAGTACTTCAAAGCAGCCGCTATAAAATGGATGTTCTCTGCTTCTGGCTCCATCTGCTGTATATCCTTTAGTGGTGAAGGCTGGATGGTAATCTCAGATTGTCCATACTCACTGCTCTTTGGACTCCCTGCTTCTTTTGTGCACCACTATCACATCATAACATAGGCACCAGAGAAGGTGTGGGGAATCGGTGTGGGGAATCCTAAGAGCGATGAGTATTATGAATCGTACTCACCACTGAATCCCCAGGCCCAGTTCTGTGTGGGCTTGGAGCAGTGCCCTTATACAGTGTGGGACCTGGGGACCTTATACTGTGTGGGACCTGTGGACATTATACTGTGTGGAACCTGTGGACATTATACTGTGTGGGGGCTGGGGGCATTATACCGTGTGGGACCTGGAGACATTATACTGTGTGGGACCTGAGGATGTTATACTGTGTGGCCCCCCACAGCATAATGTCTCCCTTCAAGTGCACCCACCCAGAGTTTAATGTCCTCCTCCAGCTACCCCCACAGTTTAATGTCCCCCTCCAGCTACCCCCACAGTTTAATGTCCCCCTACAGTTACCCCCACAGTTTAATGTCCCCCTCCAGCTACCCCCACAGTTTAATGTCCCCCTACAGTTACCCCCACAGTATAATGTCCCCCTCCAGTTGCCACCACAGTATAATTTACCCCTCCAGTTGCCTCCAGTTTAATGTCCTCTTCCAGCTGCCACCACAGTATAATGTCCCCACCAGTTGCCTCCAGTTTAATGTCCCCTTCCAGCTGCCACCACAGTTTATAGTCTCCATCCAGTTACCACCTGTTTAATGTCCCCCTCCCACTGACCCTAAAGTTTAAAGTCCTCCTGCAGTTGCCCCCACAATATTATGTCTTTAACCTACCAAATAAAGATAAAAAGCACTAATACTCACCGCTCCTCACTCCCCCGCTGTCTCTTGTCCAGAGTCATAAGAGAGATGCAGGCGCGATGTAAGTGACGTCATCACATCAGACCTGCAGCTCCCGAAGCAGAGACAGGATGAATGGTGATGCGGGGGGGGGGGGCGGATGGGCCCCTGCTTTACCATTGTCTTCAACCTAACAAAGTTGACGTTGGGGAGCCCGATCTCACTGCCCGAAACAGCGGGACAGAAAATGTAGGGCCCGGTGCAAGTGCACTTATGGTTCACGGCCCCATGGTAAGCGGCCCTGACTGTCACATCTCCTTTGGGCACTAAATATGCTGGACCTTCCCCCTTTTCGGACATGACTGCCACATAAAGTGCTCAAGTTACATCTAAAGTGACTGAGGACTGAGATATTTTCTTGCTCTTATAGTTTGGGAGGTCATCTTTGTTTGGGAGCAGGTGAATCACATAGCAATTGCAGTGAATCTGAAATCCCTACAGAGAGATTCTCCCCTGCAGGAAATGTTTCTAAGAGAGAATAACCTGCCTTTAAGATGCTTATAGACATTATTAATGCTTCTAACAACTCAATGTACTGTATGACCAAATGCTCCCAGCTAAAGAGGGAAGCTCCGATAACAACAGTATATTAGTGAGTTGCCATTTACAGCACACACATTCCCAGTATACTCATGTGAGCTCACCACTGGTTTCAGCTTCCACCAGTAAGGTTCAGTCATTTGGAGGACGCTAGGAGAATCTATAATGATATGACCTCGGGGACAGATGTGACGTTCCTTTCATGCTCATAATCTACCTTATGTTCCTTTGATATGATGAAGTTCTTGTAGGATGCAGGGAGATTTATTTTTTAGGCACACGTCCCATCATCTGAGCTGTACATAGGAGCTATAATTAAGTTATTTGTATTAGATGTTTTACCTAAACTGCTTCCAGGCAAATTACTTTTTCCTCCTTGGCTATTCTAATCCATCCATAATTCAGACACAGTGCTAGCTGCAGGCAGTTCAGTAATACAGAATGATAACTACATTTTAACAAAGTCGAGACAACACGTATTATGAATATCATTGTCATGTTGAAATCTTGTTTTTGATTTGGCGGTATAAATGAGTTCTCTTTTTAATTTAGTTACTCCCCCAGCGGGTGAGTGTAAGTAATCTACTGGTCAGAGGAGTACAGAACTTTTAGAACTTGGTAATAAGGGCATTATGCTATCTTGACATGTAGATTATGCATGTATACTAACATATGGGTCAGCAGGGGCATAGCTTGGGGATCTACAAAGGCATTTGCTACCAGCAAAGAACAGCCACTGCACTGGGTCATGATGCTGTCAAGTTTGGTACGCGCAACTAAACATAGCTGCAAGAGGCGAGTAAATATATATTCTAGTTTAATATATGATTTTTTTTTTTTGTTTGATTTTAAATTAACCTCTTGCAGCTTCCACTGGTCATGTGATCGCCCGGTGCTGGGAACTTGCAAGAGCTGCTGGGTTCTAGACAGAGAAGGGTGAACCTATCAAGATTTGTTTTGTGTTTGGGTTTGGTAGCTTGGGTCCCCAGTTCATTTCAGACAAACAAGTTTGGTACGACTCACACTTAGAATTGGCTTAAAACATAGTATAGAACACTCTTAGGGCTCCTAGGAACCTATGTATAAAACATAATGTATAACACTGTCAGGGCTCCTAGGAACCTATCTATAAAACATAGTGTAGGACACTGTCAGGGCTCCTAGGAACCTATCTATAAAACATAGTGTAGAACACTGTCAGGGCTCCTAGGAACCCATCTATAAAACATAGTGCAGATCAATGTCAGGGCTCCTAGGAACCTAACTATAAAACATATTGTAGAACACTGTCAGGGCTCCTAGGAACCTATCTATAAAACATAGTGTAGGACACTGTCAGGGCTCCAAGAAACCTATCTATAAAACATAGAGTAGGACACTGTCAGGGCTCCTAGGAACCTATCTATAAAACATAGTGTAGAACACTGTCAGGGCTCCTAGGAACCCATCTATAAAACATAGTGCAGATCAATGTCAGGGCTCCTAGGAACCTAACTATAAAACATATTGTAGAACACTGTCAGGGCTCCTAGGAACCTATCTATAAAACATAGTGTAGGACACTGTCAGGGCTCCAAGAAACCTATCTATAAAACATAGAGTAGGACACTGTCAGGGCTCCTAGGAACCTATCTATAAAACATAGTGTAGAACACTGTCAGGGCTCCTAGGAACCCATCTATAAAACATAGTGCAGATCAATGTCAGGGCTCCTAGGAACCTAACTATAAAACATATTGTAGAACACTGTCAGGGCTCCTAGGAACCTATCTATAAAACATAGTGTAGGACACTGTCAGGGCTCCAAGAAACCTATCTATAAAACATAGAGTAGGACACTGTCAGGGCTCCTAGGAACCTATCTATAAAACATAGTGTAGAACACTGTCAGAGCTCCTAGGAACCTATCTATAAAACATAGTGTATGACACTGTCAGGGCTCCTAGGAACCTATCTATAAAACATAGTGCAGATCAATGTCAGGGCTCCTAGGAACCTAACTATAAAACATAATGTATAACAATGTCAAGGCTCCTAGGAGCTTATCTATAAAACATAGTGTATAACACTGTCAGAGCTCCTAGGAACCTATCTATAAAACATAGTGTAGAACACTGTCAGGGCTCCTAGGAACCTATCTATAAAACATAGTGCAAATCAATGTCAGGGCTCCTAGGAACCTAACTATAAAACATATTGTAGGACACTGTCCGGGCTCCTAGGAACCTATCTATAAAACATAGTGCAGAACACTCTTAGAACTCCTAGAACCCTATCTATAAAACTTAGTGTAGAACACTGTCAGTGCCAAAGTTAAAGTGACATTATTATATTATGGGTTCTCTTCAGGCCCAGAGGTAAACAATAAAAAAAAATTCATACTCACCTTCCATTACCTCTCTTGGGCCTCCTCGTGGCATCTGGCACTTTTCTTGTGACGCCCGGCGCTTTTCTGTGATGTCATCGGCCCAGGGGTCACGGCTGAGCCCATGTATGAGCGTTTTTTTTTTTTGTCACCACTACTGGGCACCCACCTATTATACTCTGGGGTATGAAGAGACCCAAGAATATAATGCGGCGGCCATTTTAGTTTTCCCAAGGTGAATCTACATTTGTTCAGTTTTGTAAAACCATCTCTACGGTAGTGCTAGGGAACCCAGATTAGCTCTGCATTAAATGTTAGAAAGCTGTACTCCTCTTACAGATGGTGCTAATATTTCAGCCTCAATTACACGGGAAAAAAGGAATGTTAAAATGCCCCCCAAAGGTCTGTCATGACCTTATGGAAGGCATAATGTGCAAAAAAATAAAACTAAGGGAAACAAATTAAAATAACATAAAAACATCATTACCACACCACACCCAGTTATTGCTCCTCCCACAGTGAAAAACTATGCATCACCTATTGTAAGGGAATTACCTGTTGAGCAATTTCCCAATGGGTGTCGCTGAAACCTGGGAGACAGTGAGTCCTAAACTCGACCCACCCCGTGTCCATACCTAATTGCCTCAACTGTCCTAATGACAGGGATAACTGGGAAACAAACCCTTCTCTAGATAAGTGTAAACACAAAACACAGACAAGACAACACAACACAGAAGAGGGGTCAGCAAGCAAAGGGTCAAAGCCAGAGAGACAAAGCAGTACCAAATCGCAATCCAAAAGAGAAGTCACAAGAAAAGCCAAAGTTCATAAGTCAGTAAATACAATAATAGCAAAAAAAGCTTAGCAAAGACAGTCAAAATAGCCAGCAACCAAGTGTGGGCTGATGGGCTGTAAATAGGAAGTCAGAACCCGCCCCAGGATTGATTGGCAGCCTGGCTGTCAATCACAAGGCAAGGCTGAGATTAACTGTTAGAGCAGCAGAGGGAAAAAAAGGTGCAAGAGATGGGTGTGGTGGAAAATCAATTAGAGAGGTGAGGGAATACGACAGTGTTCAGACAGGGTACTACAAGAAGCTAGAGCAAGGAATCATAGCTGGACACACCTCCTGTGCCGTAGCATGCATCGAAGTCCGAACAGGCAAGGACGTTACACTTGCATAAAAATGTATGTAAACGAGAGAAAAACAGTTTAAAAAAATTTTTAGTAGCAATTTGTGCTATAAAAAAAAACTACATTTTCCCAGATTTTAAAAAAGAAAAATTACACAAATGTTACACAAAATTACACACAATTTATCACAAATAAAAATTACATAAAAGGAAAGCCTTGTGTGTCACTAAAAAAAAAGAAGCAATAATTATTTGAAAAACCCCAAACCAAAATGTTATAGTCTTCAAAACCATATACCAAAAATACGAAAATGTGTCTGGTTATGAACCAGGGAAAATAGCCCAGTCATGAAGTGGTAAAAGACTGTGTATATCTTTACAGAAAAAAATATTTTATTCTTGAGTCATATGTATTTTGGGCCATTGTTGTAATTAGGGATGAGTGAATTTTTCAAAAATTCGAATCGACAGCTTCGCCGAATTTTCCGATACGATTCGATTCGATCAGAATTAATTTGCGGCGAATCACATTAAAAAACAGCTATTTCCTGGCTGCAGAGAGCCTGTATAGTGGTGTACAGTCATGGCCAAAAGTTTTGAGAATGATACAAATATTAATTTTTACAAAGTCTACTGCTTCAGTTTTTCTAATGGCAATTTGCACATACTCCAGAATGTTATAAAGAGTGATCAGCTTAACAGCAATTACTTGCAAAGTCAATATTTGCCTAGAAAATGAACTTTATCCCCCAAAACACATTTCAACATCATTGCAGCCCTGCCTTAAAAGGACCACCTAACATCGTTTCAGTGATTGCTCCATTAACACAGGTGTGGGTGTTGATGAGGACAGGGCTAGAGATCAATCTGTCATGATTAAGTAAGAATGACACCACTGGACACTTTAAAAGGAGGCTGGTGCTTTCCATCATTGTTTCTCTTCTGTTAACCATGGTTATCTCTAAAGAAACATGTGCAGTCATCATTGCACTGCACAAAAATGGCCTAACTGGGAAGAGTATTGCAGCTAGAAAGATTGCACCTCAGTCAACAATCTATCGCATCATCAAGAACTTCAAGGAGAGAGGTTCCATTGGTGCCAAAAAGGCTCCAGGGTGCCCAAGAAAGACCAGCAAGCGGCAGGACCGTCTCTTAAAAGTGTTTCAGCTGCGGGATCGGGCTACCAGCAGTGCAGAGCTTGCTGAGGAATGGCAGCAGGCAGGTGTGAGTGCATCTGCACGCACTGTGAGGCGGAGACTCTTGGAGCAAGGCCTGGTCTCAAGGAGAGCAGCAAAGAAGCCACTTCTCTCCAGAAAAAACATCAGGGACAGACTGATATTCTGCAAAAGGTACAGGGAGTGGACTGCTGAGGACTGGGGTAAAGTCATTTTCTCTGATGAATCCCCTTTTCGATTGTTTGGAACATCTGGAAAACAGCTTATTCGGAGAAGAAGAGGTGAGCGCTACCACCAGTCTTGTCTCATGCCAACTGTAAAGCATCCTGAAACCATTCATGTGTGGGGTTGCTTCTCAGCCAAGGGAATCGGCTCTCTCACAGTCTTGCCTAAAAACACAGCCATGAATAAAGAATGGTACCAGAATGTCCTCCAAGAGCAACTTCTCCCAACCGTCCAAGAGCAATTTGGCGCTCAACAATGCCTTTTCCAGCATGATGGAGCACCTTGCCATAAAGCAAAGGTGATAACTAAATGGCTCAGGGAACAAAACATAGAGATTTTGGGTTCATGGCCTGGAAACTCCCCAGATCTTAATCCCATTGAGAACTTGTGGTCAATCATCAAGAGACAGGTGGACAAACAAAAACCAACAAATTCAGACAAAATTAAAGCATTGATTCTGCAAGAATGGACTGCTATCAGTCAGGATTTGGTCCAGAAGTTGATTGAGAGCATGCCAGGGAGAATTGCAGAGGTCCTGAAGAAGAAGGGTCAACACTGCAAATATTGACTTGCTGCATTAACTCATTCTAACTGTCAATATAAGCTTCTGTTACTCATAATATGAATGCAATTCTATTTCTGTATGTGATAAAAACATCTGACAAACACACATAAAAACCAGAGGGCAGCAGATCATGTGAAAATATAATATTTGTGTCATTCTCAAAACTTCTGGCCATGACTGTAGAACACTGTGCCTTGCAGTGGTTTTTAGTGATGTCCCACTAGGGGACCTGAACCAGCGGTGCACTGATCGATGGTTCATCACTATACTGTAGACTGCAATACACATCTATTTCAGTCTATAGAGGAAGTCAGCCTATGCAGACGCATAGGCTAACTTCCTCACTTCTGGGCAGGATCAACCAGGTACTGGGGGCTACTAGCAGCCCGATGTCACTGGCCAGACCCCAGGCTGCAGAAGATGCATATAGGCACCCCCGATCTCGCCGCAGGGAGTGCCGAGGGGGACATGTAGCATGGCGGAACCCCCGCGGCATGCAAGGGGTTAAAACCCGCAATCGGAGCTGTGCTCCGAACGGGGGTTATGGAGCAGGGTGTTAGCTGTCAGTTACAGCTAACACCCGCTCCCGATGCCGTGGGTGGTCGTGAAGGGGTTAAAGGGCTGTGACATCACAGGGCTGGCTGGCTGATGATTGGCTGCACGCATGGCATTGTGGGTGATTCCGCATTCCCAGAGTTCCTTGCCCCATGTTTTAATGTGCAGCAGCCATTTTATGAAAAAATGCAATTCGTTACCACAAAGCGTGAGGAAATCCGGATTCGATGCGAATCGAATATTTCCTGAAATTCGGATCGAATTCCACTTCTTCAGCTTCAATTCGCTCATCTCTAGTTGTAATGATTGTTGTAATTTGGTTTAATTAAAAATGTAGTTTGGTTTGACTTCTACAGCTGTATGTATAAGCACTACAATACAAGCTGTTGAATGCCATTTATTTCTAAACTGTAACTGACGGCTTATTTGATTCTTCTCCAGTCATTCTTCTCAGGCCTTACTTGAACTTATAAAATTATTTCTGATCAAATTAAAGGGGTTGTCCAGGATAAAATAAAAATTAAACCCTAAACTAAACCCCCTCCCAACACCTAACTTCTAATTTACTTACTTTAAAAAAATCTATAATTACCCAGATCGCCAGGGCAGTCATGTGACTGCCCCAGGCACACTTTCTGATAATTTGGTTACGTTTCCCCGTTTCTGGAAATGGAGCATCACCAATACTAATTTCCCTCCACCTCATCATACTTACCTGCCTTCAGTCTTCTGGGCACGAAACGTCGCTTCCTTCATTTCTGCTGGCGCCTGCGTATTAGAACCAGTGATTCTTGCTCTATTGTACAATTGAAGTGAAGAGCTGAAAATGAAATTGGCTTGGCTAAAATCCCTTTTGCTGTCTCAAGACTCGGTGAGTCAAAAGCAAATTGAGGATCTGTTACATCCAACAGAGGGCACATGAGCTCCCAGTTCCTTTCCCATAATGCCTTGTGATATGTAGATGCTTAGTAGAGGGCGAAAGGCAATTTAAAACTCTACACACCTTCACTTGTGCTCTCCTCAAGGAGAGATGTCTCTGTCCATAAATGTTTGTTCAGAAGAGTAGAGAGGAGAGCTGGAGAAGGAGCTGCTGGGAATCAATCTAATGGATTATTTAATAAGTGCCATTCTACATCTTGTATTGTAGTGCTTATACTTACAGCTGTAGAAGCCAAAGCAAGCAAAATTTTTAATTAAACCCAATTGCAAACATGTTTTTAGCCCGAAATACATAAAATTCACAAATAAAGATGCTGAAAAGGTGTACATTTCCTTTAAGTTAGTGGCTGATCAGTGATCCAGTATTATAATATTATTCTGATATCTGATATTACAGACATCTGGGGATTGATCTTAATATAAGGGTTCTGCATACAGTTGTGACCATGATTTAATGTTATGGCAACAGTAAAGCATCCCCGCTCCTGCCTTCTCCAGCTGTGGGCAGGAATGGATATTGGTAAGTAAATTTCTGCTGTTACCAACCCTCTCCTTCTTCCCTTCCTCCTCACAAACTTGAGTGGGTAAAAGGGTTCCTTCGGAAGTGAACATGAAATAAAAAATAAGAAAACATGTCAGCGTACTTGCCCTTATACATGCCTGAAACAGCGGTGTAGGGGATACAGAGATGGCAGTCATTACTGGGCCCTGGACCTCCAGAGGGCCCCAAAGGTCCCTCGCTACATAAAATATACCACTGTTCTAAAGGGCACAAGGCAGGTAGGGGCCCCATTACAGATTTTGCACTAGAGCCCTGTAGCCCCAGAGATTAATCTTATTTCTTTCTGTTTAGTCTGTGTATCCACCTGATGGGATTTCTAAAGTACTGACCGCATACTTCCCAAACGTCCCAGATTCAGTGGTACAGTCCCCGATGTCTGGGTGCTGTCCCGGTTGACGGGAAGTATGTTCCTGCTTCAACTTCTCTGCATCTGGGAAGACGCAGATGAGATGAATACAATGGTGAAGCAAGGAGAATTCGGCCCCTGTTTCTACTCTGGGAACAGTAGACGCAATGTAGTGATGTCAGGGGAACTGGGCAAGATGAGTATTATTTTTTTTTATACTGTGGGGGCACCAAGAGATGGACATAACACAGCTGGGGAACACTTCAGGGGGACTTTATACAGTAAAAGTAGCTGGAGGGGGACAATAAACTGTGGGTGCAACTGGAGGGGGACATTATACTATAGGGGCAACTAGAGGGGGACTTTAAATTGTGGCGGGCAACTGGAGGGGGACTTTATGCTGTGGGGACAGTTTAAGGGGAACATTAAACTGTGGGCACTTCAGTAGACCATGCAGCAACTACAATAATAGGAGTTGATCTCTAGTTGGCTCTTCCCCCTTTGCTATTGGATGGTAAACATCTGTGCAAAATTCCCTTTGCTGGGGAATTAGATTTTTAAAGTGCACTGTATCTGTAATTTTAGGTGACTTTTTAGAATAGGCTGCTGTGTGTGTGTAAATGAAGAGTAACACTATTACTTGCCATCTCAGATTTAACATTATATAACAGTTTTCCCCTCTGCAGACTCTATATGTAAATTGTAGTTTTCTCTGAGCTGCTGGATAGAGACTGTTTAGAGTATCTAGAGAAGAATCTGCTCCATAGCTTTCATTCTCATATCCCCAGAATCACGCAGGGCATATAAAGAGAAGCACTCACGGTACTTGGGATGAAATGGAAAGTTCTTATTTAGCTCCAGCATAAATTTAGCTTTCGCTAGTGATGGGCGAACCTCAGAAAGAGTTGTTTCGGATCAAACTTGTTTGGTTCAAACAATAAGTGCTATTATAGCGCACTGGGCCTTTTCAGGAACCACAGGGAAAGTCCCAAAAAATGTAAGAATAACACTCATACTCACCTTTTCTGGGCTCTGTCACCGTGTCTGTTTTTCTTTCCCAGGCATTCCTGGCATCTTCCAGCCTCCTCCCAAAATTCAAAGGCCTCAGTGGTGACCCAGAGCTGCTGACATCAGTGAGGAGGCCAGAAGATGCTGGGGATACCTAGGAGACAAGACAAGACCTGCAGCAGAGACAGGAAAGGTGAGGACAGGTAAGTATGGTACCTTCTCTGGGACTCCAATTATTATAATCTGGTGTGTGACTAGACCTCAGAGTATAATAATGATTGATGGATAGTGAATCACAAAATTTTGGAATTTATCCAGATTTTTGGGAAAATTCATAAAAAAAACTACATTAATATGAACTGGTTCGTTCATCTTTAATCTTTGTTAATCTTGTTTTGGGTCCCAATAGTATCAAAGCCAGAGAACATGATCAAGCCATGATCTGATTCTATCAAATAGGTCACAACAACCTATTGAATCAGTAGAAAAGTTGAACTTCATTTCGAGAGGTCTATCCAAGAATGTGACACACCAAGAGTAATGATGATGAGTCTGAGGAAGCCAATGATGATAAAACATCAACCAAAAAAGAAGTTGTAATTGCCAAAGCCAAATTAGCATGTCTAATAGGAACAGTGAAATAAGGATTGTGAAATATGGAGATAATGCTGAGCCGCAGCCACATCCAGCACAAAATTCCCCCCACAGAAAACTTCTCTGCCCTAAAATTATTACACCATTTTATATTGGATGTGCTATTAATATCCAATTCATTTTCAGGGTGAAGGAAGAATTTGCAAGGTGAAAATTTCTTCTCTTCATGACAGCGATTGGACTGATCATAGATGATAATTAGTAAATACTGCCGTAGGGTCTTTGTGTGTCTCATACTGTGTCCATAATGGAGGAATGAGATTTCATTTTCAGGTACAATACATCAATGAGGAAGACACGTTACATGGGAGCTTCATGTTTTACATAAAATCACAAAGTCTTCTTGACCTAAAGAGGACATTTCTCAGATATGGTTGTTGGTTGGCATCAAGACATTGGTTAATAATTTAATTACAAGTATTTTGCATTTTCAAGGGTCTCTATGTGGAATAACCCATTTGTGATTATATTTCCATTAAGAAAATCAGAATAAGACACTGGTCTCCCTATTGTGATAATGCACAAAAGGAGGCAACAACAGAATGATAATCCACACAGTGATGTCACAGTACAGGGATTGTAATACAGTAAAGTCACAGTACAGGGATAATAAACAGTGATGTCACAGTACAGGGATAATAAACAGTGATGTCACAGTACAGGGATAATGCACACAGTGATGTCACAGTACAGGGATAATACACAGTGATGTCACAGTACAAGGATAATAAACAGTGATGTCACAGTACAGGGATAATGCACACAGTGATGTCACAGTACAGGGATAATACACAGTGATGTCACAGAACAGGGATAATACACATAATGATGTCACAGTACAGGGATAATAAACACAGTGATGTCACAGTACAGGGATAACAAACACAGTAATGTCACAGTACAAGGATAATAAACAGTGATGTCACAGTACAGGGATAATACACACAGTGATGTCACAGTACAGGGATAATACACATAATGATGTCACAGTACAGGGATAATACACAGTGATGTCACAGTACAAGGATAATAAACAGTGATGTCACAGTACAGGGATAATGCACACAGTGATGTCACAGTACAAGGATAATACACAGTGATGTCCCAGAACAGGAATAATACACATAATGATGTCACAGTACAGGGATAATAAACACAGTGATGTCACAGTACAGGGATAACAAACACAGTAATGTCACAGTACAAGGATAATAAACAGTGATGTCACAGTACAGGGATAATGCACACAGTGATGTCACAGTACAGGGATAATACACAGTGATGTCCCAGAACAGGGATAATACACATAATGATGTCACAGTACAGGGATAATAAACACAGTGATGTCACAGTACAGGGATAACAAACACAGTAATGTCACAGTACAAGGATAATAAACAGTGATGTCACAGTACAGGGATAATACACACAGTGATGTCACAGTACAGGGATAATACACATAATGATGTCATAGTACTGGGATAATAAACACAGTGATGTCACAGTACAGGGTTTGTAATACAGTAATGTCACAGTACAGGGATAACAAACACAGTAATGTCACAGTACAGGATATTTCCATAGAAAAGGTGACTTTTCTGCTCTTTCATTTTGTGAAAATGGAAAATTACTGGGTTGCTGGTGTAGGAAGAAAAGAGATGTTTTCACTCCATCTAGTAGGGCGCTCCAAGGTTTGGGTTGCTTAATGAGCCTCGTTGGGTGTGAGCTAAGAAGACTCCTGAAGAAAGACATTCATTACTCACACAGGTCTCTCAGCTTGAGGAGAGAGAAAGGACACATCTCCCCAAGAAGACACTGATGATATCCAGTGCAAGGAAAATGCAAGTGTAGCAGATTGTTGTACAAACTGGTATTCTATGGAGTCAAGTTAAATTGGAAAATCTTCTGTGTTGGACTGTACTCCTCTAATTGGAATATACAACAATACTCTAGCAAAATGCTTGGGAAGGGGTAATGGTTTGTGTATGTTCCTGGATAGGAAATGTGTGTTTCCATTTGGGTTGTGGGGTTTAAAGTCTACCAGTTTTGTTTTGTTGCCAACTATGAGCTAATTCCTCTGAAAAATTCATAAAGCATAATAAACACAGTGATGTCACAATACACAGACAACAAACAAACACAGTGAAGTCAAAATACAGGGATAATCTACACAGTGATGTCACAGTACATAGATAATAAACACAGTGATGTCACAATACAGGGATAATAGACACAGTGATGGCACAATAAAGGGATAATAAACACGGTGATATCATAGTACAGGAGAATAACAGTGATATAATAGTGCAGAAATAACAAAAACAAAGTGATGTCACAGAACATAGATAATAAGCACAGTGATGTCACAGTGCAGGGGAAATATACACAATGATGTCATAGTACAGGGATAATAAACACAATGATATCACAGTACAAAGATAATAAACACAGTGATGTCATAGCACAGGCATAATAAACACAATGATGTTACAGTACAGGGATAATAAACACAATGATATCACAGTACAGAGATAATAAGCACAGTGATGTCACAGTACAGAGATAATACACACAGTGATGTCAGAGTACAGGGATAATAAACACAGTGATGTCACACTACAGGGATAATAAACACAATGATGTCACAGTACAGAGATAATAATCATAGTGATGTCATAGTACAGGGATAATATAAACAATGATATCACAGTACAGGGATAATATATACAGTGATGTCACAGTACAAAGATACCATGATACCATGGCACAAGAATATATTGTTATCGCATGTAAGTGTAATGTAATGCAGGGATAACAGTAATGCAGTAGAAAAGGGTTAATGCAAACACATCAGGGTTAACCATTTGGCTCCATATTAAAACATAGACTGGGGCCATATTCAATTCTCCACACCCACTTCAATCATCCATAGCCATCATGTACTTCATCTTTCACTATCTCTGTTTAGATATCGGCCCCCTCAGTTGTTTTCTCTAACTATGCGTTGCTAAGGAGAGTCCTTTTCATGTACAACATGTATAGGGTGTACTATACACACACAAATGTCTAATTACCTGCTAGCAATAGATGTCCCAATTACCACCTACTGAAAAGGATTCAAATGTAACTTAATATTCTCCCTACTAATAAACATGAAAAAATGCTTAAAATAAAGGTGTAGCATTATTATCATTATTATTATTATTATTATTATTATTGTTTATATATATATATATATATATATATATATATATATAGCACCATTAATTCCATGGTGTTTTACCACGCTATGCATGTGTAGGATGCTCCAAATGACCACCAGTGCTCATTGAATGCAGTATAAGGAGCTGTAATAGCTACAAATGTCTACTAATATATGGAACTCCAAACACAAGGGTGGCTAACAGCAATAGTGGTAAAGTGCTATTGTATTCTCATGTGCCGATAAGAAAGAGGGACTCATACACAGACAGCTGTTTTGAGGTTATTGCCTCTTATCAGTGTGAAGCATGGTTCTGGGTGGCTGTACGAGATGTCTAAGACATAGGTCAGATGGGACAATATGTCTCAGTATAGTAACTAAAGTCTTGGTGGACCCGGTGCAAACTTTGACCAGGGCCCCCCTACCCCATCCCTATAGCGTAGTCTTGATGGCGACTGTTATGGGTTCTATAAAAGGATACAACTATAGTCCCCACAACCACCGTTATTAAGAATATAGTGAGTGAGTAGCATAGCACCCGCAAGTGTCCATTGGAGTGTACAGTCATGGCCAAAAGTTTTGAGAATGATACAAATATTAATTTTTCCAAAGTCTACTGCTTCAGTTTTTCTAATGGCAATTTGCATATACTCCAGAATGTTATAAAGAGTGATCAGCTTAACAGCAATTACTTGCAAAGTCAATATTTGCCTAGAAAATGAACTTTATCCCCCAAAACACATTTCAACATCATTGCAGCCCTGCCTTAAAATGACCACCTAACATCGTTTCAGTGATTGCTCCATTAACACAGGTGTGGGTGTTGATGAGGACAGGGCTGGAGATCAATCTGTCATGATTAAGTAAGAATGACACCACTGGACACTTTAAAAGGAGGCTGGTGCTTGCCATCATTGTTTCTCTTCTGTTAACCATGGTTATCTCTAAAGAAACACGTGCAGTCATCATTGCACTGCACAAAAATGGCCTAACTGGGAAGAGTATTGCAGCTAGAAAGATTGCACCTCAGTCAACAATCTATCGCATCATCAAGAACTTCAAGGAGAGAGGTTCCATTGGTGCCAAAAAGGCTCCAGGGCGCCCAAGAAAGACCAGCAAGCGGCAGGACCGTCTCTTAAAAGTGTTTCAGCTGCGGGATCGGGCTACCAGCAGTGCAGAGCTTGCTGAGGAATGGCAGCAGGCAGGTGTGAGTGCATCTGCACGCACTGTGAGGCGGAGACTCTTGGAGCAAGGCCTGGTCTCAAGGAGGGCAGCAAAGAAGCCACTTCTCTCCAGAAAAAACATCAGGGACAGACTGATATTCTGCAAAAGGTACAGGGAGTGGACTGCTGAGGACTGGGGTAAAGTCATTTTCTCTGATGAATCCCCTTTTCGATTGTTTGCAACATCTGGAAAACAGCTTATTCGGAGAAGAAGAGGTGAGCGCTACCACCAGTCTTGTCTCATGCCAACTGTAAAGCATCCTGAAAGCATTCATGTGTGGGGTTGCTTCTCAGCCAAGGGAATCGGCTCTCTCACAGTCTTGCCTAAAAACACAGCCATGAATAAAGAATGGTACCAGAATGTCCTCCAAGAGCAACTTCTCCCAACCGTCCAAGAGCAGTTTGGCGCTCAACAATGCCTTTTCCAGCATGATGGAGCACCTTGCCATAAAGCAAAGGTGATAACTAAATGGCTCAGGGAACAAAACATAGAGATTTTGGGTCCATGGCCTGGAAACTCCCCAGATCTTAATCCCATTGAGAACTTGTGGTCAATCATCAAGAGACGGGTGGACAAACAAAAACCAACAAATTCAGACAAAATTACAGCATTGATTCTGCAAGAATGGACTGCTATCAGTCAGGATTTGGTCCAGAAGTTGATTGAGAGCATGCCAGGGAGAATTGCAGAGGTCCTGAAGAAGAAGGGTCAACACTGCAAATATTGACTTGCTGCATTAACTCATTCTGTCAATATAAGCTTCTGTTACTCATAATATGAATGCAATTCTATTTCTGTATGTGATAAAAACATCTGACAAACACACATAAAAACCAGAGGGCAGCAGATCATGTGAAAATAGAATATTTGTGTCATTCTCAAAACTTTTGGCCATGACTGTACATGATTAGAATTTATTTCACGAGGGCTACTTGGCTTGATAAGGTTGAAAAACACTGATCTAGGACATGTGGCATATCAACCATTTTCCATCCTCAACTGTTTGCAAATATGTAAATGACCCTTCTGAGACATCTATAATATTCTGCCATTATCATGCCATTAAATATCTCGCTCTACTGAAGTCTGCTACAGGTAAATGTCACCTATGCTATTTACTAAGGCAAAAATGTAGAATTGTAGTTCGCACCTCTAGTACACCGAAAAGTGAATAAGGACATTGTAGTGCTCTTCTACAGTATATGGTATATTATGAAACCCCTCAATCACGGCAACACCCGGTACATAAGAGCTGAGTGGCAGGGCTGATTAGTATGTAATGACAGCCGGGTTATCCAGTAATTATATCCTTCCTATTGCAACATGTACCAGCCATATCCAGAAAACATTACCTTACGTCTAAAAGCAAACGTGTACTTGCCATAGACACGCGCAACAAAACACAAATTTCATTTTAGTGGCTGTTTATGAATCACTGAAGCATTACACATAGAAAGTAAACCAAATGAAAGGTCACACTCATAATACCAGCCTGTGCCAACGCACTCGCTGCTCGGAGCTGTCATCCAATGGCCGGTGGCTAGAGTCATAGTTAGGCTTGCATTCACTTGGGGAAAATAGGGGCATAGTGTGGGGGGACCTAGTGATACATATGGCACGTGCACCGGAAACTGGATTCCTTGAGGCGGCCATTAGCTACTCTGCTTTGCCTATGGTATTTATACACAGGGCTAGGGGACCGAAAATAAGTTTTCCCCTGAATGAAGGAAAGTCTGGCTGTGACTTAAAAGGACTTTTCACCACCCTCTCCAAATCTTTGTATCCTTCAATAGGAGCTGCTTGACTGATTTCGGCGCAGTTGGATTTTTTTTTCTCTATCCCCCACCATTCTTGAGGAATCAGTGAAATTAGTTTGAGCATACTTATGCTCTCTATTGTCAGTTGGGAGGTCCCTGTATTTCTGCTCCGGATGGAGTAGGAGGCACTGTCCAATTAGCATAACGAAGTCCCAACCCATAATAATCCCTGATATAGAGACTTCGTACACGAGGACTGGCCACCTTTCATCATGCGAAATCATCGCTTTTCCTATGCGTCTTTCTTCTAACAAAGTCTGACGAAGGTCAGTAATGACCGAAGCATTACTTGCTCTACATACACGCTGTTTGAATATTGGTAAATAAATTCACAATCGCTTTTGCATCAATCCTCGTGTATGAAGACTATATATCAGTGTATTTCTGCTCCAGTCCAGGAAAGTCCACCTGACAGTATATAACCTAATTAGCATATTGTGGGCTGAAACTATCAAAAATTCTAACTTTGTCACAATCAGTGGAGTGACACTTATTAAAGGATCCAAAGAGTTGGAGTTGGTAGAGGTAGTGAAAGGTCCTCTTTAAAATATTTACCTAAATACCCTGACCAAGGCAGAGTGGCTTGCTGTTACCTCCTCTGCCATCCAGTGCCTTCAGGTCCATAAAAACTTGGGAGCGGGGTTGCAGTACTCTAGCACAGTGAAGAGAGCCATCTGTTTCCAGCTCCATACACTGCAGTGGCGTAAGTACCAGGGTAGCAGCCATAGCAGCTGCCACAGGGCCCGAAATCTTTTTTTTTTTTTTTTTTTTTTATATGCCGTTACCTGCTGGAGTAACCCCAGCAGGTAATGGGCCCTATTTACTTACCGATACCCGCTCCTGCTCACGTCCGCCTTCACTTCTTGTGAGCAGGAGCGGGGATTGGTAAGTAAGTCCGCAGGCCCATTGCAAGGGTATATGTTGGACAAACCCCAACAAATACTGCTATTATTATACTGTGGGGTCTTTTCAGATTCAAAACATAAAAACCAGTGTTACTCACCTCTCCTGCACTCCAGTGTGACCCTCTGCAATCCTCGGGCCTCTTTGGAGAACATCGCAAATGTCATGTGGGCCATGCCAGAGTCATTATGCGTTGCGACGCTGGCCTGGCCCACGTGACGTCTGTGAAGAGAGTCAAAAGCAGCAGGGAGTGCGCTGAAGTGCAGGAGAGTTAAATACCACTAGTTTTTATGTTTATCACCTCCCCTGGGCCCCCGATCATTATACTCTGGGGTCTGAAAAGACCCCAGAGTATAATAATAGTTCATAGGTGGGCCACTATTGGGCATAATACTATGTAGAGGGGTCACTATGGGACATAATACTGTGTGCAGGGGCCACTGTGGGACATAATACTGTGTGGAGGGGCCACTGTGGGACATAATAGCATGTACAGGGGCCACTGTGGGACATAATACTGTGTGGAGGGGCCACTGTGGGACTTAATACTGTGTGGAGGGGTCACTATGGGACATTATACTGTGTCTAGGGGCAACTGTGGGAATTTATACTGTGTGGAGGGGCCACTGTGGGACATTATACTGTGTGAAGGGGCCTCCATGAGAAATTATAGTGAGTGAAGGGGCCTGTATGGGACATTATACGGTGTGGAGGGGCGACTATGGGACATTATACTGTCTGGAGGTTACTTTAGGAAATTATAGCATGTGTAAATGGGGCATTATACTGTGTGGGGGCAAGGAAAGGGAGCACTAAGCCATGGGGGGGGTCCCAAGTGAAAAGTTTGCTGGGGAAGGGGGGGGGGCCCAGTCTTTGCTAGTTACCGCCCTGATCTACTGTATAGTACCAGTGCCGCAACTCCCTGAAACAGATGACTGGTTGGATTGCAGTCCTACTGATCAGATACTGATGACCTATCCTATGGATAGCCCATCAATATAAAATGCTCGGAAAACCCCTTTCATGATTTCTTCACCTACAGCCCTCATGCAATAGGGGAAAACTGTTTTTCCAGTGACAATTCCCTCCAACTTTTTGACATCAGAATTCTGGAATTCAGAACCTGAAACATTCCCCAGGGAACAGAGGTAGCAGTTGCTACTCGGCCCTGAAACTTGAGGGGGCCTCAAAGGTCCCTCTATCACATAAATTATAACACTACCCTAAATGACACAAAGTAGATAAGGTCCCCATTACAGATATGCGTTGGGGTCCAGAAGTTTCAAGTTATGCCTCTACATTCCCCATTGTAACCTTTGACCAGGCAATCTAAAACTACTTATTTGTCATAATGATAAATTTGGGTCATCTTTAGACCTATCTGGTCCTGGGGAAGGAAGGTGTATGAATCCCTCTACTCCAGAATTCTGGCATCAAAAAGTTGCAAAACGTGGGAATTTGCAACTGTTTGGACTCAATTGTCAAAAAATTCTAACTTTTTCAGCTGACTGCTGCAAAGAAAATCAAAACAGAATTGTCAAGTGCCAGTTTATTATTAGGCTTAGCAGCCAGAGTGAAAATTGCCATATATAATATTTTTTTAGAGAGATACTGTAGATAGATAAAAATGTGGAAAAATGTTAAAAAAAAATCAAAAATTCTATAAAAATATGTTTAACATTAAAACTCTGTTTAAAAAATAGGTCATTTTTGGGTGACATATTCCCTTTAAGTGCCATGCAAGACACACCTATAAATATAGGTGGCACTGTACCTGCAAAAAGCAGACAAGTCCTTTGAATTCAGGATAAGATGCCTCCTGTATAACACACAAGCTATGCACACATCTGCAGTACCTACTGTAGGTCCATAGATACGGGAGTCTTGTTGCTAGAGACAGATGTCAACATCAGACCTGGAGATGAAAAATGAATTGTCCACAACAATCAATTGATCTCAGGTGTGAATTATTGCTTATGTGCACAGTTCAATTACTTTTTGTCACGCAATGAGTCTAATCAATGTTCATATCCTCCTAAGCCACGCAGAGGACTAGTGCAGACCGGGTTAGAGGAACATTAACCTCATGCCTTAACATTGCCATAAAAATAAATGCACGTCATGGGATTATTACAAACATGGATTGAGAGCCTTTCTCTTTAAATATGAATGACTTTAGAGGTTAAACAGTCAAATACCGCACCGCCATTGTGGAGTCATCTATTATAATAAGCTCCTTTATTACGGGCGGACGTGTTTGCTTTAGTAAATACTAACATTTCCCATGATATAGCAATTCTGCATTTTTTCATATAATTCTTTGTTGTGCTGTCCCTCTGTTATTCCTCCTTGAAATTTGTAAATAAATTGGAGGTGTGTCCTTCCATGCTCTAGCCCTATCCAATCAGACAGTCAGACCATAGGGACACACCCTTTTCACAAGGGCGCTGATTACAGCTAGTTGTCATTTTTATGTATAATATTTGCAGGTGTACTAACAAAGAAACGGCATAATGTAGAATTACGCTAGGTTCACACCTGCGCTCGGGTTTCCATTCTTCGGGTGCGCTTGGGGATCAAATCCACTTAAAAAGCAGTTACCCGCGGGGTAATATAATGGGGTCCGCCAGGTTTCCTTCCGAAAAATGCTTGCAGGATTTTTCTCTCTACATTTTTCAAACGGAATGGGGGACGGAATTCCCAAACGGAAAGTGAGCTCATAAACAATATCTACAATATACTGCAATAGAGAAGTATTGCAGTATATGCTACAGGGGATCAAGTCAGTTCAGGTTCAAGTATAAAAATCTGGAAAGAAAAGTTTAAAATAAATAAATAATAAAAAGTTGAAATTAACCCTTTCCCCATTTCAAAGATAAATTAAATAAATAAATGAACATGAAAAATAATAATTAAACATATTATTTGTCTATATAAGGCCTAGTTATCTAAAAATAATACTATTTATCCGTAGGATGAATGCCATATAAAAAAGAAAATATGGCAATTAATGTGTTTTGGTCACCTTACCTAGCGCTAAAAGAAAAAAAGAAAAACTAATCAAAAACTTGTAAATATATATATTTATTATGCTTATTTTTGCAAAATGGTGTTTTATTTAGTAAAAGTCGTTAAACATAACAAAACCGATCTAAATATGGTATCACCGTAACCATAATGACCCACTGGACAAAGCTGCCATGTCATTTTTAACGCCATATAAACAAAACAGAAAAAAAAATAATAACAGAATTGTAGTAGTATTTTCAAGTGGATACACCAAAAATGTTAATAAAAGCTAATCAAAATATTATATGTAACCTAAAACGGTGCCTAAAACTTATATGTAACCTAAGACGTTGCCAACTAAAAGTGCAGTCCGTTGCGTGAACAATAAGCCCTCATATGGCTAACAGAAAAATATAGAAGTTATAAAGTTTGGAAAATATGAAAAAAAGTTTCTGAGCTGTAAAGGGGTTTCCTATGAACAGAACCTTATTTAAATTTGTAAATAATTAAAAGTTAAATGTTTTTGGAAATCTAAATAATTAAAACGTTTTCATAGTTTTAAAGGTTTTCTCTAACCATCTTAGTGGTGACATCTTTTGTCTTGATCGGTTGCCAATGGCTACGACCATGAATGGAAGAACTTTCTATGGTCTGAGACTTGTCAGAAACCCAGCCATGATGTCCTTATTGTGGGCAGTATGAGAAGATAACCCGGACACAATAAGGACATCATGACTGGGTTTCTGACAAGTCCCAGACCATAGAAAGTTCCTCCATTCATGGTCGTATCCATTGGCAACCGATCAAGACAAAAGATGTCACCACTAAGATGGTTAGAGACAATCTACAAAACTTCAATATTTTATTTAGTGATATTTGCAAAAATGTTTAACTTTTAATAGTCTACAAATTTATATATGATTATACTCATGGGACACCCCTTTACTGACCAAAGAGGCCATATCTCAAGAGTTCATTTATGTATTAAAAATGTGTTTATTCCTCACTAATCGGGGTGTTATATGGTGTGTGGGGCAGTAACGTGGACATTATACTGTGTAGGGGCTGGACTGACCAAGTCAAACGCTTGGTATGGAACACGCCTGATAATATTACAGACTATTAAGTGAAAATGGTGCTGATAAAAAATTTTATGGTTTCAGAATAATGATAGGCTATGGTTAGTATAGGCCTCCATTATCAGATTGGTTGATGGAAAAAAACAGCGTAAATGTATCACATTTTTTTCCGCAGCGTTTTTCATTGCATTTTCGTAGAGTTTTCCTCTGCGGTCTTTCTGTCCCTATTACACCTATATGGAAAACGCCAGTGTTTCCACAGGTATAATTGACATGCTGAGGGATTTTTTTCTGCAATGTGTGGGGGGGGTTAGGCAGCGATGAAAACGGCGCGTTTCTGGCTAATCCACTCCACACATTGCAGCCGAAAAGCTGCGTTTTCAAAAACACCCGCATTTTTGAAAATCGCAGCATGTCAATTACACTATACGTACAGAAACGCTGCCAATTTCTGTATAGCTATAATAGGGACAGAAAGTCCGCAGAGGAAAACTCTACAAAAACACAATGAAAAATGCTGTGGAAAAAAACGTGGTGCGTTTCCGCTGTTTTTTTCCACCGCACTTTTTTTTTGCCAGAGCAAGACACAGGAATGATCGTTTTTGTTCTTTGAATCCCTGAACTGTGCAATGTCCTCTCAGGCTCTGAATTAGCCATAGAATAAGATCTGACCAGTGTTCCTGACTACACATTCTAGGGCAGATAAAGAGATAAACTCGAGGGAAATTTATCATAAGCGAGATTTTGCTGGAGTCTATGTTGGAGTCAGACAATGTTTGATCAATTAGACACATTTAGAAATCTGACACGTCAGTCTTGAAATGTTACTCCAATTTTTACACCACCCATTGACTGAAGTGAGTTTGTGACAATCCTTGTGACTTTGTGCGGGCCGCATGGATAAAGAGCTATAGGAAAACCCACACCATGGTTTTTCCCGCAGCGCTTTTCACAGAAAGTCCAAAGAGGTTTCCTCTGCAGACTTTCTCCTTCCATTATACCTATAGGGAAACCATTGGCATTTCCATTGGCATAATTGACATGCTGCAATTTCCAAAACTGCGACAGTTTTGGAAATCACAGCGCATATTTTTCCGCAGTGTGTGGATGGCATTCACTAGAATCCCATCCACTCCGAAGGGACTGTAAAACGCCGCGTTTTTTTCTGCGGCGTTTCCGCCACATAGGGCCCCGGCCAAAAAGTCGCAGTTGATAAATCTGGAGTACAGACAGCTAGACAGACCACGCCCACTTCCCCACCCACTTTTGAGTGAGTGGGGCAAAAATCAAAATGGCCCAATTTTTCTTTTTTTGCGCCAATGAACTAAAAAAGTTGCAATTTTTTTAATATAAGTATTCTGGGGCACAGGGTTTGATAAATTCCCCTATGCTGTCCAAATTACAGACAGTGCAAAGTTAGACTAGTCAGTGTTACGCTAGACTAACACTAGCGTTCGGGTTTCCGTCCTTCGGGTCCAAATGGGGACCCGAAACACGGAAACCCTGTCCGCTTAACAAGCGTTTACATGCAGAAACTCGTGGACCCCATAGATTATAATGGGGTCCACTGGGTTTACGCCAATTTTATAATGAAACCTAACAGGACTTTTCTCTCCACCGATTTTAAGTGGAATCTGTGGCGGAGTCTTGTACGGAGTCTCCAATACAGATGTGAACCTAGCTTTAAACTGCACCAGATTTTCAAAAGTGGTTTCTAATGTGGTTTGAAGATCTGGCGTATTTTTAGACTTTCTAGTCTAACTTTACTCCTCTTATTAGTTGGCTTAGTTTACGACAGAACTTTGGCGCAATAATTTGGCGCAGTGGCTGAAAGTTTGTTGAAATTTCTGGCTCTTAGTTTAGTATATTAAGCTACACCCCCTTTTCAACAAGCCCTGCCCATATGTCATACGAGATGCACAAACTCTTATCAAAGTATCTAAAACACACAGAAAATGAGTTTTTTTGCAGCAAATTACAGAATTCTGGTGCATATTTATTAGTTTATCTTCTCCACTGTGAGTGGATTTCGCACTATTAGGTTAAGGTCACATGGTGATTTTGGCCGCGACTCCCGTTACCTTACTAGTTATCCATTTTGCAGACTACAAAACCACAGATGTTGTAGATCCTAATGTACAATCTATGTTCGATCCTTTTGCTATCCATGTGCTATGGATGCTGTCCTTTTTATTTTTCTGCAGTCGCTTAGCAATGTATCCGTGAAAAACAGACAGTATGTTTTTTTTTTTTCACAGACCCATAGACTTGATTCTGGCTTCATCTATTGAGTAGTTCAAAGCTTGACCCATCAATTTCTGCTGCGGATTTGCTGTGGATGTCCTCAAGATATGCAATATGCAGATATACCATGGGAGTGCAGCCAGGGGCATAGCTATAGGGGAACAGAGATAGCAATTGCTACGGGCCCTTAATCCTGAGGGGGCCCAAACTTACAAGAAGACAGCAGCATTATAGACAGAACATGACAAGAGGAGGCCCCATTACAGATTTTGCACAGGGGCCCAGGAGCTTCACGTTACACCTCTGTGTGCAATGTGCAGATGTGCTTTAGGTTGAAAATTTCAGTTGCATGTGAAAAGGGTTTTGGAATCCCCTATTCAAATGCATGGAATGTGGATACCTGGAAAGTTAGATTTGACGCTGTTGTCAAAATCCAATAGGGTTAAAGCCATAGGTATTTGGAAGTTATACCATGTTCGGACGGCATGTTTCTGGAACGTTCCATTCCCTTTATCAGGTCAAACAAACTGGTGGCTTTTAGCCAACTGGATTAGTACATTTTGCCCAGTAGCTACTGTCTTACCTGGGTCCATGGAGAACTCAGCAGTCGTACATGTGGATAGACACTAGATTCCTTCAACAGTGTTATGCCTAACTAGCACAGCTTTCCAAGGTAAGTGCCCTCTGACTCCCATACGACCACTCCCTGTATAGGATATACTACCCAATGACGTGTTTTCTCAGACGTGTTTTGAGTGAATACGTCCACAGTACCAAGACGGACACTATACAATGTACGGAGCTATACTTAGTTTATTGTGAAGTGGCTGAAGTGCTCTTCTGAACGCCATGGTCTCTTCAAACAGTTGATAAGTGGAAGATGCCACAGTTCTTCAGTTATTGATCTATCCTAAGGATAGATCATCAATATATAAGTAACGGAAAACCCCTTTAGGCTAAGGCCCCATGTAGCGAGCCGCAGCAAAAAAAATATGCGGAAAAGAAACGGCAGAAATGCATCACATTTTTCCGCAGTGTTTTTCACAGAAAGTCTGCAGAGTTTTCCTCTGCGGACTTTCTGCCCTTATTATACCAATATGGAAAACGCCAGTGTTTCCATCGGTATAATTGACATGGTGCAATTGTTTCATTTTTTTCTGCAATGTGTGGATGGGATTAGCCAGAATTCCATCTACTTTGCAGGTACTGTAAAATGCAGCGTTTTTTGCCTCTGCCATTCCACCGCAGCCAAAACGCTGTGTTCTTGCAATGTGGGCCTCAGCATTAAAGTAAATCTTTCATATGGAGCCATTTAAATGACCCTATAAAAAATTTCCTAAATAACAGAACATATAGATATGTCAAAACTTGGCATGGGGTTATGTTTCAAGTAGATATGTAAATGTTTACAGGTGTGGTCTGGTTAGACACTGGACTTGCTGCAAGACAGTATAAAAGTGCTTCCCCTCTGCCCTTGAAAAAGGCTCTCAGAGGCTACCTTTGGATAGTATACCTCTTGGTGAGAGATTGTTGACCGCCAGACATGCCTCTATGATGACACACTTGACGGTTGACAGACTTTGAAAAGCAGGATGGTTGTTTCCTGTCATTTATGCCCTTCTGTCAACGAATACGACAGTCAGTCACCCCTAGGACACTAACAGCTCAGCGATATGTGCAGGTAATCCTGCGGCCACATATAATGCCTCTCATGGCAGGTCTTCCAACTGGCATTTTTCAGCAGGATAATTCTCTGCCACACACAACAAGAATTTCCCAGGAATGTCTCCACCAGATTGCAACTCTTCCTTGGCCTGCCCGGTCACTAGTGTCCAGCTGGGATGCCAGCTTCAACAACCTACAAGATTGCAGGATCTACAGACCCCAGCTGCAACATATGTGGGTAAATGTGATGCAGGACACCATACAGAACCTGTATACCTCCACGCCCAACCGTATCTCATCTTGTAACCTGGCTAGAGGTGCCCAACAGAGTACTAGAACCTCTGCCCAATTGTACACTTTTCTCCAAAACACTTCTCTTTTCGCTGTAATATTGTAATCCCTTCCAAATATCTATTTCAAAACCTCCTTTTTTGTGCGATATTTTTTGTCAATGAGTAGCAATCCCCTTGTGTCATATTATTATAGCAACTTTAACTACAGGAGAGATCTAAAGATAACTTTGCAGGGAATTGGATTTTTTTTTACTACTGCAGAATACAGACCATCATCCATCCAAATAATCAGTCCACATCCATACAGCATTCTGCAACGATCTCTGTTACTGTATATGTATATTGCTAACTTGCTACTATAAAAACATACCATAAGACAACAAATAACAAAAATAGCAGACTGCAATGCTCTTCATTACTTTATATGTAGATTGGTATCATGCTACTATAATAACATCCGGTAAGAAAATAAAGAACAAAACCAGCAGACTGCAACAATCTCCACTACTACTGTTTTTATTTTTCAGTACTGCAGAATATAGGCTTCCATCAAACTATTCAAATATTTGCTCCACATCCAAGCAACTCCTTCTTGCTGTGTTACATTTTGTCAGTGAGTGTAGCCCCTTATGTCTTATTATTATAGTCACTTCGTTTAAATCGGATCTAATGGTAAACTCTGCAGGGAATTTTTTTTTTTTTTGCAGAATACAGGCTGCCATCAAACCATCCGAATATTTGGTCTGCATCCAAATAGCAACCAAACTGCAAAACTCTCCATGACTTCATCTTTAGATTAGTAACTTTGCATTACTTAAGCAATAAAGTAACAAATAACAAAACCAGCAGACTGCAAACATCTCTAGTACTGTATATGTAGACGGGTAACATGTTACAGTAATACAACACATACAAACAAACAGCAGGCTGCAACAATCCCTGCTACTTTTTAAGTAGATTGATAACATGTTACTATTTTTTTATTTATGCTTACTTGTATAGCGCCATCATATTCCGCAGCACTTTACAGACATTGACAGTCACTGCCCCATATAGGGCTCACAATCTACATTCCCTATCAATATGTCTTTGGAGTGTGGGAGGAAACCGGAGTACCCGGAGGAAACCCACACAAACACGGGGAGAACATACAAACTCCTTGCAGATGTTGTTCCTGGCAGGACTCGAACCCAGGAATCCTGTACTAACCACTGAGCCACCGTGCTGCCCAATAATAATACTATAATAATGTACAGCAATACAATAAAAAGCTACACTCTCCACTACTGCATAAATAATATACAGAAATACAACATTTAACAGACACTGTAGTCTACAACACTCTCTACTACAGTATATGTAGACTAGTAACATGTCACAATAATATTATACAGTCATACAACAAATAAACACTGCAGCCGACATCACTCTCCACTACTGTATATGCAGATGTGTAACACGTAACTATAATAGAGCAAACAACTAATATCACGCACTGCAGTCTGTAACACTCTCCACTACTGTATATGTAGATGAGTAACAAGTAACTATAATATACAGTCATACAACATATAAACGCCACAGTCTACACTACTCTCTACTACTGCTGTATATGTATAACATGTATTACTATAATAATACACAATATTACAACAAATAGCAAGACTGCAGCCTACTGTATATATAGATGGGTAACATGTAACTATAATATACAGTAATACAACAATGAACAAATACTGCAGTCTGTAAGATATAAGTATAATATACAGAAATACAATAAATAACAACACTGTAGGCTATAAAACTCTGCACTATTGTATATGTAGATGTGTAACATGTAAGTATAATATACAATAATACAACAGATAGGCTACAACACTCTCCACTATTGTATATGTAGATGTGTAACATGTAAGTATACTATATAATAATACAACAAATAGGCTACAACACTCTGCACTATTGTATATGTAGATGTGTAACATGTAAGTATACTATACAATAATACAACAAATAGCAAACACTGTAGGCTACAACACTCTCTCCTATTGTATATGTACAGTATATGTGTAACATGTAAGTATAACATACAATAATACAACAAATAGCAAACACTGTAGGCTACAACACTCTCCCCTATTGTATATGTGTAACATTTACGTATACTATATAATAATACAACAAATAGCAAACAATGTAGGCTATAACACTCTCCACTATTGTATATGTAGATGTGTAACATGTAAGTATACTATACAATAACACAACAAATAGGCTACAACACTCTGCACTGTTGTATATGTGTAACATGTAAGTATACTATACAATAATACAACAAATAACAAAAACAAGCAAACAGCAGGTAAAGACTTGGCTGTCAATGGCAGCAGCACCTGTAAAGACCTGCCAATCCTGGGTGGGGTAACTAGTAGACAGAACACTTGACCTTGGCTAACCCCCCACCCCCTGCCAGGCTGGCTCCCCCCTTAGTATTGCTGGAGCAGGGAGAGGCTTTGCTGCAGTGGATGTGTCTGTTGCTTGCTAGAGAGCTCTGGCTGTGCAAGCAGTGAGGAGCAGACTAGTCTGCCTAGTGAGCCCCCTGTGCCATCCCCCATCCCCAGCATCAGCAGCACTAGCAGCATCCCATTCATGCTACATGTAAGGCAGTGACACAGGCAGAGGGCTGGAGACAGCAGAGCTGGGCTGCTATTGTGTGTGCTGGGGGCAGAGTGAGATATAATAGCGCATGTCTCATCCCTCAGTGCAGCCTCCACCACCAACTCCACCATCTTGCATGTGCAAACATCTCCAGCCGGACATCAGCTCTCCTGGGGCTATGGAGACTGCGGGAAACATCATGCCCACCATGGATTGCTAGACTGGCAGCGACTGCATTGCTTTCCTTTGCTTGTGGTTGCAGCCTTGATGCTTCACATTGGCATCTAGAGAGAGAGAGAGAGAGAGAGAGAGAGAAGATGCGGATTATTTGCGAGCAGATTGTTTTGTTATTCTCTGGATTTTGGGGCATTGCCATGGGAGCCTTTCCTAGCAGCGTGCAGATAGGTAAGCCATGCCAGGGATGGGTGCCCTTGGCACAGGAGCTGACAATTCACTGCATGACTAAACTTACATCTCTGCAAAACTTGTACCTGTGACTGCTGGCTCAGCTGCTGCACAACCTCTTTGCTCTATGTGCCAGTTGATTGACAGCTGAGCTAGCCTCAATACTTTTTTATTTTATTATTTATTTTATTATTATTTATTTTTTTTTTTTTGCAAAAGCTGTGCTACATAGTTACATGACATTACCTTGCCTGTGTTTTGTCCCTACCCACCAAATGTCAATGACCTAACCCCTACCTGCCAGCCCGGCCTGCCTGCCCACCTCTGCATTATGTGTATAGGGCTCAGTGGATGCTGCAGTAGTGATGCTATCCTGTGCACTGTAGTTGGAAAGTTGTACAGCATGTACTGCATCCTTGTATAGCAGCTCAAGCTGACTTTATATTAACCATTGCTTTATAAGGGGAGGGGGTATGCAATAATTTCTTGCACTGCATGATGTAGTGTCTAATGGGGGGGGGGGGTTGTAATGAGATTCTGCAAGCATAGTCACTTTTGTGCTCCTGGTATAATAAGGAGCTGCTTCTCCTTGAACTGGACACAGTACTCTATTTAACTGCCTTGATAATGGCCAGACTGTCTAGACTATGTATATATGGGTATATAGGACCAATGCATAATGGTCGTAGGTGACAGTACACACCATGCCCTCCAGACTTGTATTCGCAATAGTGCAATAGTGAATTGAATGATATAGTTAAATAGCGTGTAAGCATTAACCCTGCGATTTGTCGTAATGTGCAATGTGAGACAACTGCAACTCCAGCCACTTGTCACATATCAATGGCTGTAATTAATGGAGCAGAATCCTGGCAGCCTCTGGTGCACCTGCATACTGTGAGCCGCCACTATGCCTGTGTCTAATCTATATGTTTATTGAATATATTCTTTTTTTTATTCCCCCCCCCTCCTCCGTCTTTAGGTGGGCTTTTCATCCGAAATACAGATCAGGAATACACTGCTTTTCGATTAGCAATTTTTCTCCATAACACCAGCCCCAACGAGTCCGAAGCACTTTTTAATTTGATTCCTCATGTAGACAACATAGAAACAGCCAACAGTTTTGCTGTAACCAATGCCTGTAAGTATACCTTGAAGTTATGAATTAATGGGACCAGATCTTGGGATGTACTGGTTGTGTTGGAGGGGACGTATCATTCATGCCATACGTGCCATTCGTCTTTTATATACTCTGGGAATCAAAGCTATGGGGATAAATACTTGTTAGCTTGTGACCTTACCAAATCCGCTTCCCATTACTCTGATGACTAATCAAATATGACATTTTCATGGTATTGTAATGCAGAGTGAGGCAGACCATTGTGAGGAGGGGGCTGAGGGGGGACTGAGGAGACTTGGAGAAGTAGCATTAGACCATTGATATGCAGTCCCATCCCTGCAAGAGGGTAAATGCTTCTTGTGACTTTTTTTTGTTCATGGAACATGGGCCAAGAAGGGTGGCTCAATGGTTAAACGTCATCGATGTGCTGCATCCAAATATATATAGATTTTGTGATATAACATATATATATATATATATATATATATATATATAATATTTTTTATTATTTATTTAATCTTATGGTCATTTATATTATTTTTCCTATATTATTATATTGTACTATATATATATATATATATATATATATATATATATATATATATATTTTTTTTTTTTTTTTTTAATAAAGTTTATCTTTTTTATTATTTTATTTTTTATCTTATTTTGTAGAATTTTATTATTGTTATGTAGGATTTTTTGATCATTATATTTCGTACTTTTTCATCATTATTACAATTTTTTTTTTGTATTCATTTTTGACGTTTTTTACTTCTTTATTTTCTAATTTCATTATTACAATATGATTATTTTATATTCATTTTTTAATGTTTTTATCTTTATTACTTTTATATTTTTTTCTTTCAATATTATTACTATTTTATTGTTATGTATTTTTTATTACTTATTTATTATCTATTATATTATTATTTGTTTTATTATTATTTATTGTTTTTGTATTTTTTTCATAATAATGGCTAATATTGAAATGATTCTCAAGGATCTTAAACCTCACATAAAAAAGTGTTTTTTTTTATTTATTTGTATTTTTTTTTTTATTGCATACTGTTATGCTATTTTACTTCGGCCATTTTAGCCAAATAATGTGATTTATGCTGGTTGTTTATGCTGCGGGCTGTTTTTTTTTCCCTATAGTCTGTGTATATTATTAGATGGCTGCAAATTCGTCTGGAAGGGTCTTAAGTATGTGCAGTACATAGAGACAAGGAAGGGATTAACATAATGCAGATGTAGTATTCGCTTTCAGTGGATGGTCTAGTGGTGTAGAATAGATGTCATGTATAAATATATAATATACTGCTTTTTATCATGGGCTGTATTGTATAGATTTATAGAATGGTTTGGTAATAATCCAGTTTGTGCTTATGGAAGGTTATAGGTAGAAATACTGCATTGGGCTCTTCATTGTGGTAAATGTATGTATTGCCTTTTGGAAAGCACTTGATCCAGTGGTTACGCAGTGGCCTGGAAATTAGAAAACCAGTGATGTGGAAGGTTATCTTTATAAGTAGGTTGACGCTGAGGCTTGATCTGCTGATGTCACTTAAGGCTGCCCCGCTCCTATATTCTGGGTTATAAATGTCTGTTATCATCACATAATGCATATATCCTGGGAATGTGTCTCTGTACATCCATAAATAAGTGCCAGAGCGAGTTAGAATCTGCCATACTCCGTTTCACAAAGGATACCAAGTGGAATCAATGCCACATACTGAGCCCTTGTCATTGCAACATGTCACGAAATTTGCATTATTTTTGTGATAAGTGCACTTCAGGAATTCCATTTACGACTAGAGCTGATTTTGTCATAGTCACATGCAGTCCTATGTAAAAACAAGTCGCTTGTGATGGACCAAACGACTAAGGTCTGCGTTTCTGACAGACACAGCTCTGCTACATCCGTACACTTATTTAAATCTACTGAGACAGAGCCTGTGAATCCTCTAGAGACTTATAGCCAAATCCTCTCTGACCCTAAGATATTTCATTGGGAGAAGGGTAATTTTTTTTTCCTATATCCCTTGTCCAATCTCCAGCAGAACGCGTGGTAAGCGGCCATGTTATCTGCATTTTTATTGGTCATAATGACTGAGCCCCTCGCCGACCCCAGATCTGTAGAAGAGGATTATCTCCGGCCTCCAAACACTGTGCAGTATATTTTAATATGTCTGGAAGGTAATGAAGTGGCGTAAGAGCAAATCACATGTGTAGTAACAAACTGTGAATCACACTAGCCCTCCATGTCTGCTTTATTATGCATGGCATTGGGGTTTAAAGGAGCGCTCGCCTATAAATGTTGTGTCGTGTTATTTATGCCCAGGCATATCCCTGGTGAGTGCCGCATTATCACAGGTCTTGTAAATGGAAATGTATGCAGCGCCGTGACTTTTCTTCTAATTAGTTCTTGGATTATATCAATTATTACTTGGATATAAATGAGACCCCTCCCCCATAATTCACAATATAATCCTCGACTTCAAATGGGTTGTGTCTTTAAAGGGGCTTTACAGGATTTACATATTGTTAACCTATCCTCATGTGATCAGAGGGTTGGACAAAAGGGACCCCCACAGATCAGCTCACATAAGGTTATGGCATAGTCCCTGTGCTGATGAGGTCATGTTCATCGGTCACATGGTACAGCATTGCTTAAGTCCCATTCAAGTAATTGGGACTGAGCTGAAATACAATGCACAGCCACTGTGCTTGGTATTTATTGAGGAGGACAAAGCGCTCACCTCAATGCTGCGGCTGATCAGCGGAGGTGTTTGGGATCAGACCCATGCTAGTAACATATTGGTGACTTATTTGATAGGTCATCAATATAGGTGTTTTTCCGGAAGACCCCTTTAAGACAACCCTATTAATATATCCTTTAAGGATATATAGACATCTAAAAGGGGGGTCATTCAGTTGGAACCCCTTAACTTAACATGCTAAGTTAGTCTGACATTAAAAAAATACATGCAGTTAGGAGAGGAGGGCTAAAGAATATGCACCAATACTTACCTGCATCCTCCCCTTCATTTCTGCTGGGCCGGCCGTCAGCTCTGCTGCTCTATTTGTATACAGAGTGGCTGCAATGATGTCATCATGTCGACGGGACCGCTGCAGCCAAACATCACTTTCAGCTGTATACGGGCGAGAGTGGTGTTTGGCTGATGCAGCACCGTCGATGTCATGTCACTGATGCAGCCACTCTGTATACATACAGAGCAGTAGAGCTGAACAGAGGGGAGGATACAGGTAGATATATAAGTGCATATTTATTTAATAGCCCCACCCTCCTGACTGCATGACATTTTTTAATCCCTTTAAGGGGCCATCCACATCACGTTTGGATCATCAGTTTAACTAATCAGCTGGATACAAAAAACTGAAGCTAAAAACTGATAAAAACCATGACCATCCATCTACGTGGAGCCAATGTTAAATAAAAGTGGATCAGTTTCTGTCTGTTTTTTTGTGGGACACTGTTGAAAGTGTGGTAAAGCTAGGTTCACATTACCGTTATTTAGTGTCTGTTGCTCTCATTTGTCACAGGATGAGAGCAACGGACATTAAAGGGGTTGTCCAGTATATACAGTTTTCCGCAGGGATGCCTGGGGAAGGTGACAAAAACCGAAAACCTATACTCACCTGTCCCTGTCACCTGTGGATGTCTCCCACTGTGGTCCAGGCCTACTTTTTCCAGGGTCTTTTTACAGTGGAAGTCCAATCAGTGGCCTATGGAAAGGACACAGGATGTCACAGGTGACGTATGTGAGTGACATCCTTTCCTTTGGGCAGGTGAGGTGAGGACTTCCAGCAGGGTGCCACTGGACAGGACAGTGGAGGGGAATACCGGAGGACTGGGGACAGCTGAGTATGGGTTTTTCATCGGTCTTTAGGATCAGTTTTTTGTTTCTGTAACGCTAGGTTCACACTAGGTTCAGGTTATCGTTCTTCGGGCCCGTTTGGGGACCTGAAAAACGGCAACCTTATCCACTTAAAGGATGGGGCCCCATGATGCGGAAACGCAGCTTTTTTTGCTGCAGATTTTGCTGCATTTTTTTGAGCTAAAGCTACGAAAGGAATGGGAAATATACAGAAAGCTCTTATACTTCTCCCTTCTGCTCAATCCACTCCTGGCTTTGACTCAAAAAAACGCAGCAAAATTTGCTACAAAAAAAAGCTGCGTTTCCGCAACGTGGGGCCTCAGACAAAAAGTGGTTACCCGCGGACCATAATGGGGGCCGCTGGGTTTCCGCCCCGAAATAAGTGAAGCGAAAAGTCCTGCATGCAGAAAGGGGGACGCATTCCCCGAATGGTCACCCAACGCAGGTGTGACCGTAGCCTTAAACTGTTCAGTTAAACTGATGATAAGAGTGCGATGTGAATGGCTGCTAAGATGCTGAAACCAACCATCTCAATAATAGTTCAGGCTTTACTTAGCAGCTCAGCTTGTTCAGATTGGCAGCTGTATATAAGCAGAAGCTCACCACAAGCCTGTCCTGAAGTCTGTGCATTCTTAAAGGATTTCTAGTAGCAGAATGTGTATAAACTACAAGCCACTAAAATCACCAATGAGAAAAGAAAGGGATTGTGTAATTGTGGAGCATAGTCTGACCCTTGTCATGTCCTAAGTTTCTTTCTGGCTAAAGACATTGATTTACAGAGCAACTACATCAATTTAGTGACCATTTTCTATGTTTTGGAGGAGATCCTTGTGCATATTTTTCCTGCTCATTTATCTTTTGGATTCTTCATGTCTCTTTGGGATGTCCTGGGTCAGGATTATTGTTGGCCTTGTCTCTTGCTTTATTTACGGTAAATCTGTCATTTACAAAGAGCGGTGTTACTTTGGATCAGGGTGAGAATCTATGGCTTACTAGATATGTATGTGGTAAGCTGCAGTAGATAGGGCTCTTGTATTTAGTTAATGGATACCAGATCTGTAAATGACTATGGATCCACACTGCGCCTCCATGGCTATCTCTCATGACAATCTGCGAGGAAAATACCTGTGGCATGCTCTGTCACTTGTCACAGTATTGAGGTAGCGAATCCCATCCACACAGAGCAGAAAAATATGTGCAACGAAAACACTGCGATTTTGGAAATTGCAGCATGTCAATTATACCTACAGAAACGCTGGCAATTTCCCTACAGGTATAATTGAAGCAGAATGTCCGCAGAGGAAATCTCTGCGGACTTTCTGTGAAGAGCATTGCGGGAAAAATCGCTATGCGTTTCTGCCATGGTTTTTCTCGCAGTGCTTTTTTGTTGCAGTCTGCTACGTCTTAAAGGGAAACAGTCATGATGACAGACTTCTTTTCAACAGTGTATATAACTTTGGCCGGGTTCACATGTAGCAGGCCACAACCAAAAACCGCTGCGGGAAAAACTGTGTTTTTTCCCGCAGCGCTTTTCACAGAATGTCCGCAGAGTTTTCCTCTGTGGACTTTTTGCTTCCATGATACCTATATGGAAACTGCTGGCGTTTCCGTAGGTATAAAAGACATGCTGCGATTTCCACTGCGGATATTTTTCTGCAATGTGTAGCTGCAGCTCGCTACGTGGGGGCCTAAGCCTCAAGAAGGGAAGAAAACTGCAGCAAAATTCAATGAAAAATGCTGCAGAAAATAACATGATGCGTTTCCGATAAGTTTTTTTCTGCAGTGTTTTTAGCTGCGTTCGCAATGTGGGGCCTTAGTCTAAAGCGGATTTGTCTAACAATGAACAGTGGATCCTGAGGGACCCCACTGACTATCATGGGTATATATCTATGGCTATCTGTTGCTTTCCTTTTCATTTCTCTGTTTGCAGGACTTTTTTGTCCAAGATTTTAGACAGACTTTGCATAGGAGACTTCAGTGCTGATGTCAGTGTAGCCTAATACAGTGAAATCCATTCAAAAACTACTTTTTTGAGAAGACCACACCCTTATCCTGACAAAATTTCCTGCGATTCTGAGCTACACCCTACATTATTCATGGACATCTACTTTGAGAGGACTGCACCCCTAGGAGGCCACTTTTCAATCCAATTTTGGGTGGTCATCTTGAAGAAATGTCACTGTATACACATTGTAACCATCTTTATTCCCTACATCTGTTATATTGCTGCAAGCAGTGGTTTGCACCAGGGCTGCAGAGTTGGAGCGGTGGAATAAGAGTAAGGCCCCTTGCAGACGACCGTGGCCGTGGTCAGTGTGCTATCCGTGTATTTGCCGGATAGCACACTGACCCATTCATTTCTATGGGCCCGTACACACGACCATGCTTGAGCCCCCGCCATTTGGGGCCGCGCCATGAAAGGGGGGTCAGGCCTGTGCACAGGAGGAACATGGGGGCATCCCCGTGTCCCCCGTGTGCCGCCCGTGCTTTTAATTCACAGACAGTCGGCTGTAGCACGGTTGTCTGCAAGCGGCTTAAGGGCCAGTTTTGGGGGAAGTTGGATTTGGAAAAAAGTCTAAAAAAATTATTATTATTATTTAAGTTTTTTAGTTATTTAGTTTGTTCCATATACATTAGGAAGTCAATCACTGTCTTTTTAATAACTTACATGACCTTTATTGCCTTTGTCTGACCATTTATGAAAAGAGTTGGAGTTGTGTCAAAATAGAGATGTTGGAATGGTTTGGTCTACCCACTCCAAAGCCCTGGTTTGCACTAAACCCTATATATGTATGTATATATCTCATGCCCTGTTCTGAACCCCGGAGGAGATGATACATTTTGTCTGTTTGGGATGCCCCTTGCATTTGTACTGTACAAGTTGCAACAACGTGTATTGTTCCCTATATCTGCTTGCCACATCTGTCACCATCTCATGCATTTTGGCATCCATTTGTCAATCCTGTCCCAGATGAATGGACATTTACATGCGATTGTATCAGTCTACACCACCCACCCCCTGTGCAGCTCACTATTATCTACTATTGATCTTGTCTTTGTGTCCCGTGGGTTACTATATCAAGGCATCAGTAGAAAGTTTCTAGCAGTCTCATAAGGAGGAACACCCCCTATAAAGAGGATCACCCCCGGTCAGTTATACATAAGCCAGCTGCACAGAACAGGTCCAGAACCCAATGGTGCTCCACATGTGTCCTCTGATCCACCATCTGCCCCCTATTGATCCACTGGCAACAATGCAACACGTGCCAGTATCCTAATGACAAATTGTTAGATGGGGACCTTGTAGCTTGTAGTGTTATCCTTCAGTATTCAAGTAACATAAACCATTATGAGAGGGCTTATAAAAAGACGATTGGTCCAGTATATGAAATATGTGAATTTCCACATATTTGTGATACAACATATCCTTCGACTCAGTTTTCCTCATGTCATTGAAATAATGGAATAGTCCACAACTGTGTAATCTCTAATAATTCATGCACATGGCTGTATAAAGTTGTGTATTGCAGTAGCATAGCACCAATCTGCGGGACCATACTGTTCGTCCATATGCCTCTAATTTCATATAGTATGAAGTATTTAGTCTGTTGGGTTAATATGTAATCCTAGTAAGATGGAAGAATGTAGTGGAACAAAAAGTGCCTGTGGCTATTTGGTCTGCCACAGTACAGACTCTGCACACATGGCTCTGCTGTGTGTATGATGCCCTAAAGGGGTTTACTGGATCCTAAAAATAAAGTTCAAATGGCTATTTTCATATACAGACATAGCAAAGTTTAACATGACACTTAACAGGTTAAATAAACTCTTACAGTAAACTTTGGCTTTTTTTGTTGGGAGATATCGTGCTGCAGCGAGTTATCGGATCCTAGTTGCAGACTGCTATGTCTGTACTTACCTCACAGCACCACTTTGCCAGAATATGTAATTCCGCACTATGTGACTACAGTAATGGCCTCATTATAGATGACGTATCAGTGCTGCCATGGTCACATATGTCTGTCGTGACATGTCTACATGTGCAGTGACAAAAGGAAGTGTCATGGTTAGCAGGAAGTTCAGAAACTCGATGTACCATAAAGGTCTAAGATAGAAAAAGACCCTTAAAGTTAGTCTAAGATCACTTTTATATTATAGCTAAGTTTTACAGTTCATATGACAGTCAATGGACCTTCTGGGTGCTACGTGATCTAGGATTGGTACAACTGCACAGGATTCAGGTGCTCTGGCCATTATACACACCCTCAAATGAACCCCTAAACACGGATCTTATTCCTGACCCTATTTAATCAGACGAAGCTGCTCTACCTGTTTGTGACGCTATGTTCACATTCGTTCCACTCTGTCCATTGTTCTAATCCGTTGGAGGACCAGAATTTTTTTGTCTGGCGATTTTTGACGAAGGTCATAGAAGAAGGTAATACTGTGGTCACGGTGATTTTCTGAATGACGAAAGGTTAGGCCATGTTCTCACTAGAGCATTCTGTCAGATGTATAAGTCAGGGTATTGTCCAGTATACTGGATACTTATGATGGAAGGCTCACACGCATTGACTTCCATGCTTAAAAAAAAAGTGTGTTTTTTGCGGGAGTCCTCTGCATAGAAAAGCGGTTGTTTATGCTTTTTTTTATACAGTAAAAGATAAAAGATACACCATGTATAGCTGTATATGGTTGTCCCAAGTGGACAACCCTACTCAGTGATGTGCTTAGGCCCTATGCTGGACAAGGGTTGGGTCATGAGACAACTCCTTTAAGGAGCTTATTAATGGGAATTGCAGACTTTCCGCTCCTTTAAATGACATTGTACCATATTGGACTACGGTTCATATGTTCATACTTAACAACTCAATTCTGTAAATCACAGACCATTTACAATTATCGATCAAATATTGATATCCATGTTCTCACCCCCATCTTGGAGGACGTCGTGCCGGGTGCCCACTGATTCATGCTATCACCTACACACATAGGTTTTCTTTAAACACTGACAGACATTATTGCGCATGAATAATTTACAATGGATTTCATTCTGAGAAGCTATCAGAGGCGAGCATATTCATCGCTGCTAATATTATACGTCCCCTGGGTAGGGATTCTTTATGAAAGTCATTGATTCAATGTGTTTAGTGCTAAAATCAATAACAAATTAAGTGCTGGACAATGTCTTGTGAATGGCTGAGGCGTGCGGATCCTTCCCATGGTTCTTCTATAGGAAATATGTAAATTTTACTGGGAGATTATATAATGTAACGCTCCAATATGTAATGGGGCCCCCCAAAATATCGTGTTCCATTTATAGTACTGCTATATTGTCTACTGTGGATTAAAGGAATTTTCCACCCAATGACTTTTATAGCTCCTATGCGCTGCGTAAGTCATAAAAGTTTCTGAATGATCGGGATCTGACCAATGGGATCTTAATCGGGTTGTTTGGGCTCAATTCCCAAGGGAATTCACTGTGAACTTGTGGTCACTGTCTGTTATAGGCTATGGGAGATATGGACATAGCTCCCCTATTCTCTGGGTCAGTAAGGCCCTTCATAGTCAGATCCGCACCAATGTTATGGCATATCCAATGGACCCATGTTTCTAGCTCCAGCCCTATGGAGTATAAGGAGCCATTCACATGAAGGAATTTGGAGACCAGGGCATTAGCATTCCGTCGCGGCTTTCTGCTGCTGATTAGGCCCAGATGAATTTGCGGCAAGATTGAGCAGGACGCTTCTTTTTTCCGCATCCTGCTGCTATCTCTGCTTCCTATTGAAAACAATGGGAGACGGATTCCGGGTGGAATCTGCCCTGGATTCAGGGGCGGAATCCATTCCCATATCAGCGGCAAATTTTGCCATGTGAACATACGCTAAAGGGGTTTCCGATGAATATAAACATATTTAGATTTGCAAATATAAATAATTAAAAATTTAGCAGAGTTTAAAGATTTTCTCTAAGCATCTTATTGTTGACATTCTGTTGTCTCGATCGGTTGCCAAAGGATATGACCATGAATGCGGGGACTTTCTATGGTCTTGACTTGGAAGTAACCCAGCCATGATTTCCTTATTGTGGACAGGTTACCAGGCAGGGACACTACGTGTATAAGAAGATAACCCGGCCACAATTACTTCCTGCATTCATGGTCATATCCATTGGCAACTGATCAAGAAAACAGATGTCACCACTAAGATGGGTAGAGAAAATCTTTAACTCTGCAACATTTTTAATTATTTATATTTGCAAAAATGTTTAACCTTTAATTGTCTACAAAGTTAAATATGATTATGTTCATGGGAAACCCCTTTAAGCACTGTGGCTCCTTGACACATAGTGTAGTGCTGAGCATGCTCCTTGTAGTTCTCATTTGGGAAGCTTGCATAGCTGTGCCATGGTGACAGTTCCGTGCAGGGAAAGGGATACTATGAATATGGTGCAGGATTGAGCGGTATGCATGGCTTAGGTTAGGTCATCAATATCCGATCTGTGTTGGTATATACCTGGGTCGTCCACTGCTCAGCTGTTTGAAGGGGCTGCAGCATTTGGGTGAGCGTTGTGACTTCTTCACTGAATAACAAGCACAGTTGCTGACATCACTGGCCTTTAAAGCAGAAGCAGCTCTCACCGGAGGGCCGCTGCCATCTCAAGCAGACCTACAATCTGTGTAGGTCTTGGGTTCAGACACCCAGTGATTAGATATTGATAACCTATCCTAAGAATAGGTCATCAGTCTTGAAAAACCCTCTTTAACTCGACTAATCCATTGAAATGGTCCTTGTTTTACAGTATATAATTACGTAGGTTCATCAATTTCAACCTATCTTGATTAATTATACACCATTAATGGGGTTTTCCAGCCATTCTTTTTAAAGGATACTTACCTATTGGCGATTGATGCATTGCTACAGTTCTGACTTTGCCTGGTTCTTGCTGGTCTGACTCTACCCTTACTTCCTGATGTCTCTTGACATGAAGATGTCCACTCAACCAATCATTAGCCGAGGCAGCATCTCTATCCATTTCATGTAGCCAGAAGCATCGGAACCAGGGACTTTTTATATTTTCTTATGCCACTTTGATTCTATATCAAACAAATAATGGCTGGAAATCCCTTTAATTGTTAGATTATTTATATCTTTAACATCCATTTGCCACTAGATAAGCATCTAGCCCTTTCTTAAAGAGGACGTTTCACCACCTCCACCAACTCCAGTTCTTAGCGTAATTTCAGAGCTCAGAATCACACCCCTTGTCTGCTCCTGCCTGACACTGCCCATCTGACAGTACAGAGCCAAACTATATCAAGCACCAAAACTCACTGCACTTATTGCTTGGGAATGGTGGTGGCAACTGTGCTGGAGTCAGTGGAGCAGAGTCTATTAAATGATGCGAGGCGGTACTTGGCAAAGGTGGTGAAAGGTCCTCCTTAAACATTAACTGTAGTGTCTGCCATTAACACCTCTTGGGGTAGGGCATTCCAAAGTTTGGCTACTCTAACTGTAAAGAACCCTTTCCTATGCATATGTCTAAATTTCCTGTCACATGTCACGAAGTTGCCTTATTTCTTTGTATAGTCCTTGCAAAGAATAAATCATGTTTTCCACTTTCACCACTTCCACCATCACCAGTGTATTGTTGTGATTCCGTGATTCCGGTGTATTTGGAATTTTTTCTCTAGTCCCCACCATTCCTGAGCAATTAGTGCAGTTAGTTTTGGTACCTAATGAGCAAATCATGGTCTTTTCAGTCAAGTAGGTGATGTCAGCAGGAGCAGGCAAGGGGGGAATGATAGACACTGTCCAACCAGAGATAGGCATTGTCATGTCCCCTTGTCTGCTTCTGCCTGAGACTGCCCTCTTGACAGTAGACACCATAATTAGTATACCAGACACCAAAACTAACTGCAATGACTCCTCAGGAACGGTTGGTGCAAGAGAAAAAATTCCAACTGTGAGGAATCAGTGGAACCTATGAAAGAATTCAATAAACTGGAGGTGGTGAAGAGTGCTCTTTAATGTAGGCAATCTTTTCTGAGCTTCAGGTGTCAGTGATACACAGCTCATAAACATTAGGTAAGTACGCCTAAAATGTATATAGTAAGCAGAATATCATGAGATCCAGCAGCACTGTCCATGGTTCTGAAATGCTCTGGCAAGCTGCAATGACAGATACTAAGTAGTGAGGTTGCCGCAGTACAGAGGTCAGTTTGCTGGTACATATATACCACCTTAGTTGGCAGCGCTCCATGTGCTCTAGATCCTTCCCCTGGCAGCTGTTTGTTTCCTCTGCCTGTCTACAGTAATCGTCAGTGTTATGTAAGTCTTCGGCCATTAGCTGGTTGGGTTGCAGGAAGGACGAGATTGTTGTCTCAATTCTGGAATTAGCTAAATATAAACACGGCAGAGCAGTATAATGTGCGGACTGCGGGCTCTGTCATTACTGCTGGAAAACAACCTGTTATGATGCTGCTGAAATACCGGCAACAGGGTCATATCTATAGAAAACCTACAATTTGCACCCATTGCTGCGGGAATCGCTTAAATAACAACTTCCTACAAGGGATACATTATATAGTGTAGAACAGAAAGATTTCTGCAACAGATCCTGAGCCTTCATGTCAGTAAGCAGTGGCATGAATACCCTTAATCTTGCAGATGGTGGCACCAACAAAAACAGGCACGGATTTTTGCCATTGAGGATATCCCAATAGCTTGTGGATTCTATGTAGGATTCTGTGTCGATTCCATTTGAAATCCTTGATGTGTGAACTTAGCCTAAGAGATAAACGACTGTAAAGTCAGGTTCGCAGTCAGTGGTTACATTGTGGCAGTCCTCTCACCTGTGAGAAGAGATGAAAGCTTACTTTATACTTCTCCTCCCTGTATACACTTCATGTTTTGCCCTACATTCAATGTGTAAGATGGGAAAGCTGCCACTGTACACACATACCTGTAGAAGCTATACGCGAATAACTGTGGTAGTTCATACAGTGGTAATAGTGGTATGCAGTAAAAAGCTATAGTGTTGTCTCAGACATAATGGATACTGATGACCTCTCCACATGCACAGTTTCCTGGCACAACCGCTACAGTGTACGGAGCCAGAAGCTTTATAGAGTGTATGGAGGTGTACACTGTAGTGGTGGTGCCAGGGAACTTAATCTCTACTCCCATTTACCTGAATAGGAGCAGAGCTGCTTCTTCAGGAACCCATTGGAGGAAGCCTAGGGGCTCGGAGTAGTACTACTTGAACTTGTCACGGTGGCTAGTAACTACCAATTCCTTCAGCTCACCTCCTGGGCTGGTGCAGTGCTAAGGGGGCCTGCAGTATACCTGATGGTAGTGGAAGTCTCTCGCGCAAGTTGTCAGCCTTCTTTATGAGACTTGGAGTGCCCATGATGGTCATGCTGGAATATGACTTAGAAGATATGAGGTATGCAGTAAAAGGGAACTATATATAAATCATTGTACAAATATAGGATACACAACACAAACATATTATATACATTTTGCAGAACTCCCAGTCTGATGCTACAGTTATTTGTATATGGCTTCTGGCAGCCGAATCATCTCATTGATGCAGGGTCCAAGTGTCGAACCCCACTGATCAAATAGTAAAGACTGATCCTATGGTCATCAGTATTCATTACCCTTGATTCTCTGTACATTATTTACAATATGGACCCTGTGGGTGATGAATGACACTGTATGGCATCCCTAAGAGCATACATACAGTCAGCTTGTTCCATTAAAGGGGTTTTCCGGAAGTTAAATATCTGAACTGTGGGGTCCAATACTTGGAACCCCTACAGATGCGGTTCCCTTTAACTGGAGCCCCTAACTTTGATATGAACAGAGCCTCAGATGTGATCCTTTTTGTGGGGGGGAAAATATGGGTGTCAGAATTAATTGATGCTCATTATCATGAGAATATATGTAGAATAGAAATTTGTGATATACTGTGGATAAAGTATAAAGCAATATGTACAGCACATGGAAAGCTCTGATTTATACAATTTACTGGCGTGGTTGGTTTTCCATAGGTGACTGCAATTGCTGCACATTTGGTGTGATATTCTGCACAGTATTTTAACACTCTCCACAACTGCTACACTTATGGTGTTAAATACGTTGTTACAGAAAACCTTAAATTGACACTTAGCACAACAAAATCCACACAGTCAATCCTCAGACCCCAGAGTACAATAAACGGAGGCCCGAGGTAGTGGGTAAAAATAATAAAAAGTGATACGTACCTTCCCTCACCTCTTCTGAGCTCTCTCGTAGCGTCCAGTGTCCTCTCCCAGTCTTCCTTCACCCAGGAGGCCAGAAAAGCCTGGAAGATACTTGGGAGGGAACCCTGGACATTGCAGAGGAGTGAGAAAATGTGAATATGGCTGTTTATTATTTTTCTTCGCCTCCCTTGGGCCAGAAGAGATCCCAGAGTATAATAATGATTTGTGTGTGGCAAACCCAAAAAATCTCTGATTCAACCAAACCCAAGATGTTTAGAAAATTTCGAATCCACTCGGCTTGAAACAAACTGGTTTCTTTGATGTGTGTGACTGGTACATTATCATAAAGTAGAAATTACTACAGCCATTAAGATCAAGGGAATGATGACAGCAGCAGGAGAAGAGTGTGCTGATCTTGTAAGAGACAGTGACCTTTCAAGTTAAAAAATCATGTTAGTAAGGACATAGCTGTGTCTGACAGGTGCAATGTCATAAATTAGGTGAGAACAGGAAAAGTTCTAGCTAGTTAGATCATTGGATTTATGACAGCAGCAGGAGAGGAATATATTCATTTTGTGGGAGGCAGTAACCTGTCCAATCATGTGACTGTATTAGTAAAGATAGATCTGCATAATCCAAAGGCAGTGTCGTAATGTGAAAAGAGACAGAATAACCAGCGAATAACCAGAATGTGGGAGTGATGATAACAGCAGAAGAAGAGTGGGTTGACATTGTTGGAGGCAGTGACCTATTCATTCATGTGAATGTACTGTATTATTGAAGCTAGAGCTGTATAAAATGAAGACACATGGATGACCACAGAGAGGCAAGGTAGCGCCAGCACCCTAGGACAGCTGTATTTTTTTATGATATTTACTCATTTATTGAGTTCACTTGTTTCAGTCATTTTAGCAGCACATTTTCCCCGCACCGACGTGTGCCATCTGTATTTGCAATAAATGAGTTGCTCACCAAATTTTTGTATGTAAACAGAACTGTGCAATTCAAGTCCATCCCATATGCTCCTCTAAGTGGATCCTAAGCGGCAGTACAAGTCGAAATCTGTCACCTGATATTAAAAATAAACCCGTCATATATCCTAATTTTTTTTTTTTACATTTATTTATATAAATGTCCTGAAAAAAAAAATTAGAATCCAAAGCCTTCTTTCCAATGAAGCATAGGCAAAGTGACTGACAAATGAATGAACATATCTCTTGTCCCCGAAGCAAAATCTGAGCAGAATCCTGCAAAAATCAATTGTTTGATGGCTAGAGGATACTAGCATCCATGTGATTCAATCTAGTGGGCTGACAAGGACTCCCAAACCACAGATGTATGAAATTTTCCAGCCTAATTAAAGATAGAAGGCAGTATTTAATAGTCTCCGAGCAGCACTGAATATGACTACATCTGTATAACCGCTCTGTAAAATCTACTGTAATACATTTAAGTGGCGAGTCTATTATTTTACATATCAATGACTTAATAAAGAATTATAGATGGAAACAATGCGGCAGTGAATTGAACCTTATGCCGGGTTAAGGCAAAGGTGCATGTGCAGTGTGTGTGGTACCCATATGGCAGCACATGGGATGTCTGTAGGTCCAAATTCAGGGTAAGGGCTCTTGCATATGGCAGAGTCATCTGCATTGACCTCCATACAGCAATTTATGGACACACAGGCACTCTGTGCACCAAAAGGATGGCTCTGTAATGCAGCATGCCATGGAGCGGGTTTATACATAATCTGTGACAACAAAACCTCCATGTTAGACACAGTATGGACTCTATTCGAAAACGCGTTGGTACAATATGGGTCCAAATTGAAGGCATACTAAGGGACAAAATATGGGCCCAACTTAGAGGAACACAGAGATACACTATGAGCCCATATCTGAGGCACACTGAGGTACAATATGGGACCAAATCAGAGGCAGACTGAGGTACAGTATGGACCCAAATTGGAGGCATACTTAAGGTACAGTATGAGACCAAATCTGAGGCACACTGAGGTACAATATGGAGATAAATCAGAGGCACACTGAGGTACAATATGGGCTCAATTTGAAAACACGCTGGTACAATATGTGTCCAAATTGAAGGCACACTGAAGGACATAATATGGGTCCAACTCAGAGGAACACAGGGATACACTATGGGCCCAAATCTGAGGAACACTGAGGTACAGTATGGACCCAAATTGGAGGCAGACTGTGCTACAGTATGGACCTAAGTCAGAGGTATACAGAGGTACAGTATGGGCTCAATTTGAAAACATGCTGGTATAATATGGGTTCAAATTTAAGGCACACTGAGGGAAACAGTATTGCCCCATATCAGATGCAACGTGAGGTACGGTATGGGACCAAATCAGGTGCAAATTGAGGTAAATTATGGGACCAAATCTGAGGTACAATATGGACTGGAGGCATATAGAGCTACAGTATGGGCCCAAATCAGATGCTATCTAAGGTATATCATGGGCCCAAATCTGAGACACAGTGTGGTGCACTATGGGCCAAAATCGGAAGCATACTGAGGTACAATATAGACCTAAGTGAGAGGCATACAGTTACATTATGGGCCCAATTCAGAGCCACACTGAGGTACAGCATGGGACCAAATATGAAGCAGACTGAGGTACAATATAGACCTAAGTCAGAGTCACACAGAGGTACAGTATGGGCCCAAATCAGAGACAGACTTAAAGGGGTTGTCCCACAAAGTATACTCAGCATGTTGATCACAGCCAGACTGAATAAGGGTGGGTCTGGTAGCGGTAGTAGTACAGCACTCAAAGTACAGCACTCGGCTATCTCTAGTGATCCCATTCACTTCAGGTTGAATGTGGAGTGTAAAAGAGGTCCTGCTGAGTTTACTTCGTGGACAAATCCCTTTAAATACAGTATGGAACCAAACTGGTGGCGTAGTGGTGTACAGTATGAGACCAATCCGAGGCACACTGAAGTACAATATGGACCTAAGTCTGAGGCACACAGAGATATGGAGTATGGAGTCAAATTGGAAACAGATTGAGGTACAATATGGGCACAAACCATTGGCATACTGAGGTACATAAGTGCCCAAATCAGAGGTATACTGAGGTACAGTATAGGCCTAAATTGGAGGTACATTGAGATACAGTATGAGGCAGACTAAGGTACAATATGGACCTAAGGTGGAGGCGCACAGAGTTACAGTATAAGCCCAGATGGGAGACTTAGTGAGGTACAATATTTGCACAAATCAGAGTCATATTGAGGTACAGTATTATCCATAGTTAGTAATTGCTTAAATTAGTCAATATAGACCTAAATTGGAGGCACACAGAAGTACATTATGGACCCAAATAGCAGGCATACTGAGGTACAAAATATCCCCAAGTTGGAAGCACGCAGATTTACAAGATGCATAGAGGTACAAAATGGAGCTAAGTATAAGGCACACAAAGTTAGTTTGGGGCCCAAATCGGAAGCACATTGGGGTACAATATGAGCCCAAATCAGCAGAATACTGCTGTAAAGTATATACCCAAATCAGAGGCAGAGCGAGGTACAAAATGCGGCAAGCTGGAAACACACAGAGTCACGGTATGAGCCAAAACAGAAGCCATAATAGTATGATTTCATGTATTATTGATAGATATGAAACTGGGACCTCCCGCAGTACACCTGAATTAAACTTAGATCACCATGCACCACTATAGTGATCCAAGTTAAGCTTGGCTCAGTTGAACTTCTGGAAGTCTAAAGTGTATGTTCACATGGAGAAATTTGGAGCTGATTTTGAGGCAGATTCCACCTTAAAATCAGCTCCAAATTCTGCCTGAAATCAGCCACCATCCATTTCATTGGGAGGCATACATCGATTCATTCCTGTTGCTGATTTTGTCATCTAGCAGTAACAAAATTAGCGAGAATGCTTGATCTCGAGGCAGATTCAGAGAACTCCAAATCAATGAATGGGAGGCGGAAATTTAATGCAGAATTTGCAAATTCCGCAGCAGATTTGGTAAAGTAGAAAAATTCTGTAAAATTCTGCAACTTCTTCAAATTCCGTCGTGTGAACATACCCTGTTGCAGCTGTAATACAGACGCTAAAATATACCCATCTGAAGGCAGAGTAAGGAGGGAAAATAATAATATGCTGCAAAAACCAGTCACCTGTCCAGTATAATGTGCCATGACTTATTTTAGGATGAAAAAATGTGCATATTCAGTCATATGCAAATGATCACAATGTCTTATACTATTAATTAGTCTCCAGTCTATAATTATCACTTCCTTGAGAAATTTACAGGGTGCTATCATATTTGCTGAAATTTTTCAGAAAATATTGGCGTACCATGTGAATACGATTTTTTTATAGCCGTTAATATTTTTCCTCTTTGGTTCCTCGTCTCACGCTCTCCATCTTTTGCTCGCTACAAGCCTCTGTCCTTGAACTCCATCCTTCTGTTCTCCATCTATGCACATGGCTTCAGTCAGCTGATTAATTCCTTTGGGCTTCAGCATGGTTTATATGCTGATGATACACAATGCTATCTATCCTCCGCAGATTCCTCATTCCTCTTGTCTCACGTTACTGACTGGCGTGCAGCTGTCTCCTATTTCATGTCCTTTCATTGCTTAAAATCAGCATAGCTTAACCAGAATTTGTATGTCCCCCCCTCTGCACATCTGTTTCTCTGTGAGACAGAACAGGATTTCCGATAACGCTGTAATATCTCCGACTGGCTCATTAGCGGTGATTTGTTGACTCCACCCGTTTGTTCGCTTTCATTCACAAAAAATAATTGCATTCCCCTTCTATCGGTCGCTAAAACTGGATCCATATGTGTGCACGGTGCATTTGTGGAAGCCATTTCAAAATCTTATGTGGTCGTCAAAAAGACCTGTTTATGGTGGAGTCTGGGAAGATTGTTGTGTTCAACTCGTACATATTTCTATGGATAGTTCTAGGCTGAGGCCCCACGTTGCAGAAAAGCTGCTTTTTTGTTGGGGATTTTGTGTTTTTTTTGAGCCAAAGCCAGGGGTGGACTGAGCAGAAGGGAGATGTAGAAGAGATTCCTTTATATTTCCCATTCCTTTTGTAGTCACTCCTGGGTTTGGCTCAAAAAAACGCAGCAAAATCTTCAACAAAAAAGCAGCTTTTCTGCAATGTGGGACTTTAGTCTAAGGCTAAGGCCCCACGTAGCGAGCCGCAGTCAAAAATTCCTAGCCTAAGGCTGTATTTGTAAAATATATTGGGTGAATTTATTACGACTTGTACCAGAATAATTAAAGGGGTTTTACAGCCCCTCAGGGTTTTTTTGTAGAATGATGACCTATTCTCCCAGCATGAGAAACTACTTCACTGGACGGCGCTGAAACTTGAATAGGAGCAGAGCTGCTTCAGGAGGCAGCTGGATCATCTGATCGGTGCAAGGTTTAGGTGCCAGATTCCCTCAGATCATGTATTGAAGAAAAAGCCTGTGCATACGTCATTAGTATGAAAAACCACCTGGGTGCCGGAAAAAAACTCTTCGTCTTGGGCCCCACATAGCGAAATGCAGCTAAAAAAATTCAGTAGGAACCCATTGCGGTTTTTTTGCAGCATTTTACATTGAGCTTTTGCTTAATTTTACTCTTCTTTTTTCCTTCCCCTATTAAATCTATAGGGAAAACGCTCACGATTCCACAGCTAAAATTAACATATTGTGTTTTTCAAAAACACACTCATTTTTGAAAAAGTATCTTTTCTGCAGATTTTTCTTTCCATGATGTGTGGGAGAGATTAACTAAAATGTCTTTCACTTTTCTGGTACTATAAAATGCTGTGCTTCTACAACATCTGGCCTTAGCCTTCAACAGACTCCAAACTTGGCACATCTAGGGGGTACCTTTTTCCAGGGGTGAAATATATGTCAGCCGAGGGTGTAGGTAACGTAGACTTCAGCTATAGCACGTGCAAGTTTTCTGGTGCAACTTATAGTAAATATGTCGGGCTGAGGTATTTCCGGCCTTCCTTGATCCCTGCTCTGCTCTACCCACTTTTCTCAAAAGTAGGTCAAAAAATCTGAAACTGCCAAAAAAAGATACCACTTTTGCACCAGAAAATTGGCATTAATTTTAATTAATTTCAACCATTGTATATATAAATATATATGAAATTAAAGTGACCTTCCAGTAAGAAGCTCAAAAATTATATGTGTATAAGTTCTTATGGGGGATGCTTACCTATTATTTATTTTTCTCCGATCTCACTCCTTGCCTACTTTTAGCTCAACTCTGTTAGGCCAAAGCTGTGATCTGTGGCTACAGCTACAGTGACTACAGGAAGTCTGTGGTAGTCTGAGACACCCCCCCCCCCCCGTCTCCTAATTGGTTCGGAGCTATTCCAACCCTCCCCTCTAGCACTGCCTCTTCTGATTGGCTGCTGTGTAGAAACACACAAGTCAGTTTCAGACTTACTATTAAGTCAGTGTATGCAGAAATAGAAGGTTTTTTAAGATTGTTGATGGGAAGCTACAGCAATTTCTTTGAATTCTAGGTGGTATAGATAGTGAAAATAGATAGTGGAGTGGGAACTTACAGCGCAGAAAGACTAAAGACAGATAAAGATAGTACAGGGTCCCTGTGTGAAACAGCATATAGGACCCCTATCTTTCCAATTGCTACATATAATTTAAGGAGAGTGATTGCTAGCCAATGGGTATTTTTATCGCTCTACTTACCTATTAGTAATTGAGTAATTGTCATCCTTGGATGGAAATCTTTACCAAAGTCGCTTACATTCAGTTCAATGGACAATATGGACTGGACCTCTCAAAGCTTCCACGGGTTGCACATGGTATGTTTTCCCGATCATATGGTATTGTCCATATTGGTTCCTTTTATTGTCTAAATCTCAGAGGAACATCCAAAGAGATTCAGTAGAACTTCAGTAAATAATATGGTGCAACAAACAAGTCCAGAGTGTAATGGCAAGGCCGGATCCCCTAATACTCCTTGTGCCACCATACGATATTCTACCTCCATGTGACATCATATATTGCTCCAAACCCAGTGTTTCTAGGGAAAACTACTTCTGCAATACAGCATCCAAGTAAAATTTCGAAGTACAGTATAGGCTCATAGATTTTGATGGGCATCATATATATACTTATACAACACAGGTCTGTAATATCATTGTGTGCATGAGACCTACATAAAACAAGCCAAAAATAAATACATTATGTGTACTAATAAAGGATAGTAATTTATAAACCAACCTAATAGAATCTCTTTATTTCTATACACCTGGTTCCATATAGATCTGCAACTTTAAATTTTACAAATTAGTTTTTTTTTTATTGAAATTCACCATTTTTATCATGTAACTTAGTAATGACTCAAGAATTAAATTAACAGCACAGCTGGAGCGAGCAGATCTTAAGAACTTTGCAATACTTCCTGACGCGATCGAAATCTCAGCTGAAAGAATTAAGGAGCGTAACAATTTAGCAGGAAACAAAAATCAGGACAATTGACATATAATGAGGAAAACCTTCCTGTTAACTGGACCCCAATTAATCCTATTGAGGAGAAGACTTCACTTAAAGAAGGCTGCGCAAGTGACTCACAGTACAGCACGGATTTCATATCTTCCAGTTACCTTGTCTGTCTCGCAGCTTGCTGAATCTCTGTGGTACACAACTAGTATCTACTGAATCACTCAACTAGTATTAAATTAGTCGCTGTTTAGGAGAAGTCTTGCAGAAGTGCAGGGTAGTAAATTAAGGGTTGGAGTCAGGTCCTGGCTTGAGGGCTGGCTATACACTTTAGATTTAGACATTACTGTCGGAAAATGGTTGAAACACTCCCATACACATAAGATGATTGGCCTGACAAAATTGTTGGGTTCGTCTGACATTAAAGTGTATGGCTAGCTTTAAGGTTAGGTCCTAACTTGAGTCACAGGTTAAGTCCTTATGAAAAATATTTGCCCGGTCTTCACCCATCCCTGGTAGTCATGGGCACTGCTGTGCAAGGAAATACTATGAAAAGACCACAGAACTTTTAGAAGCTTTTTATAAATAGGCCTAATTTTTGCACATCGATCGGGTCATAACCCAGAGATCTAGAATAGTGGGCAAATCTCCTGAGTCCGGTGGAATGACAGAGATACTTTATATGCGGGACACGTCACAAAAAAAGGACTGGCCTATGTGTCCATGTAGCGAAAAATGGTGTAGCATGAAAAAGGAGCATATCGTGTATGCAGCTTTACCAAAAGAGTGCATGGCCATAATAAATTTTTGTGATTAGCGCGTTGGGTCTCCCAAGAGCCAATGGAGTAAAAGTTGGGCGGTATGGGTAAATGCCAATTTTTCGACAACCTTTTAGAGGGAATGTGTCAAGGGTATTTTGGGACACTAAACTACCTTAAGGACACTAAACCACCTTAAGGACCTTATTGCCGGGGGCTTAGTGTCCCAAATCGCCCTGTAATAAAGTCATCTGTGCCACAATAAAAATAAAAACCCTTTATACTCCTCCTGCCGCTGTACTCCTTGTGCTGACGCAGTTCTTCACTGAAGCCAGAGCAATACACCTCAGCTTCAGTGCACATGGTCTGTACCTCCGGAGCTTGCACAGTGAAGCCGGGGTGTACGTCCTCAGCTTTAGTGAAGACCCAGGATCAGATTATGAGAAGCTAATATAGTGTAGATCAGGGGTCTCAAACTCGCGGCCCGCAGGCCAACTGCGGCCCTCAGGACAATAGTTTGCGGCCCCCACCTCAATATCAAAGTTTAATGTTAGTGCGGCCCGAGTTTGATACGAATGGCGCCAGGGGCGCACTGTCTGGGGGGCGGCATTTTTTACTATCTAATGTAAACCAGCCCAGGACAGGCCGCTTTAAAAAAAACAACGCTGAGCGGGGCCTGTCCTGGGCTGGCTTACGAGACGTCCACATCACAGCGCAGGCAGCGATATAATGACATCATCGCGCCTCCTACGCTGAGACTTAGACGTCTAAGACAAGAGGAGGCGACGGCTGCATCAAGGCATCGCAGGTGAGTATAACTTTTTTTATATATATAAATAGGCCGTAACCTGCTGGAGTATCCCCGGCAGGTGACAGCCTATTTATTTCCCTACCCGGAATCTGCTCGTGGCCGCCCCCACTTCCCCTTCTGCTATGGGACGCAGAAGAGGAAGTGGATGCCGCTGTGAGCAGCCGCGGGCATCGGTAAGTGAGACCGCGGGCCTCAAATACTACTATTATTATACTCCGGGGTCTTTTTAGACCCCGGAGTATAATAATCGGAGACCCAGGGGAGGTGAAGGAACATAAAAACCAATGCTACTCACCTCTCCTGTGATCCGCTGTCACTCCGAGCAGGCTTGGGCGCTCTGGTGACGTCATCAGGTCGCGTCGCCGGTCTCATCACGTGACTTAATTAGACAGGGCCGAAAGCTGCTGGGAGTGCTCCGGTTTCCAGTATAGGTAAGTAATACTGGTTTTTATGTTTGTCACCTCCCCTGGGTCTCCGATCATTATACTCTGGGTTCTGAAAAGACCCCAGAGTATAATAATAGTTCTTGGGTGGGCAACTATGGGGCACAATACCGTGTGCAGGGGCCACTATGGAGCCTAATACCAGTGTAGGGGCCACTATGGAGCATAATACCGTGTGCAGGGGCCACAATGGAGCATAATACAAGTGCAGGGGCCACTAGGGAGCATAATACAAGTGCAGGGGCCACTAGGGAGCATAATACAAGTGCAGGGGCCACTAGGGAGCATAATACCGTGTGCAGGGGCCAATATGGAGCATATTACCGGTGTGGAAAACCTGATGCGGCCCAGCCTCACCCAGATTCTACCTCCAGCGGCCCCCGTGTAAATTGAGTTTGAGACCCCTGGTGTAGATCAATATAAACTGGCCATGAGCAACGCTGCTTTTTTCTGTGCCCATCTTTCATCTAACTCTGCATTGTGCCATTTTTCTGTTGATCCTACTGTAAATCCATATAAATAAAATGTCAACTGGGCGATACCATTCCCCTTGTCAATGAGGTATCTGACACTGGCTGCACTTATTGGATGTTGTTAGACTGTGTATGAACACACCTACAACTGGTAACACTTTTGGGTGCTCCAATGGCAACTATATTGATGGGCGTTCAACTTTCCCAGATAATAACTAGTACATTGTTGAATTGTGCTTTTATAGAAACACTCCAGGGAAAACTGGTAAACTGTGTTATATTCGGGGCATTCGGTGTGTCATGCTATTCGGGGCATTCGATGTGTCATGCACGCGACTGGTCCTGTTATAGAGATAACATAAGAGTATTCCTGTAAAGAGAATGTGTTGCCAAAAAATGACCTTTTTTTCTTAAACCAAGTTTAAAAGAATTTTTCATGTCACTATTTTTATTATTTAAAAAAAAAAGTACTATATCCTTCAAATTTCACTCTGGCCACTAAACCTAATAATAGACTGACACTTGTCAATTCGGTAGTGGTTTTCTTTGCAGCAGTCACCTCATTTACGCCATGACATCCAATAATGATAATAGATGATGTCAGAGCTTATCTACTCCCCCTCCCTGCTCAGAGCACATCTAGAAAGCTCTCCCATAGACCTCTATTGCTGCCTATCGCTATGACTATGCTGTAAAGCATGTCACTAAATGCTGTTAACAGAGTAAAGGATAAGATGGCCGCCCCATAATCATGTGCAGAAAATAGAATTAAAAAAATCTACAATCGGAAAATAAAGCCAGTGATACACTTCTCTATGTGGTTTTAATAGCTTTAAAAAATTATGACGCATTCCCTTTAAGGGTAAGTTTACACAGAGTTTTTTTGCAGGCAGATTTATGAGGCGGAACCCGCCATTTTCCACTTTTCTGTATGTTCTCGAAAACTTGCAAAAAATCTAAAGCCTATATTAAAGCCTATAAGGGTCTTCTCAGGATAGGATACAATAGAACCAATTATACTACATTTCCTGTTCCCTGATTCACTGATAAAAATTCCAAAAAGCCCCTTTAATAGAAGACAAGATAAATAAGTGACCTATTTTTCATATAAAAACGCAGAAAAGATTATTATGGATATAAGAAGAAAAATCTCATTACAAGTTAGGATCATTTGTGCAAACCATATCTGGCAGGATGGAGGAATTACCATAGTAACATCAGACGGTATTTGCTGATGTTACTATGGCGATGTGCCCCCCGCCCCCACCCTTCTTGTAAAACCAAGGAATGAAGGACACCATACTGTGTAATAAGAAATGTCTAGAGTTATTTAATCACTATATATTTATCCACAACATAATCTGATCGCTGACACTTGGTCGGCTGGAGGATAGATCTATATACAATGGGGTATCGGCTGGATATTATTAATGAACGTGGCAATTAGTTGAAGACTTAAATATATAATTGTTAGTATACAACATGCCAAATTACTGTGATTAACTTCTCCTAACATTGAAGATATAACCAACCAATTATAGGAAGCAAATGCCATATTTTCTATGGATGCATAAATTCCAGAATTTCCAGTCATAATGGGACAGGAATTTTAAGAAGAACCAAGTTCAGCTTCCTTCTTCAGGAACTAGGGAGTAGTAGGACCATACATGTAACGTGGCTATCCTGCCTCACCCTGGCAGTATAAAAGTCATCTCCAGGACTTGAATCAAAATGAGATAACTCTGCTGAGCTGTTCCAGTCTACACAGTAAAGCTGACAGCTGACATTGAAGTAATTGGAGCTGAATTGGAATACCAGACACAACCCATGAACACATCTGACAATTCAGACATGCTTTGCTTATCCTGGTACAGCGCTAGAGATGGGTAAACCTTGTGAGATTTTTTTCTCGATTATTTGTGAGGTTTGCCCACCAGGCCCAGGGGGGTTGTGAAAAAATAACAATAACTAATGCTCACCTCTGTTGGCCTCCCTCACAACATCCAGTGTATGTTCCCCAACGTCTTCAGTCCTTCGGGTCTCTTCCAGTATCTTCTTCCACGTCAGTGGCCATGGATCACCACTGAGTCCTGTGATTGGGCCTCAGTAGTCATGTGGTACATTCCAACGTAATGGCACTTGCATGAAAGTGTCACACCTGGGCCTTCACTTATTATACTGTAGGGATTGAAGAAACACTGCTGTATAATAATGATTCATTGATGGGAAACCCCCAAAATTTTTGATTTGACAAAATATCAAATTTTTGGGAAATTTGTAACAAACTTAGATTGCTACAAATTTCTTTACTTATCCCTATAAAGCACCTTTAAGACTTTTTTTTATGAATTATAGGTAATGAATTCTAAGTAATGAATAATAAGTAACATTTTTTAAAAAGATTTATGAGGAATGGACGTCATTGATCAGATCTGATTAATAATAAACGCTCAGACTTTCTCAGTGGATTGTGAAGAGCACTTAATAAACAAAAGCATTTTAGTGCGCTTACTGTGTGTGTGGCTCTCCATGTACATCACTGGGAATATGACATTGACGATAACGATAATAATGATGATCATTACAGAAATCATGATAATATTAGCATGTACTTGGCTACAAATATAACTCTGTGCACTACTTCAGGCTCAATCCACTCTCCAGTGACATATTTATTGTAACTATGTAAGGCCCGGTTCACATCTGCGTTCGGGTTTCCATTCGGGGAGTCTGCTTGGGGACCCCCCGAATGGAAACCTATACGCATAAAAAGCGCAGACCCCAATGACTATAATGGGGTCCGTGTGGTTTCGGCATTTCCTCTCCATTATAGTCATTGGGGTCTGCGCTTTTTTATGTGTATAGGTTTCCATTCGGGGGGGACCCCAAGCGGACTCCCCGAACGGAAACCCGAATGCAGATGTTAACCGGGCCTTATATCAGAACTGGTAAGGTAAGACCAGGGCTCTGGAGTTGGAGTCTAGACCAATTTTGGCTAGAGTTGGAAAAAGGTTATCGACTACGGTTTCAAAATAAAATGATTGATTAATGAATCTAATTATATCATGCAATTATTAATATTATATAATTAGATGTTACATATTTACTTTCATAGGAATTCAATCACTAGTTTTTTTTTTAATATATTAGAGAATCCTTACTGCTTCTGACTGACTGAGCCTTTTTTGAACGATTTGGTGGTAACAATAAAGTTGTAGGTTTGGCCTACCGACTTCAGCCCTGGGTAAGAGAGTGTTTAAAGGGGTTTTTAAGCTATCTAGTGTCATATAACACTGCTAATGTCAGAGGACATGAAAGGCCCTCTTTAAAGAGGTTGTAATAATATTAATAATAGTAATTTTATAATAGGCAGGGGCAGGTGAAAAAAAAAAAAAAAAATCATACTCACCTGTCCGTGGTGCTCCGGTGTCCTCCCAGCAGGATCCGGTCCTGTTGCTTCGGCGTCTTCTCAAAGTAAAACTGCTCACCGGCTGTGACATCCCGGATCCCTTCCGCTGAAGCCACTGATTGGCATCAGCGATCACGTGACTGCTGAGGCCCTTCAGCGGTCTCAGAAAGAGACCCTGGGATGTCGCAGGTAGTGATGTCACGTGCCCTTCGCTGAGGCTGCTGATTGGAAGACAACAATGGACCGGTAGGACCGGACTGCACTGGGAGGCCCTGGAGCACCAGGGAAAGGTGAGTAATTTTTTTTTTTTTTCTTTTTCATCACCCCCGGTTGATTTAAAAAAAATGTTTTGTCAATTTTTGCCTGGACAACCCCTTTAAGTCATAGGAACAGAAGAATGGACAAAATAGTCGGATCTGACTAGCGACGGACAAAAAAAAAATCCCAATAGATCCCTTGAACTGTAATGGGATCTGGCAGTTATCTTTTATTTTTTGCTGTCATTTCACCGAAAGAAAAAATTCCTGCACGTAGCGCAGCATCTGACGCAGATGTGACTGTAGAACTATTATTCACCTGCTGATCCAGCACTGCCACCCAGGTGGTCCTTCCATGATGATGTCACATACTTCATTCACATGACCTCTGCAGCCATTCAATGATCTCCGTGATTGCGGTCTAACTGCTGTGTCTGGCGTTCTCACTTGGCCTCCTCAGTGATGTCATGTGACCAAAATCATTGATGAGGTCTGTGATTGAACTTCAGCGGTCACATGGGCACGCCAACTGTCATGACGCCATGGCACTTGACAAGCCTCTGTGACCTTTTTGGCCTCAGCGGTGACCCCGGGCTCGTGACATCATCAGTAGAGTACCGGACGCCATAAAGAGGCTCATAAGAGGTGAGGGAAGGAGAGTATAAATGTTTTTCTTTTTTTTTTTTTTAACCTCCCCTGGACTCCTCCTCTGAAGAGACCCCATAGTATAATAATTTACCACAATGCCTTTCTCAGCTTCCATTCTAGTTTGTCTGATTTGGTTTTGTTAAAAATTGGACAAGCATCTGAGAAAATCACAGAGTTAATGGAACTTGTATGACAGTGGTATTGTTTGGCGGAACAAGAGGACCTTGGATGGGTGACATTTTACATTTACCTCTCATAATCATACAATGAATATATTTCAGGATCACAATAATAATTCTTACATCACTGATATTTGACACGTCCTTGTATTCCATTATATCCTGAATGGAATGATTATACATTTCCTGTAGTGACTAGTGCTGTAGACTAAAAATCCTGCGTTTGAACATCCATTCATGATATATTCACGTTTATTTCCTTCTATTCATCCGGGGCGGAAAGCAATCATTTAATTTATCTTAAATGCCAAGTTTTTCTATTGACATTTTTACAAAATATGTAAAGCCGTGTCAGGTGGCTCAGGTTTCTTGGGTTCATTCCTTGGGTTGCAAATAACGGGGATTAAGTAATCTTTTTGGTGGAGGAGCTTGTAAATAGATGGCATTTGCATTGCGCTTGTATAATTTGCTCATTTTGTAGTGTCACAGATTTGTCTGGGAATACAAAAGGTTACCGCAAGTTTATATATAGTAATAAAAATATCATAAAATCTCAATGACAGTAGCAGCAGAATATTGTGTCTTTTTTTTGTACGTATTCCTCCAATATGTATAATGCAGTATTAACTTTATTTATATATTCCTTTCTACCTGAAAATTCATGAGATCCTTCTCTTCAGTTGGGCCATGTAATCTTACTCTGACTTGATAACATTTGCATGAGTTAAAGGGGTTGTCGGAGACCCATGAGTATTGGATACTGAGACCTATCTACAGGATACATCATCAGGATCTGATCGGTAGGGTTCGGAAACCTGAACCCTACACGAATCAGCTGATGCGGCTGCTGGACGCTATATACATGGTATACACAAGGAGACAGATGTTCTCCTATCCAAATGACGGCTCTATAGTGGTGGCGCAGAGGAACTGCAGCTCTGCTCTCATTCACATGAATAGGAGGAGAGTTTCTTCCTAGGTATACGGCTTCTGACAGCAGGATCCGCTGATCAGTGCAGGTCTTTTAAATTATTCTGGAGAATAAAGAAAAGGATTATTACACTGCCCCCAGCAGGCAGAAATGGTACTGTAATTAACTCCTCGACTGATGCTTTGCTGATGCATTTTGGGATTGATAGCAGAGCCAACAGGGAAGAATAAAAAACAACATGGTGTCCGATCAGAGCACCTGTAATCAGTAATCTGGCCAAGGGCAAAATTTGCGTAAAGTTTGTATGTTGTCACTGCCAGTATTTGCAGGGGGCAGGGGGTTAATGGGTTCTCCTGTTTCCTCCCACACTTCAAAAGCATACTGAGAGGTAAATTGGCTTCCTATGAAGTTGACCTGATTTACCTTATCTGTGCCTGGAGTCACTTTTGTGTGAAAAGGTATGTTATAAATGTTTGATGTTATTTTATCATTGTATACATTGTATCACTTGTTTTGCTTGTAGTGGATATTACAATCAAGAACTGCATTCTGCTGGTTGTTCATAGGCATACCTTTTAATAGTTTAAGGTTAGGTTCACATATGCGTTCGGGTTTCCGTTCGGGAGGTTCGCTTGGGGACCCCCCCGAATGGAAACTTAATCCGCATAAAAAAGCGGTTACCTTAGGAAATCCATGGACCCCATAGACTATAATGGGGTCCGTGTGGTTTCTACTCGGTTTCTGCCCGAAAAGGGTGGAAAAATGCAGAGAGAAAAGTCCTGCTTTCAGCGCTTTTCTCTCCACATTATTCATGCGGAGAGGGGAACGGAATCCCCGAACATAATGCAAGTTCAGGTGTGAACCCAGCGTCTGACTAGGTTCACACTCCAGGACTTTTGTCTCCGCATTTTTTGGGCGGAAACCCAGTGGACCCCATTATAGTCTATAGTCTCTGGGATTCTGTTTTTCGGGTCCGCTTAGGAACGGATGAAATTAATAGCACTGTCTCTGTTATTGCAGATGACACAAGCTATGTAGTACAGTACAGTCTATAGAGGATGTATGTAGGTTACAAGCAGATTTGAACAGACTGAGTGTTTGGGCATCCACATGGCAAATGAGGTTCAATGTGGATAAATTTAAAGTTATGCATCTGGGTAAAAATACTGGGTGTACTTAGAGACCATAGGTTAAATACCAGCATTCAATGTCAGCTGCTTATAAGGCCAACAGGATACTGTCATATTAAATTGGGTTTGGACTCACAGGACAGGGATGTAATATTACCACTTTATAAGTCATTGGTGCGACCACATCTGGAATATGCAGTTCAGTTCTGGGCATCAGTTTATAGAAATGATGTCCTAGAGTTGGAAAAGGTTCAACTGAGAGCCAAAAAACTGATAAGGGGCCCGGAGTACCTCATTTATGTGGAGTTAAATTTGTTAAGTCTTGAGAATAGGCATTTAAGAGAAGATATGATAAACCTGTATAACTATATAAATGGCCTATACAAGAAATATAGGGAAAAGCTGTTTCTTGTAAAATTCCCTCAAAGGGAAAGGCAGTCTCTCTGACTAAAGATAAAAAGGTTTAATATCAAGAGCCAACAAGTCTTCTTCACTGTAAGGACTCTGAATCTGTGGAATAGCCTACCCAGGGAGCTGGTTCTATACTGTAAAGACCATGAATCTGTGGAATAGCCTACTCCAGGAGCTGTTCACAGCTGACAGCTTCAAAAAGGCTTAGATTCCTTTTTACAGCAAAATAGCATTGATAGAGATGAGCGAATTTTTAAAAAATTTGAATCGGCAGCTTCACCAAATTTTCCGATACGATTTGATTCGATCCAAATTAATTCACGGCAAATCACGTTAAAAACAGCTATTTCCTGGCTGCAGAGAGCCTGTATAGTGATGTAGAACAGTGTGCCTTGCAGTGGTTTTTAGTGATGTCCCACTAGGGGACCTGAACCAGCGATGCACTGATCGCTGGTTCAGCACTATAGACTGCATTGCAGTCTATAGAGGAAGTCAGCCTATGCAGATGCATAGGCTGACTTCCTCACTTCTGGGCAGGATCAACCAGGTACTGGGGGCTAAATAGCAGGTTTTAACCCCTCGTAGATTTTAACCCCTTGGATGCTGTGGTCAAACATGACCGTGGCATCCAAAGGATTCCGCCATGCTACATGTCCCCCTAGTCGTGGGGGGTGCCGATATGCATCTTCTGCAGCCCGGGGTCTGCGATTTGTTACCACAAAGCGAGAGGAAATCCGGATTCAATGCGAATCAATTATTTCCGGAAATTCGGATCGAATTCCACTTCGTCAGCTTCAAGTCGCTCATCTCTACTTATTTCTTTCAGTCATGCCCTTTCCATCACCTGGTTGAACTTGATAGACAAATGTCTTTTTTCAACTGTACTAACTATGTTACTATACAAAGTAATAGCGTTTTCACATGAGGCATACTCAGCTTGGTGTATTGTGCAGAATGGAATCAGGATCTAAACAGACCATAATGCAGCAGAAAATACTGAGAGATTTTAGCTAGGAAGATGGCAAGATTTCAATATAGAACCGAACTATTGTGAAGGTTGTAAGTCAGGATCAGGACTTTAATGTGTTTTATGGTTACCTAATATTTTTTTAGATTTTTGTACACATGCACCAGACTTAATAAAGGGTTTGTCAGACACAAGGCACATCTGATTTCTCAAGAGGGTGAGCAAGACGCAAAACGGGGGATGTGATGTACCACATTATTCTATCTGGTATAGGTGGGATAATAAATTACCCCCCATTTTGTATATTCTATATACTATCTATAACATAGAATTGGCATAGACATATCTACATACATAAGTGACAGAAAACAGTGTACAGTAAATAGTACATACTGAAAATGGGCAATAGTCATAAGTGGGATATTACAAGGATCTGTGTTAGTCCCAATTCCTTTTAATCTATTAATGACCTTGCAGATAGGATTGAAAGTAAAGTGTCAGTTTTTGCTGATGGTGCAAAACTTTGTACGATACTTGATTGTAAAATATTACTGAAAGACCTTGGCAAGCTGGCAGCATGGGCAGGAACATGGCAGATGAATTTTAATGTTGATAATCGCAAGGTGATGCAGATAAAGTAGGCTGCACTACTCATATTGCTGCATATACATGACAGGGGATAAAACTGGGGATAACAGAGCAAGATTTGGCGATTCTGGTTACAAGTAAGGCTAGATTCACTTCAGCACACAGGTCTCTGTTGGAGACCTCGACCGCTAAAACAGTGGTTACCCGTGGACACCTGCCATCCCTATAGACTATCATGGGGTCCGCTGGGTATCCGTTGGGTTTCTGCCATTTTTATACTGAAACCAGTGGAGAGAAAAGTCTGTGACTTTTCTCTCCACTGATTTTAGGCATTCTCTGTGGCGGAGTCTCCTACTGACCTCAATGAATGGGGCCGTGGAGGCATGGGCGGCACAGGGCTGTAATCCATGTGCCATCCGTGCTGTTTAATCACGTCCTGGAGACCCTCACATGGTCATGTGCATGTCGCCTTAGCATGTCGCCCGGTAAAAAACTGGTTAAGGTCGGGGCCCCACATTGCGAAAATGCTGCTTTTTACATTACCTGCAAAGTGGATAGGATTCTGGCTAATCCCATCCACACATTGGAGAAAAAAGATCTGCAGTGGAAAAGCTGAGTTTTTAAAAACACTTGCGTTTTTGAAAATCACAGCATGTCAATTATATCTTCGGAAACTCTGGTGTTTTCCGTATAGGTATAATAGAGGCAGAAAGTCCACAGAGGAAAACTCTGCGGACTTTCAGTGAAAAATTCTGCGGAAAAGAACGCAATGCATTTCCACTGCACTACGATGGGCCTTAGCCTGTAGGGTTTCCCACTGCTGAACCACCAGCAATTAGCTATAATCTATGTAGCAACCTAGCAGCAAGTGTTCAGTTCTCCTGCAGCGCCACCACAGGGAAAATGATGAATTACGCAATGTCTGTTGAAGTCAAGGGCTGCATTTTCTCATGATGTATACTGTATGCATCATTCACAAATCAATAAGACTTAGATTCCGGTGGGATGTGTTCTCTTTGTATCTGGATCTAGATTTTTCTTTTGTAATGTTTAATAGCAATGTTCATATGAGTTGCTTTAGACCTGTGTAGAGAAGAATCGTCAGGCCTCCTCTGACGCACACCATGCTGGTCACAGATGTGCAGGTTTAGTTAGCTAAATTGTAGATATTTGATCAGAGCGGGGAACCATTTTACAGTGTGCAGCTGTGTCCTACACATGTATAATCAGATCAGACTGAATATAGCAGAAGGGAAATAAAAACTGACTACTGACCTTTGTGTGAGACTGTTGACTTCTGCAGAACTGGCAATCCTATTAAAAACTGGTCCCCTTGCCAGGTACCTACATCGCTAAAAGCATAATTCCTTGTCTTGTAGGAAATATTCACAGTAACATAAAAGCCTCCAAAAATATGTAAATATATACTTAAACTAAAAATATATAAAAGCGTGTGAAAACTCTATAATAACTTTGTAACTCTATTGCTTCCATAGACTTCAATGCATTGTGAAAGCTCAAACACAGTTACGCAGTAAAGTTGTCCCTTGTATAGTATAGTAAAGTTTAGATAAATCATGGCATGTTTATGAAAAGGTACTAGTAGAATTTTGAATGCTGCTCTGGAGGTAAATGGAGTAAAACACCGATTTCTAAAATAAAGTCATTCCATATGATGATGGATTAATGGTAAGATCAGGTCTACATATGATGTAAATTGTTCCAGTGGTTTGCAGACAAAATTATTGTAATTTTATACTGGCCATGGCCTTAAAGGGGACCTTTCACAACCTCTGCCAACTCCAACTCTTTTCATCCATCAATAGGCGCTGCTCCACTGGTTCTGGTGCAGTTGGAATTTTTTTTCTAGCCCCCACTGTTGCCAAATAATCATTGCTTTTATTTTCAGCACAGTTATGCTCTCCACATTCCGGTGGGCGGTCCCTGTCTTTCTGTTCTAGCCCAGGACTGCCCACCTGACAGGAGAGAGCATAATTGTGCGGAAAGTAACTGCACTGATTACTCAGGAACAGTGGGGGCTAGAGAAAAAAATTCCAACTGCACCAGAATCAGAGGAGTGGCCCCTATTGATGAATGCAATGAATTTGAGTTGTTAGAGGTGTTGAAAAGTCCCCTTTAAAGGACACAATTGACATCCTGCTATCGAAATAACACCTCCATGACAACCAGTGGATTTTTGGGGGACCAGCAGCAAACCTGGTAAATTGTATTATCTCTTCACACAGTCATCAAGTTAAATATTAAAAATCCAGTTGTCTGCACTTACCATTCGGTTGAGCTCACTGCACATATGGATACAATGTTCCTTTAATGGGGTTACATATTAATGACCTAATCTTAGCATAGGTCATCAATATGTGATCGGTGGGATTCGACAGCCAGGACCCCTACAGGTCAGTTGGTTGAAGAGGCCGCAGTGTTCAGGTGAGTGCTGTCCTCTTCACTGAGTACCAAGCACAGCGCCATACATTGTATAGTGGCTCTGCCTGGTATTGCAGCTCACCCCAATCACTCGAATGGGACTGAGCTGCAACTGTACCATGTGACCGATGAACATGACGTCATCAATAGAGATGGGTGAAACAATTTTCTCTGAGATGGGTTAGACCCAAATATTCCAAATTGTTTATTTTTTAATGGATCCGAGCAATTGGCGATTTGTCTTGCACATTAATTAAAATGGCCACCATGACATGCATTGTGGTAAATTATTATACTTATATATCTCAGAGTATAGTAGGTGACGGCCCAGAGGAGGTGTAAAAACATAAAAAAAATATTTATTCTACGGCGCTCTCCTCTGGACGTTAGGCTCCTGGGGTCACCGCTGTGGCCCAATCACAGGCTTCAGCGGTAACCCCACATGGGGTCACATGGGCATGCCGAGTGTCATGCATATGATTTGGACCCTAGACACATGACGTTACTGGGAAGCCCAAGAGAGGCCCAAAAGACGTAAAGGAAGGTGAGAATAAATGTTTTTTTATTTTTTTTACACCTCCCTTGGGCTTCCATCTGTTAAACTCTGGGGTCGGAAGAGACAAATTATAATAATAATATCACTTCTGCTTCTATCCGAACTTGTTTGACCAAAAACAAATCAGGGACCTGAGCCACCCGAACTCGAAATGAATCTTGGGAGGTTCACCGCCCATCTCTAATCATCATCATAGGAAAGTGCTTGTGATTCCTACGACCTCTTCATACAGTGGATTGGCCGGAATCCTGGGTCTTGGACCCTGCAAATCACATATTGATGTAAAAATTCAGATGCAGTAAGATCCATCTTTTAACCAAAGAGTTTTCCTCCAAAAACAGAGCCATGCCCGTCAACAAGTTGTATGTGGTATTGGAGCTCAGCACCATTTACTTCTATGGAACAAAGCTCCAGTACCTGACACAACCACTGGGCAGGTGTGCTGCTGTTTTTGGAAAAAGCAGCCATGTTTTTTTACTCCTGGATAGAGATATTCTCATCTCCTAAAGTGATGGGGGGGGGGGGTAGTGAAAATCTGATGAGAGTAATGGTGGTACGTATGTCTTATAGGTGTATAGCATAGAGGAGCGTAGGCATTTCCACCATTCTGTAGACATCAAGAAAAGGAAAGTGGTTTGCTGTTTGTGCATTGCTTTACATTAAGATAAAAGTTACTCAGCAATAGTTTTACTTTCCGTAAATATTTACCGAGAATTGACAAGTTAAATTTCACCTCGCCACACGAAGCGAAATACCAGCGGCTGCTTATCAAAACAGCTAAATACCGGGAAATTATGGAGATGCCGGAGGGAGATTCTGATAGGCAAGAGTGAAAATCTGGTATAATTGAGATGTTTTGAGATTCATTTCTCTGTACCTGTGAATATTTTATACTTTCTATGAGATTTATAAGCTGGGTTTATTCTAGTTCCCTTAAATCAACCTCTAGCTTACTGCGGTAGACATGACGTCTTGGTTTCTCGCGCTCACATGCTGTAGTGTCTTCGGGAATGTACTTGAGTAATAATTGATGTCATTTGGAAATGTGCTTAAAATATAGAAGAAATTAAATTAATAATAGCTATTAATAAAATTAGAAATAATAAAAGATGACCAGTAGGGATCCTTCGCTTGACCCCACCATGCCTGTGCTTGGTTTCCTACATTGATCTTCTGTGAAGTAGTGGTACCAACTTCTCACCTTGCGCATCACCTGCCCCATTTTATTGACACTTTGCACCAATGTAGCTGACTTTCTGGAACTACTGGGTGAATCTAGCATCCAAATTGAGTCTTCTTACAGTTCTTTGTTCAACAGGGCCAGTGAAGGGTTGGATCAAGTCAAAGCCTAGGTGCTCATCTTTAAGAGCTCTCCTTGGCTGTGACCTGCTGTATGACCTACTCAACCCCATTCTGGAGACATGGACTTCTGTCCAAAGGACTGAGCTCTGAGAAGGAATGGGCAGGGGGGTTTGGGAGTAGCCCTCAGTTCGACATCACCAGGTCCATGCCTGGTGCCCTAAATTGTTCTCTCGCAAGATGATGAAAACAAAGTCCCCCCCTCACTTTTTACCTCCCTCAGTTTATTGACATTTTGCACAGAAGTAGCAGGCTTTCTGAAATGACAAGGTGGATCCGGCATCTGAATCCATTCGCATTCTGGTTCTTTGCACTCCCAGCCAATCGGAGGTGGCGGACTTGTGCAGTTGCCTAGTTTTTTCTGCTGAAGGGTGAAGAGACCCGAATGATGGAGAGCTCTTTCGCTAAAACAGTGGTTACCCGTGGACACCCACGGACCTCATAGACTATAATGCAGGACTTTTCTCTCCGCTGATTTTCGGGGGAATCTGCGTCGAAGTCTCCTATGGAGACTCCGAAACAGATGTGAACCTCGACTAGGCCTGGTGTCTGAAGCTTGTGACCACGACACATCTACTCTACCCCCAATATTTTTTGGATATAATATATAAGACTGTTATTTGGTTACTGTATGTTGGTATTATTTGTGTACTGTATGATGGTATATACTTAGACTGATTGTGTAACCGCACACTATTATTTTCACTGCCTACAGTGGCAGCTGTATAAGATTTTTAGAAAAATATAATGAAAATGTTATTTGGCCAAACTATGTGCCTATTTGAGCACCACAATCTACGGTGCTTATACATGGGCCCTGTATGGTTGTTGTACACATTATGACAGTATACCATATGCGGGAGGGGGGGCTACTGAGCTAAATAGTTTGTGTCGGACCCCCGTAGATCTAATAGTAAAGTCCTATTTTAACAATAGGGAGTCAATATTAGAAACTGGGCAACACCTTTAAGTCATAAGAGTATTCTAACAGTCTGTAGATCAAGCAAAGGGGATTTCACTGTTTCTTCAGTCCTACCTTACCTATTAATATTGAGTCACATTAGGACATTATTACTATTTATGTAATTCTTTTATATATTTTTAAGTAAATCAAAAGACTGAGCATTACTGTAAGACTAATGTCATTTACATCCCAGCCAGATAACTCTTATGTAATCTGCTTTACTTGGATATATATTTAATCATAGAAGCTACAGCATAACCTAGTTACATGGATCTACATGTGTGGATGGATATATATACTATATATATATATATATATATATATATATATATATATATATGTATATCTGATTATATACAGTACAGACCAAAAGTTTGGACACACCTTCTCATTCCAAGAGTTTTCTGTATTTTCATGACTATAAAAATTGTAGATTCACACTGAAGGCATCAAAACGATGAATTGTATACATATAATTCCATATATACACATGTGGAATTATATACTTAACAAAAAAGTGTGAAACAACTGAAAATATGTCTTATATTCTAGGTTCTTCAAAGTAGCCACCTTTTGCTTTGATTACTGCTTTGCACACTCTTGGCATTCCCTTGATGAGCTTCAAGAGGTAGTCACCTGAAATGGTCTTCCAACAGTCTTGAAGGAGTTCCCAGAGATGCTTAGCACTTGTTGGCCCTTTTGCCTTCACTCTGCGGTCCAGCTCACCCCAAACCATCTCGATTGGGTTCAGGTCTGGTGACTGTGGAGGACAGGTCATCTGGCGTAGCACCCCATCACTCTCCTTCTTGGTCAAATAGCCCTTACACAGTCTGTAGGTGTGTTTGGGGTCATTGTCCTGTTGAAAAATAAATGGTGGTCCAACTAAACGCAAACTGGATGGAATAGCATGCCGCTGCAAGATGCTGTGGTAACCATGCTGGTTCAGTATTCCTTCAATTTTGAATAAATCCCCAACAGTGTCACCAGCAAAGCACCCCCACACCATCACACCTCCTCCTCCATGCTTCACGGTGGGAACCAGGCATGTAGAGTCCATTCGTTCACCTTTTCTGCGTCGCACAAAGACACGGTGGTTGGAACCAAAGATCTCAAATTTGGACTCATCAGACCAAAGCACAGATTTCCACAGGTCTAATGTCCATTCCTTGTGTTCTTTAGCCCAAACAAGTCTCTTCTGCTTGTTGCCTGTCCTTAGCAGTGGTTTCCTAGCAGCTATTTTACCATGAAGGCCTGCTGCACACAGTCTCCTCTTAACAGTTGTTGTAGAGATGTGTCTGCTGCTAGAACTCTGTGTGGCATTGACCTGGTCTCTAATCTGAGCTGCTGTTAAGCTGCGATTTCTGAGGCTGGTGACTTGGATGAACTTATCCTCCGCAGCAGAGGTGACTCTTGGTCTTCCTTTTCTGGGGCGGTCCTCATGTGAGCCAGTTTCTTTGTAGCACTTGATGGTTTTGGCCACTGCACTTGGGGACACTTTCAAAGTTTTCCCAATTTTTCGGACTGACTGACTTTCATTTCTTAAAGTAATGATGGTCACTCGTTTTTCTTTACTTAGCTGCTTTTTTCTTGCCATAATACAAATTCTAACACTCCATTCAGTAGGACTATCAGCTGTGTATCCACCTGACTTCTGAACAACACAACTGATGGTCCCAACACCATTTATAAGGCAAGAAATCCCACTTTTTAAACCTGACAGGGCACACCTGTGAAGTGAAAACCATTTCAGGTGACTACCTCTTGAAGCTCATCAAGAGTGTGCAAAGCTGTAATCAAAGCAAAAGGTGGCTACTTTGAAGAACCTAGAATATAAGACATATTTCCAGTTGTTTCACACTTTTTTGTTAAGTATATAATTCCATATGTGTTAATTCATAGTTTTGATGCCTTCAGTGTGAATCTACAATTTTTATAGTCATGAAAATACAGAAAACTCTTGGAATGAGAAGGTGTGTCCAAACTTTTGGTCTGTACTGTGTATATATATATATATATATATATATATATATATATATATATATGCCATATGTGACTGGAAGATGCAATATTAGCTAAGCTTTAAGAAACCATATAGAGTATTTGATGTCCATAATGGAAGAATTGCTAGACGCTGGTATTAACTATTTATGAGAGCGTAAGTGAGCAACATTCACTTTAATTTATGAGCCAAGAATTGCACTTTAAGTCCTGTAGTACATAGATTTAAAGGGAACCTGTCAGCAGGAATTGACACCCCAAACCAACCGCAGTACCTAATAAAGGTGCTTAAGTTTGTCAAAATGACCCCCTTTTTATGGCCCAGTGTAGAAAAAAATTCAGGGAGGGGGAGAGTAGCGATGGGGGAACCTTGCGAGATTTTTTTCGCAAAATTTCAGAACCAGAACTGCTATTATTATACTCTATAAATAGCAGAGTCTTAGGGGAGGTGCGCACAAAGTAAAAAAAACACAGAAATTCACCTTTCCTCACCTCTCCTGGGCGTTCAGTCTTCTTTCCAGACATCCACTCTCCACCCGCGGGCTTATGGCGGGTTTTCCAACGTTACACACCGCAGGGGTCACCGCTTTTACCCAATGTGTGCCCTGGCGGTGATCTTTGGGCACGTGACGTCAGAGAAGATGATGGATGAGCCTGCGGGGAAGACCGGACACCTGTTAAGAAGACCAGGTGCCCAGAAGAGGAGTGGAAAGTGAATATCTGTGTTTTTTATTTTTTCGCACCTCCCCTAGACCTCCGCTAATTATACTCAGGAATCTTAAAGGGGTTGTCCAAGATCTTTCTTATCTAAGCTATCCACCTCCACCCGCCTACTTTCTAAATAACTTACTAAATTACGTACCAAAAAGCTAAATTTTCCTAGATCGCCAGGGCGGTCATGTGATCGCCCGAGGCACATTTTCCAATCTTCCGGTGACATTCTGTTTCCCCGTTTCCGGAAACAGAATGTCACCAATACTATACCTCCCCACCCCATCATACTTACCTGTCTTCCTCTTGATGCCTGTGCCACCCACGCCTGCGCAATAGAGCCGGAGTGATGGCTACTGCGCATGGGCTCTATTGCGCAGGCATGGGCTGCAGAACAACAATTGAAGTCCCGTGCCAAGAAGACAGGTAAATATGATGGGGTGTGGGGGTGAGTTAGTTAGGAAGGGCTAGTAGGGCTAGTAGTGGGCAGGCTAGCTAGGGAAACAGGGAGGGAGTGTGAGTGAGAAAGGGGAGGGGGGAGGGAGTAAGAGAGGGAGGAGAGGGAGTCAGCTCTGAGCGAAGAACAAGGTACTATGGTAGTTGTAGGAAAACAGAACAGGAAGATACTCATGTAAACAAATGCAGAAGATGCCAGGAGCTCCCCGAGGATCCCAGTAATCGCTCAAAACACTGTTAAAGGTATTTGGTTGCACTTATTAACCTATTAATAACTGACCTTGTTTGAAAAATGATTTTTTTTTTGCCCGGAAAACCCCTTTAAGGAACCTCAGAGTATTAAGGCCCTATACACGACCGACTCTATCAAATGACTCTCCTCACCCTTGACTTATTGAATTCCCTAAAGAGTCAAGTGGGCAGTCTCACTTAATAATCGGCAGCCTCTCCCGATTAGGACCGCCCACTAGATTCCTCAGCATAGAAAAACAAGGATATCAATCAATAAGTGATGAGTTATCTTTAGTTTTTTTCCAATAAAACTATACATCAATCTGCTCAGCTCCACCTGCTCTATAACATGTTGCTGATATATCAGATCTCAGTCCTGTACATTTCCTATGTGATGTAGTTAAACAGTCCTGACTGTACAGCCCCAAAAAATCTATGCTGTCATGTCACTATGGGCCAGAATCCTTTTCTGCTTCGATAAGGTGAAGAAGAGTTTAGTCTGTTCTGAAGACAAGTGGACATCTTAGCCTGTAGGACAACACTGTAGATAATAAAGTGGCCTCTGAGTGTCTGAGCATTGTCCAGGTGTACAATGGGCTCTTATGGAGAACATTAGGCAGTGAATCGTGGTCGAGATTGATGTGTTTGCAGATACTTGGAAGCAATTCCCTTATAACACTTCAGAGGCTTCCTCTTATGCCTCTCTCTAAAAGGATATCTGAGTGAGGTTTTCATCAAATGTCATCTAGTGATATTTACTTGCTAAATGAATATTGGAACATTTTACAGACCTGTTAGTCATTGCTAAAGTAAACTTTGTATTTATTGCAAAGCTGTGTTGTGCTGACGTCTACCTACAGTAGTCACGACTAGTATGGCTAAATAATCCATTTTGTCTCCAAAGCCAGTACATTGAGTCACACAAAGGGGGAAGCTCACCTAAATTTTAATCTTTGGCATAGGAGAAAATAATGAAATGTGAAATAATGGACCACCCAGTTCTTAAAGGGGTTCTACAACATAACTTATCTATTGGATAAGTAATGTGTCTGATCTCTGGGACTCGCTCCATACTTTAGAACAGGGGCCCTGTGTCCCTCATGTGAATGGAGTGATGGTCACTCATGGGACTGACAGGGGTAGCAGTGTAAAGCGCTTGGCTAGCTACTGTACGTCCTTCCCATAGAGCGCATGCCTCTGCCATTCAGACAGAGGACATGGGTTTTCCAGTGTTGGATCCTCCAGACCTATCCTTTGAGAAAAAAGCCTGAAAACAAAGCGGCAGATAAACTAAAACTGTCTGACTTTTAGACAGTTCAATGTTAGACCGGACAGTTAAACTGCACCAGATTTTTCAAAGCGTTTAATGCTCTTTGATAATGTGGTGCACTTTAGACTGTCCAAAGTGGATTTTGGGATTCTCCAAAGTAGACAGCCCCTTTAAATGGAAGTCAAATCTGTGTGCAGCAGGTTATAGAGCAGGAAGAGCTGGGCATATTGATATATGGTTTTGACGGAAAAGATTCAGAAATACCTGAATTATATTCATTGAGGCCAGGGGCCCTACGTGGCATAAACGCCACAGCAAAAAGCGCAGTGTTTTATAGTCACTGCAATGTGGATGGGATTTGACCGAATCCCATCCACACATTGCAGAAAAATATGCGCAGCAGATATGCTGCGATTTCCAAAACCGTTGCGTTTTTGGAAATCGCAATATGTCAATTATACCTATAGAAATGCTGGCATTTTCCCTATAGGTATAATTGAAGCAGAAAGTCCGCAGAGAAAAACTCTGCAGACTTTCTGTGAAAAGCGCTGCAGGAAAAAACCGCAGTGCGTATCCGCTGCTCTTTTTCCCGCAGCGCTTTTTCGCTGCGGCCCTCTATTTGGGGCCTTAGCCTAAAGGAGTTTTTACAGCCCCTTATGCATGTTTAATTCTGATCACCTGTTCACCGGTTAGATCATCAGTATCAGATCCGTGAGGGTCCGATACCTGGACTCGTCACAGATCTGTTTCGGCAGCTCCAGGCACTGGAACGTGCTATAGTGAATGGGCTGCAGATACAGTCTGTATTTATTTAAGTAATAGGAGCAGAGCTGCAGCCCCTCCACTCTATAGTGGTGGTGTCGGGGTACTGTAGATCCGCTTACATGAATAGGATCAGAGCGCCTTCCACTTTCTGTCCACTACAGCAGCTTCTGACACCAATGCAGCTGATCTGTGCGATGTCCGGGAGTCAGAACCCCACAGATCAGATACTGATGCCCTATTCTGTGGCCAGAAAGCCCCTTTAAAGAATGTTGCTTATTTAGGTTTAGGTGTCTAGTGGGTGGTCCTGCGTACACACTCCTATTGAATAGGGCCGCCCACTGGACTCCTAAAGCCCTGAATGTGCAGAGATTTCAAGTACTACTGAATCTGCCTGCAGCTTAGTAATGTGACAGTATCTTCCAAGTACTTACATCTGTTCTTATTGATTCATATCTGTCGTGTAAACTGCAATGCAAATGTCGCCCCTCTTTCCATGTTTGTCCGGATTCGGCCCATTACCCAGCAGCGTACATACAAAGCAGCTAGTTTAATAATTGCATTACTGCTGTCCCCTTGTGTTGCCAGATACTTGCTGTGTTGGCAGGTTTTCGTGTGTGACATTGATGGAAATTTAGTGATAAGGGGAAAAAACCTCTACGATAGAGGCTTCCATGAATAATAGATGCCATGGTAGACTGCTATATCCCAGGAGAAGAAAAAAATATTGATTATATAAAGCTGCAAAATCCAGAATCAGCAGGGACGCGACTTTGGGTTTTGTTATCTATAAACTTTAAGAGCTGATATCTGCGCTGCATAATATGCGGGAGATTTATTTTTCTGTAGCTGCAGGGGTAAGATATACTGTACATTACATTTATAGACTGCTGATATATTATCAAACACTTACAATGGGCAACACCGAGACTTTTACATTTCCACTGTATCTGTCATAATCAGACCTCAGTTTGCCTGATATCTAGGTGTATGCTGAGACGTGTAGTGAACGTCCATCTTTGAACACGATTGTTTTTTTAATGTAATTAGGTCCAAAATTGTCCATTAATTTCACATGAATTTGTTGTGATGGTTTGAGCTTTGTTTTTCTATACAGAGCTCCAAATACTCTGCAGTGTTATACAGCAATATAAAAATTCTGTCTGCCCCCAGCCACCACTAGAGGGAGCCTAGGAGCTTACTGCGGACTGTTTTGGCTCAATATTAATGGAACCTGTCTGGGTGAATTGGGACACTAAACCACCCACAGGTCCTCATGGACCGGGAGTTTAGTGCCCCAAATTGCCCTGTAATAAAGCAATCCATGGCCGCATTAAAAATAAAAAAGATTTATACTCACCTATCGTCTGTATTCCCCGTACCAGTGCAGTTCTTTAGTGAAGCAAGAGAATCCTAGATAGGCCATCAATTTTAGATCTGACAGCCAAAACACCCGCAGATCAAGTGTTAGAGGACAACATGGCTACCTGTAATGTTTACATGTCATGTCCAAGCTGCTGGCTCGCTGTACAATGTGTAGCGGTGGGTTTAGGGACTGCAGCACTGTGCCATAGACTCCAGTAGGACACTGCTGCAATACCTAAACCCACGGCTACACATTGTACAGTGACTGAGCAGCATGGCTCCTGGCCTGTAGACATTAATGGGAGCTGATCTGTAAGGATCCCATCTGTTGGGCCCCTGCAGATCTAATATTGATGGCCTGTCCTAAGGACAGACCATTAGCATTAGATAGGTGGGAAACCCCTTTACAGCAGGATAAGTAGCCAGGTTTAGCACACTATTCCTGGTCATTACAGTCTTCCCTCTGCATGCTGTATCTGGAAATTGCAGTCTTTTATGAACTGGTGCCTGCAGACTAGTTGCCATACACTCACAGTGAATACAGGAGAATCTGTTCATGTAACTGTCTCATGCAGGACATATATAGAGAAGTACTGACTGTACTGATGTGAATAAAGTGCTTTGGTTTCAATCAAACATTTTTCTTGAGATACAGCATCAGTCTAAGGCCCGGTTCATATCTACGTTCGGGTTTCCATTCGGGGACAGCCCCCGAACGGAAACCTATACGCATAAAAAAGCGGTTTACCTGGGAAAACCGCAGACCCCTAGACTATAATGGGGTCCATGGGGTTTCTGTGCGGTTTTCACATGGAGCAAGCCGAGAGGAAAGTGCCCCAAGCGGATTTGTGGAAACACTTCGAAAAACCCGAACGCAGATGTCAACCGGTCCTAAGCCTGTCTTTTTTTTCACTTTTCCTCTGTACTTCTTTCTCATTTCCACCCCATGGACTTCTATACATGAGTCATCTGATTCATGTGACCTTCAGTCTATCTCAAGATGGACAGAGCAGTGATTTTGAGAGTTAAGTTTATATTACAGAGTCTTTTATAATCACTTGTACTATTCATTTATGCAAAGATTCTTGATATGACACTGACTATTTAAGCTCCCTCTAGGGGTGGTTGCAAATGGCCATAATGTTACCTTGACTGTGCAGAAAACAAAGCTCCGCTGAAAACAGTTCCTGCGCTTGTTCCTCATGCCAACCCTTTCCAATTCTCCTGTCCTCCGGCAGTTCAGTGTTATCACAGGGTTTAATCTTACCTATACTATAAAAATATACTGGCTAAAATTGGAATACTCACTTAAATCCTGTGAATAGTCCAGAATTCCCATTATATTCACATTTGCATAAACCCCATCCCTTCTGTGGCTAGTTCATGGCACAGTCCTGTCAAATAACAAGCTGTTGACTAGGATGCAACTATGAAAGTGGAATTCTAATGCTTTCGATAAGGCTTGGTGTGCCCTTGGTGACAACACTGATTTTTAGGAGTAAAATCTATGTATGGTTGGCTGTTTATTGAATTGACATGGGGCTTAAAGGGGTTATCTTACATTAAAGAAATGGTGTACTTTTTCAGATTGTCAAATTTGAGTCAGGCAGGATTTTACTGAGCAGTTTACTTTTTATTGCCCCTCACCCTTTGTTCAATGTGGTGTTGTGAGGATTAAACTTGCTAGTTGCGTTATCCAGCAGATATAGTTCCCAGTGTTGCTCCACAAAACCAGGTCATTGTCTTATTCATCAAACCAGAACTCAGACTGTCAATGCATTCCTATGAGAGCCTCATTCTGAGTTCCAATGGAATACATTGACAGGCTGAGTACCAGTTCACTGAATAAGACAATGACCTTTTGCAACTCTGAAGTGGGGTTCGTGGAGCAGCGCTGAAAACTATATTCCCCCGATAACACAACAGGTTGGTTTAGCCCTCATACCACATACCACTACTATAGTACATTTGGGGATTTTTTTTTCCTTATCCTGGATAAACATTCCAGAATGATAGGCTGAACTAGATGCACATTTGTTTTTTAGCCTTACAAACTACAGTATGTTACTTTGTTCTGTTATTATAATTCCCCTAAGAAAAGATTTGATCCAGCCTGACGCAGCGTCTTATATGTGGACAGGAAGTCAGTGTATCTATTCATTTTTCAATGTGTGTCTCATAGGAATAAATAGAGAAGGTCATATGACACAGTTGAGGACTAGAAGAGAGTGAACAACTCACAAATATAGCCACTGGTAAAGAGATCACCTTTACTGCCATTTATCTCACCTTCCTAAGGGAACTGAATTTTTTTTGTGGCAGAGCTTCTTCAATTGTATCTTATACTTGATCTTTGTCTCCATCCAATGACCAGCCAAGCCTTTTATCCCCTGGACGTAAACAATGAAACTTCCTATTAGATGAAATCGAGCAGTGGTTTTCAAAACTGAAGAACTGATATTGATAGTATGTTGGAAAATTGTGTAACTATTCATTATACAATGAATAACTTTATAGTCTATTACCATTACCGTTGATGAGAATATATAATTATAGCAATATATTGTTATAACTGTGTATTGTTATAGTATTATATTGTTAGATTAGTATATTCTTATCTTGGTATATTGTTACTGTAGCAAATTGTTAGAACAGTATATTGTCATAGCTGTATATTGTAATAGTACTATATAGGTATAGTGTCATAGTGGTATATTGTTGTAGCTGTATATTGTTACAGTAGCAATAGCAGTATATTACTATAGCTGTATTTTACAGTAGTATATTAGAATATTGTCATAACAGTATATTGTTATAGCAGTATATTGCTTTAGCTGTATATTACAGTAGTATATTAGAATATTGTCATAACAGTATATTGTTATAGCAGTATATTGTTATGGATATATATTGTTATAGTAGCAAATTGCTATAGCAGTATTTTTCTATAGCTGTGTATTATAGTATTATATTTGAATATTGTCATAATAGTATAGTGTTATAGCTGTATATTGCTATAGTAATATAGCAGTAGCGTAGTAGTATAAGTATATTGTCATAGTAGCATATTATTATAACAGTATATTGTTATAGTTTTATATATGAATATGGTTATAGTAGTATATTGCTGTAGCTGTATATTGTATAGTTTATCATAGTATATAACAGTGTTATGGTAATGAATAGTTATAGTAGTGTATTGTTATAGCAGTATATTGTTGTAGCTGTATATTTTTAAGTAGCATATTGCTATAGCAGTATATTGTATAATTTATGATAGTGTATTGTTATAGCAGTACATTTTTATAATAGTGTATTGGCATAGTAGTTTTGCCATGGTAGTATATTGTTATAGTATTATAGTGCTAAAGTAGTAAACTGCTATACAATACTATAGTAGTAAATTGTTATAGAAGTATATTGTATATTGTTATAAAACTATATTGTCAGAATTGTGACTCTTTGATATACATAGCAAATTACATTTTTTTGTATCAGCATGCAGCATCCATAACACTAAGCAATGGCGCATATATCATAAGTGGCACACCAGCTAAAATCTAGAGCAAGCCTATAAAGCCCAATATCCGCATGACAGCTGTACAAGCAGACTCATTTATTTTGTTTAAGAAATTTATTGAGAACAGGGTAAGGAGGGTTATTCATGGAAATCCCATTTATTTTGTATTTTAGCAAATTTAATTCTTGAAACAGTTTACACAGAGCGGGTTGTGATTAATCGCTTCTTTTAGAATGAAAGGATCAGCTCTTTTTGGAATGGCCTGAAATAATGGCATGTTGCTGAAACGCCAATAAATATTCATTACCCACAACTAGCAGGATTTAGAAGAGCCCCATTTATTTAAGAACAGCTCATCTATGTAAGACTTTGTTCACACCAGCGTCATGGTTTCCATTCATAACTGAGCCATGAGAGGTACAGTATAAGAGAGAATATAAAGGGGACCTATCACCAGGTCTAAGAAGCCTAGAGACATAGATCATCTGATCGGCGCTGTCACCCTGAGTATTTTGGTGTTTTGTAAGTGTTGATGGAGATTAGGGTCTACTAGCCAAGTAAGCAGTAAGGCTAGATTCATATCTGCTCCAGAGTCAACTCCGCCACTGAAACCGCCCAAAATCGTCTGAGAGAAAAGTCCTGCACGGAGGACTTTTTCCCCATTATAGTCTATGGTGTCCGCAGGTGTCTGTGGGGAACTGTTTTAGCAGTCTGGCTCTCCATTATTCGGGTCCCTTGGCGGACCCGAACATCAGAGAGCCCAGCGCAGGTGTGAACCTAGCCTAACACTGCATGACATACAGCACACAGAGACCCCAGATATAGTACAGTGTTACCACCCACTTCCAAGGAAAGGAAAGTTTATCGCCAAACTAAAAAGGATACTTTCCTCTCTTCTGGAGGAGATCTAATTTGCATATGTTTTCCCCTGGCGGACCCGAGAGCCCATCGCAAGTGTGAACCTAGCCTTACACTAGGCAGTGTAAAGGTACTCCAGATTTACCATCCAGCATCAGTCACTGTGATAAATCTGGGATATTTTCAAACTACCTGTGTAACGTCTCTGCCTGTTTGGGTCTCTGCGCCACCCTCCGCTCGCACGCTGTGGCGAAGGAAGCGTGTTCAGTTTGATTCCTTGCGTAGGTTTCTTGTTGCTCAGTCTGAACATGGTCCTAGACAATGTGATGGATTTCCGGCCACACCCGTGTTCTGAGCATTTCTCTCTGGACCGCATAGAGTTAATCTCTTCCTTGCCTGTGTGATTGACAGCCTGTGTACCTATCAGGTCTGGGGCTGGGCCCAGACTTTCTATATACGGGATGTCACTTTCTCAGCAAGTTGCCGGTTATTGCTCTGACTTTGCCTGCTCTCCTTGTGCCCTTGATATTTACTGTGCTATTTCTCTGACCTTTTGGCTTGCCTTGTGACTATTCTCTTGGATTTTGATTCTGTACTGCATTGCTCGTTTGTTACTGACCCCTTGGCTTGCTCACTCTGCTTCTGTGTTGTTTTGTCTTGTCCTGTTCTGTGTGTCACTTACCCAGTATAGGGCTTGTCTTCTGGTTGTCCTTTTACCGTTTAGGGTAACTGAGGCAATAGGAAGGGACAGTGGCTGGGGTGAGATTAGGGCTCACTTGTCTCTGTCCTTCCTCCCAGACCGCTGTAGTAGTGTCAGGGTATTGCTACATCTGGCAAGACCCTAACAACCTGTTTAAGGTTACACTACCTACCAATGCTTCACTGTGCAGGTACATTTTAGAGGAAAATATTGTGCAACTTTTTGTCGCACGACAAATGCGACTGTGTAAAAACAGATTGGCGACTTGTCTCTAACTTAGGCCCGGTTCACATCTGCGTTCGGGTTTCCATTCGGGGAGCCCGCTTCGGGACCCCCACAAACGGAAACCTATACGCATAAAAAAGTGGTTTACCTGGGAAATCCGCGGACCCCATAGACTATAATGGGGTCTGTGTGGTTTCCGATCGGTTTCCGCACGAAGCAAACAGCACTTTCCTCTCTGCATGTTTTGTGCAGAAACCACACGGACCCCATTATAGTCTATGGGGTCCGCAGATTTCCCAGGTAAACCGCTTTTTTATGCATATAGGTTTCCGTTCGGGGGTCTTCAAGCGGACTCCCCAAACGAAAACCCGAAAGCAGATGTGAATCGGGCCTTACCGTCACACAACTTTTTTTTTTTAGCCATAATTTGGCAGTAAAAACACAGACAAGTCACAAACATGGATTTTCTGCAACTTCTGCAATGTAACACCATAGAGATACATTGAAAATTTTGTTGCACAACTTTCTGCACAACTTTGTGTTCTGCCACACATGTAGCCCTAGTGTAAAAGTGAGCGAGAATGCTGATTTTGAGCCTCTTTTCACACGCTTTGAGGTTTTCATTTGTAGCAAAATGCTACACTGCTATAATGTTTTGTTGCGGTGTTCATATGACACATTCTGTAACAGAGCCTTTGATATAGACCTAAACAAATCCTAAAGCATACAACAAAGGTAGAGTATCACGCCTGGCATAACCACAACAAGTTACCACAATGTCTAACATAAGTCCGGCCCGGTACGTATCCATTGATGTAAAAGCTTTGACTGGCAGGTAAAACCTGATTCTTTACTACATGCGGAGTAGATAGTGTTACTGTACGGCCTTATTGCTGTTCTGTACACGTGAATAAAACCTCTCGTATATAATGCTTTAAGGTAGTCTCAGAATCTTAATGCAGCGTGCGCCCGCATGGGGCTTTTCAGAAGGCATCTGAGTGTTTGAAAATGTTCTGTACATCTTCATAGTGAGCACATAATGTAAAAGCGGCATGCTGATTTTACTGCAGATGTGCTATTTTTCCACTTTGATAATGTTCCTAATAAAAGAGGAGTCTATGACATCTTTGATCTATGTTGTTTACCTTGTACAGCGATGGATTCCTATGGATTGTTTTGTATATAAAGTTCTTTGTAATTACAAAGTTTGGTGGAAGCCGAGAGTAAAGTTTCCTGATGAAAACGCATTAAAGGATGAAGCACTTTGTTCCTGGAGTTGTACTTTAAGCACAAGTAGCTTTCTATGAAGATGCTGTTAACATCATTGACTGTTCTATCACTGTATGATCCTGTTCCTCAAAGAACTACATAACTCTTTAGTCTTTTAGTGTATTCACTTTGTAAGGTGGTTTTGTAATATAGTCACATTTTGGATATTATGGCTGAAATACTTAGACCGAGCATGGCTCTACTGAACTAGATATGGATCACAATAGCCCATATGTAAGTTTAGTTCAATAGAGCTATAAAGGTTCACTTCAGTAGAATCATGGGGATCCGAGTGAAGCCAAAGTGAAGTCCAGTTCAGTAGAGTCATGGAGGTTTGAGTGGTTTAGCCGAGGTGAAATCTAATTCAGAAGAGTCATGGTGATCCAAGTGCTTCAGCCAATGTGAAATCCATTTCAGTAGAGTCATGGGGGTTCGAGTGTTTCAGCTAAGATGAATTCCACTTCAGTAGTCATAGGAATCTGAGTGCTTCAGCCAAAGTGAAGTCCAGTTCAATAGAGTCATGGGGGTCCGAGTGTTTTAGCCAAGGTAAAGTCCAGTTCAGAAGAGTCAAGAGGGTCTGAGTGCTTCAGCTAAAGTGAAGTCTAGTTCAGTAGAGTCATGGGGGTCCGAGTGCGTCAGCCAAAGGGAAGTCCAGTTGAATAGAGCCATGAGGGTCTGAGTACTTCAGCTGAAGCAAAATCCAGTTCAGTAGAATCATGGGCTAGGTATAGTTATGGGGGTTTGAGTGCTGAGGTGAAGTCCAATTTATTATAGTGATGGGTATTGGGGAACTAAGGGGGCATTATATTGTGTGGGGAGGGCACAAATATGTCATTATAGTGTCTGGTGGCACTACTGAATTTCCCCACTGTGGGACTATTAAAGGACTATTATTATTATTATTATTATTATTATTATTGTGGCATTATACCTTGTGGAGCCCATTAAAGGGGTATTATACTGTGTGTGGGCAGTATGCTGTGTAGAAACATGATGGGGACATTATACTGTGTGGGGTACTAAGGAGGCTTTATAACATATAGGAGCATTAAGGGGGCATTATACTCTGTGGGGGAAATAAGGAGCATTATACTGTGTGAGGGTACTAAGGAGGTGTGGGGGAAATTATACAGTGTAGAGGCATTATAGTGATATACTGTGGGGGGGAACTAAGACGACAGTATACAGTACAGAGGCACTATATAGACATTATACTGTATAGGTAATATACTGTGTGGGGGAACTAAGATGGCATTATATAGTGTGGAGGTACTATAGATACATTTTACTGTGTGAGGGTACTAATGGGCATTATACTGTGTGTGGGCGCATTATACTGTATGGGGGCATTAAGTATTGAGTGACATTATACTATGTGGCAGCTGAAGTGAGACTTCCAGTTCAGCCTAGATGATGTCTATTTCAGTAGAGCCATGGGGGGGGTCCAGGTGTTGCAGTATTATTATGGCCATATAACACTGGCCTTAGTTTGTTAATGGGGGGTAAATATGCCATGGTAGCAGCCCATGCGACCCAGACCTTCTTCCCATACAATATTTTTTCAGCGTTTTCTGGAATGAACTATGTCAATCCAAGCAGGTCAGTTATGTAAGATTTCTTTATCTATGAGTTTATTGTTTCAGTCAGTAATAGTTACTCAAAAGTGACTGCATATTGCTGTACGCTATCACTTTAAGATTGGTGAGGTCCAACCTCTCGGTCTCTTACTGTTTTTTGCCTGCACAGTGACCCCTGACCACCCAGATCTGCATGGCACTGTAGCATAACCACACTCCTGCATCCAGTCCATTCACAGGATAAATAGGGGTCTCAGAGCTCGGACCCCATGGTCAAAAAGTGACATTACTTTATAAGATGGGAAAGCACCTTAAACCGATTAAAGTGATTGTTGCGTCCTCTGATTTGACAGCCATTATGTCCTCTATAGGGTGTATGAAATTATCTCCAAAAACTAATAACACTTTCCTAAACTATGTTAATCCACGGCTGTGCTGGTGTCTATTCAGGCTTTGCTACAGTCTTAGACTACCAGTTTCATGCATTGCAACTAATAGGTAGCAGCAGTCACATATATTGCAGTGACATATACATTGTCACATGTACTACATATATTGCAAGTCTCGTACTGATGTAGCAGAATTAACCCGAACTTCTGCAGTCTGTTAAACTGCTGCAGCGAGATCTTATGACAGAAGACAACAAAAACCAATGACTTTGGTTAACTCTGCTATATCTGTAAATTGCTATGACATATGTTGTGTTGTAGTGCTCATATTGTATCTCCATGTGCCTATTGTTTTATATGGAGTTACGTGGAAATTTATGTATTAATTTGGTGAGAAATATAGTGCTCATAGAGTGCCTATAGCTGTTTGTGTATATATATATATATATATATATTGTAAAACAAATAAAAATAAATAAATAACATAAATAAATAAAAATAAATATGTAAAAATATATGTATATATATATATATATATATATATATATATATATATATATACATATATATGTAAAAAAATAAGAATAGATATTTTATCTATCTATCTACTATTATATATATATATATATATATATATATATATATATATATGTATACCTACCTGTAAGGACTCCCTGTGCCATAATACAAAGTCTGTGTACACACCTTTTGCACATATATGAATCCTAACTTAGGATGAGGCCCCACGTTATGGAAACGCAGCTTTTTTTTGTTGCAGATTTTGCTGCAGTTTTTGAGCCAAAGCCAGTACTAGATTTAGCAGCAGGGAGAAGTATAAGAAACTTCTTATATATTTCCCATTCCTTTTGTAGCCATTCTTGGCTTTGGCTCAATAAACTCTCAATAAGAAAATCTGCAACAGAAAAAGCTCTGTTTCCTCACCCTAAGATTGTATACATTCACTTGCTACAAGTACATGAAATGCTTCCGAAGCCAAGTACAGACTCAACAACTTCAGTATAAATTTCTGTGGTAACCCTGTTTCTTGCTTTCTCTGCTTGGAGAAGTTCTGTATATTATGCCACATAAAATACGCGGAGCTGTAGCAGGATGAATTAGTAACATATAGAATGATTTTATGCCGCCATTTACAATTTAAATAGGATATAACTCAGCAGCTATGTTTTGCTGCATCCACAGTTGACTTGAATAATCAATATGGAAGGAAGACATGATGCCATATATACTCTGAATTATTTTTATTTCCTGCTTTCTCAGCATTAGCCGGCTGTAATCAAATCCAGCATGTTTACAGCACTCCTCTGCTTAATGGAATAGAAATTTGCATCAATTGTGTTTCTTTTTTCATCAGTAATATATACAGGACATAGAGGCGCTCTTTACAGACTCCCAGAAGATTAAAGCTACAGTGTTCTGCTAAAGAGCACCTTTCATGAAGCATTAAGTAAAATAACATTTGGGCAGTGTGTGATCCATCACGCCTCTGATGCACAGCCATTTGAAAGATGGATTTTTATGGTGTTTTCTGGTTTTATGTAAATAAAGCGTAAAAAGGCTTCAGTCCTATTCGGCAACCATTTTTCTTCTTCCAGTGGTTCTGAAATGAAAAATAAAGCAACTATGCAATAAGTCTTACTTAACACAGCGCTGGAGTCCTGGGTTCGAATCCGACCAAGGAGAACATCTGCAAGGAGTTTGTATGTTCTCCCCGTGTTTGCGTGGGTTTCCTCCAGGTACTCCGATTTCCTTCCACTTTCCAAAGACATACTAATAGGGATTGTAGATTGTGAGCCCTATATGGGACAGTGACTGACAATGTCTGTAAAGTTCTGCTATACAAGTAAGCAAAATAAGTAAATAATAATAAGTAAATCTCCTATCACTTTGTTTATATAGGTCCTATGCTGTTATGTGTCTCCATGGTAACAGACTACAAAGAAACACGGTGTAGTCTGATTCTGAAGGCATACTCTGTTCTATATATACCCATCTATACTTCTTATTAATTTACAATGTGTTGGTTAGAAAGACGTAGGGAACAGATGAAGGGGAGTTTGACTCCAGCATTGGACTACATAGGCTTTGCGTGTTGCATATTACCATGAAGACACATAGATCTGCATAAGAGCTGTGGACTTAAAATGATAAGTGAATTCTAATTAATTATTTAATTAATATTTGTTTTTATTTTTCTGATACATTGAAGCAATGAAAAAAATTATTTGCAGCTGTGAAAGTACAGAAGTAGCCACAGCATTAACGTATTGTAGAATAACATATGGGCAGTGTGTGATCCATCATGTTTTAATTTTTTATGGCATTTTTTGGTTTTATGTAAATAAACCGTAAATGGCTTAGTCCACTTTTGCACCCATATTTGTGGCTCCAGTGCATCTAAAATGAAAAATAGAGTAACTTTGCAAATAGTCTTTATTAAAAATCCTCTATTGCTTTGTGTATATAGTTCCTATGCCGTGCTATGTATCTCCATGGTAACAGACTACAAAGAAACACTTTGTTGTCTGATCCTACAGTCATACTCTGCTTCACGTGTCCCCTATGTACAAGACATAGGGGACAGGTGGAAGGGTGTATGACTGCAGGATTGGACAAAGACTGTGTTTGTACATATTACCATGAGGGCACATAGGTCTACGTAGGAGTTGCTCAAAACGATAAGTGAATCTTTCATTTAGAATTTTTATTTTTCTTAAATGGTTACAACTGTGGAAATACAGATGTAGCCAGAACCAGCGAAGCTTGCTACAGCATTAACGTATTCTAATGTGCTTATTGTATTTGCTCACCAAGGTTGTCTATGTGTACTTTGTATTAAAATGTGGAATCTATTAGCATATTGCGCCAAAAGTTTGTTTAGCAGCTGCTCCATCTGTGCCTGTTAATCCTCGTATAATTAAATAAGTTTCTAATATATGTTCTGTTTAGCTTCCTCACTATTTCCAATTTTTTCCAACATTTTCTAATGTTTCCTGTTTGCTGTCAGGGAATGGAAAGAAGATCTTTGCTTAGACCCATAGGCTAAAAACAATATTCGCAATGGCTGAGGGTCTGCAACTAGAGATGATAAAGTCAGAAATTTTTAGATTTATTCTGTATGAAATTGACAAAATGGGGGCGCACTGGCCATCATGTTGCTGTTTGTTTTTCAGGACCCCAAGATTGTCAGGGAAGGGGTTAAAAATAATAAAATAAACCATACTCACTTGTCCTGGGTCCGGCGGGCACAGCTACATGGGTCTTCATCACTCCATCAGCATTACCCTACATGTGACCACTGAGGGCCGCGCGGCGCGGGGGGGGGGGGGAGGAGCTGTGGCACAACCTTGGACAGGTGCACATAGTTTATTTTATTATTTTTAGCTACTTCTTTGCCCTCAGTTTAATATGCTTTGGGGTTGGAAGGACCTCAGAGTGTAAAAACTGACTTTTTAGAGTAATCATTCAATTTGGACCGGCTGAATCAAGTAAATAGAATCTTCTGGCTGATTCAGTCGATTTTCAGGTTATTCACTCATCCCTATTTGCAAAAATTATACCATATCGGATCATAGGTAGCATAAATCTGTCTCCTGTCCTGATATTGAATTTTAGTGCAATGTATCAGAAAAACGTATATGCTTGGTATTTAAACTTCTTGGCTAACAGAGGATTGCCAAGACTGGATACATTTTGCCAAATTCTCAGAAACAAGCTCCTTCCAGACAACACTGAAAGTGAGTGACCTCATAGGACTCACCTTAGATCAAATTTGTTTAAAGGGGTTTTGCGAACACTTTTTTTAGGCTGTTTCTAACCCCGGGTCGTTTGATCGGAATCAGCCCCCAGCCCCCGAGTCGCACTTCATCCACCCTTTCCTATGTTCACATGAGTAAAGGTAGCTCCCTCTACTATGGAGGCTGCCTTTACTATAATGGCTTGTTACATACTACGTAAAATGAAGAGGATTTTAAGGTGTACCTCTGACTCAGATTCCTCTTTATTTTACCACCCCCGACCCTGCTGCTGATTAGGCCCAGATTAATCCATGTCAGGATCAAGCAGGACACTCATTTTTTCCGCATCCTGCTGCGACCTCTGCCTTCCATTGGGAGGAAGAATCAGGGCAAAATCTGCCACAAAATCAGCGGCAGATTCCACTGTGTGAATGGGCCCTTATGAAGATCTAGTCTGTCAGCCCTCATAGTACAGATAACTAGCAGTGAACATGGGAGAAGTGGCTGAGCAACTTGGGGACTGAGTGCTGGTTCCAGGGTTAGAACCAGCCCACAATCCTTGAATTCCACACCTAAAAATCCTGGAGGAAGTAATTATTCACAGACTTCCTGCAGAACCCTTTCAAGAACTCCCAGTTTCTCAAATCAGCGTTGCGACATGTTTGTAAATCCCTTTACAGGCTGTAATTCCCTGTACAACCAATGGGTGGACACGCTTATAGAATAGACATCTTATGTCAGAGCATTGTGAAATTGTGTTGTTTTGAAAAGCTGTTCATCCTGTGCCATGCCAAGTGTAAAAGTAAGGAAGGACACACCTGTAGATGACATTAGTTTGCCCAGACCTTAGTCATACTGTCCCTTTAAATGTAGAGAATAAAGAACAGAGTCGATGACTGGAAGCCTCTTTAATCCAGAGCATTTCAACAGAACCTTTCCTGACCTTCATTATTTCAGTGATCCCTTTCTGAGAAAAGTATGGGAATAGGCAAGAGGGCCCACACGGCGCACCGCGAGGTGGAGGTTAAGTGATACTTCTCCATTGCAGCATTACAGTGAATGTGTTCCAGCTCTTTGGCCATCCAATATGCACCTGCTGTGGTGCGGGTTCTCGGTAAATGACATTTCTAAGTACAGTGGTTGTGAATCAGCTATTTAATTAAAGCAGTCTGAGGGTTATCTTACATTTCAGTCTCATAGCTCTATTATCCTGCAGGTTTAAAGAATCCCCAAAGAGGAAAGGCAAAAAAAAAAAAAAAATCAATTCAATGAAAGTAAATCCTCGGTACTGTCAGTGACTGTCCTAAAAATAGAAGGATCATATAATCTAGTGCCGTCCTATTCAGCAATATAAAGCATTAGTACATGTAATATTACCATACATCATATCACTATAACAAAATAAGACGTAGAGACATGTCAATAAAAAATTGTTTCCCCTTTTCATTATTTGTTAACACTCTGTTTTCTAGGCAGCGTCCTATTGAGTTTCAGAAGTTGCCTAGCAACAGGAACAGCAGCCAGCAGGTGACTACACTGGATCTACTGACTCCTGTGGAGACCTGCATGGTCAACCACAGTTTTGCAGAAATACTGGTGGCAGGTTTGCCTGACACACCGCTTGTGCTTATGTATGTCAAAAAATGTAAAAAAAAAAAAAACAAAAGTGCAAAGAATTGGTATTTCTGCGTTATGTAATGACAGTCTAAAAATGTAATATATTATTTTATCCATTAACTGAATGCTGTAAAAATATAAAAACAATGACAAATTATTATTTTTGTTTATTCCACCTTGAAAGCAACGGAATAAAAAGATATCAAAAATGGTTCCTAGGAAAACATCAACTTAGACCACAAAAAACAAGTCCTCACACATCTTCATTGACAGAAAAACAGAAAAGCAACAGATATCAAAATATTCAACATGAAACATTTTTCTTAAAGTGTTTTTTTTTTTTAAATTTTGCTACTTTTGTACAATACAAACAAAAAAAATTTGGTGTCACCGCATATTGTATTGACCCACATAAGAAACTTATCATGTGATTGCTACCACATGGTGAAGTCTGTAAGAATGAAACCCAAAAACAAAACCCCAAAAATTGTGCTGCTTTTTCTTTTCCCCGCTGAATATTATTATTATTATTATTATTATTGTTTATTTATATGGCACCATTAATTTCATGGTGCTATACATTATTATATTAATTCCATGGTGCTTTACATTATTATATTAATTCCATGGTGCTTTACATTTGAAGATTTACATACAATACACAAAATATACAAGACAAGTTTAATACTAACAGAGACCAACTGGCACAGTGGGATAGAGGGCCCTGCCCGCAAGGGCTTACAATCTGTGAGGGAAGAGGGATAGAGACAGAAGGTGAGGGTAGAGGCTGTACAGATGGTGGTGTGGTGACAGTAGTGTTATTGGAGGTTGTAGGCCTTCCTGAATAGGTGAGTCTTCAGGGCCTTCTTGAAGCTTGTGATTGTGGGGGTCAGTCTTATGTGTCTTGGTAATGAGTTTCAGAATATGCACGGGAGAAGTCTTGGAAATAAAAAAAAATAATAATTTTTTTTTTTTTTATATACATTATATGTTCTTAAAAATTGTGTCATGAGTTAAGTGTTTACTACTTCTAAGTTTTAAGGCTAAGGCTCCACCTTGTGAGTCGCAGCCAAAAAATGTTTTTAACAAAAAGACCACAGAGTTTTCCTCTGCGGACTTTCTGCATCTATTATACCTATACGGAAAACATCAGCTTTCCGTAGGTATAATTCACATGCTGCCATTTACAAAAACTCAAGCGTTTTTGAAATCGCAGTATTTCGCTGCAAATTTTTTCTGCTATGTGTGATTGGGATTAGCCAGAATCCCATCCAATCTGCAGGTAATGTATAACGCATCGTTTTTTGCAGCAGAGCTTCCAAAGTGGCCAAAATGCTGAGTCTTCGCAGCATAGGGCCCTGGCCTAACGTCTTAAAGGGTTTGTGCACCCATAGTGAACAACAAGCACAATTTTTGTTAGTTGGCATTTGTTTGAGTTATATAAAAAGATCATTGAAAAATAGAAAAAACAAGCCCTGTTATGGCTAAGTGGACTGCAAAATTCAAACACTATGGCTCTTTGAAGGTGGAGATGAAAAATAGGAAAAAAATACAGCATCCTGAAGGCTAAAATAGGCAGCGTTCGTAAATCGTTGCCTGCAGCCACCACTAGAGGACACTTAGCAGCTCACTGCATAATGTCCTATTACTAAGAACAATTTGGAATACAGAATGTGTAGTGGTAGCTGCAGACAGGCAACTTGTTGTCTTTTAAAGTGTATCTCCAACTATAAAACAACATTTCATATATCTTATTAAAGGAATCTGTTTACTACTCCACTTATTGGGCTGCTCTCCTCCTCCTTACCTTCACTCAGACTGTTTATCTGTAAAGGATCCTTCTCACCTCACATATAGAAGTCTATGGAGAGGGGAGAGGGAAGAGGAGCTTGGTAACTGATTTATTGCCTCATTCTGTCCAGTAGTAGAGTCTTATCTTGAAACATAGCAGTGCTAAAATAGCTCCCTGACTCACAGAGTAGCAGAGATTAGCAGCATCGGTTGAGTGTCTTTTCTGGCAGCCTCCTCCTTCCCCTCCCCTCTCCATACATTTCTATGTAAAAGGTAACTCAGTCTGATAAATGAAGACGAAAACATATCTCATTAATAAGATATATTACAAAGTGTCTTATATTCTACTAATCATTTATGCAAAGTTGTTGTATAACAGGAGGTACGCTTTAACTCTATGGTTATGCGGGGGATTCGGTGCACTGTATTAGAAAATTGCAGCACCAAGTAATTCAAGCAAAATGGTGTTCAAGTACTATCTCCACCTCATGTATTAACTTTGCATTGTATATAATATTGCCTGAAGCTAATGGTCATCTTCTATAATGAGATGCTAATGAATGATCATATGGAATAATTAGCATAATCTAAATATAAATGAGCTGTGATGAATGAACTGTGGCCTTTGTTTCTACAAAGCAATGTGGCCGATCTGACAGATGAAATCATCGTGTCAACTGAATGTGACACGCCATTATAAAGATGTCCGCGGTCACATGTCACATGACACTGATTAACATAAACTGATTAACCTTCAGTCTGCTCTTTAGAGTAGAAGGCACAGGTGTATACAATGTCTTACTATAGTATCCCTTTAATGGAGGAGTACTTGGAAACCATTGCTGATTTTGCTTTCCACAGAGCTACAAACGAAACAACATCAGAGCCGAAGGATATGTACAAAATGGGTGAAATCTAGGTGACTATCACATCTGCTGTAGAGATATAGAGGAGGGGATCCATAGGGGGCCTCTCGAAAGGAAGTATTTTATTTTCTGACCATAAGCTTTATATTCTTTTTGTTTTTCTTCCTGTACTTACGGAGGCAGCCATCTTGACAGAGTTGCTTCAACATGCTCAGGCACCTGAACATAGCCGGCTTCATATGGCCGAGTTCAGGCCGGTAAAGTGAGTAGGTTTATTGGCCAGATTTACCAGACTGAATGCAGCTCAGCTGAACTGATCTCGGCATGTCTGTTGAGTTTGGCTGACCCAGGTTCAGACTGTTAAATTCAGCCCCATACATGGACCGAGTTCCTGGCCTGAACTCTGAAAATGACCTGTCCATGGAAGAGTGTATTTGGCATGTTTTCAGTCATGGGCAAAGGTCCCTGTGTTAATAGAGGGAGGAGGTGAGCCGCCCCCATGACCTATTGTCAGTGCTGGATCCTGTGTTATCTGCTTCTAACTTGTATCCTAATGACTAATGCTTTTGTGGCTGTCACAAGAATAAGGAATATTTTCCCTATTGTACAGACAACACTGTGCATGTAGCCGGGCAGTGAATAAACAGCAAAGATGGACGGAAAAGGATCTGTAATCATCCGTGTTATCAGAACGGAATGGATCCGTATGCCCCATAGACATGAATGCATCCCAAGTGTCATCCAGCTGCATTCCGTGATAAGCTTGGCCCCCCACTCGGTCGTGTGCATGGGCCCTTAATCTCCTCCTGACAAGTTGCATCTTCAGCTGGTGACCAGCTAGAGGGGTCAGAGCTTAACAAAGGGGGTTGAGGCTTAAAATGAGACTCCAGTGAATTTTTATTTTTTTTGACTCATTGGGGGAAAATTACTAAGATAGACATAACAAATTCCCCAGCTGGTGCAAGATGTGCCTGAATTCTTAAAAGGCTCCGGCTTCTTAGTAACTCATCTGTGCCCCCAATGGTTGTGTTATTGCTTGCAGCTTGTCAAGGGTTTTGTCATTATGTTTTAGTATTGTATTGAATGGGTTTCATGAGAAATTGTAGCCCTTTGCCAAATTTGAGTTAAAGGGGTTTTCCGGGCAAAAAAACTTTTTATAAAAAAGGTATTTTAGTGCTATTAATGGTTTTATAATTGCACCAAAATACCTTTAGCTGTGTTTTGAATGATTTCTGGCTTTCTCTGGGAGTTCTTAGCATCCTCTGCATTTGTTTACATGGCTAGCTTTCTGCTTCCCTAGCCTACAACTCCCATGATCCCCCCTCTCACTCCCTCTCTCACACCCCCTCCCTGTTTCCCTAGCTAGCCTGCGGACTACTAGATCTATCTATCTATCTATCTATCTATCTATCTATCTATCTATCTACCTAACTCAGCCCCCCCCCCACCCTGCCCAATCATACTTACCTGTCTTCTGTGTCCTGGAGTTCATATTCTTTGGTCCCGCTGACATTTTCTTCTGTGGACTTCTTGCGCATGCATAGTATTCTCTCTTCGCTTTTGCCGGCGACTGTACAATAAAGCTCTATTGTGCAGGCGCCAGCAGAAGCGGCGAAAGTGACTCTTCATGCCAACAGACTGAAGATGGGTAAATATGTAGGGGACAGGGATGGGGGAGTATTGGTGATGCTTCGTTTGCGGAAATGGAACGTCACCGGATCATCAGAAAGTGTGCCTGGGGCAGTCATGTTTTTTACATTTTTTTTTTAATTAAGTCAATTAGAAGTTAGGCAGGGGAGGGGGTTTAGTTTAGGGTTTGATTTTCAATTTATGCCGGACAACCCCTTTAAGCCTCTTGCAGACGACGGTGTGCACGGTCAGTGTGCTATCTGGTTTTTCCTGGATAGCACACTGACCCATTCATTTCTATGGGCCCCTACACATGACCGTGAATGACATGGTCATGTGTGCAGGCTGACACTCCGGGCCGCAAAATATGGAACAGGTCCTATTCCCGCTTGATTTTGCGGCCCTGCTTCCATGGCTCCTATTCATTTAATGAAAGGGGCCGTGGAAGCACGGCCTGTGCACGGGTGGCACATGGGTGACATCCACATGTAAGTAAGCGGGAAGCAACCGGCCTAAGGTAAAGCCTATTCAGACAGCCATGATGCAAAATGGCTTTGACAAATGAACATTTTTCATGGCCTTTCTGTATCCATGGGGCACCCATTTTTCAGATCCTTTATAGATCTGAGTCTATTGAGGGATCCGTGAAAATGGGCAAAAATAAGACATGTCCTATTTTTTGACGCCATATTTAGCCCCACTGAAATCAGTTAATTTTAATGCAGTTGTGCAAGGTCTATTAAAAAAAAAACTAGCGTGTGAATAGAGCCTAAGGGTGGGCACATCTGTACCTCTTTAGTAGACACTTTTGTCTTATCATGTTTATATACATAATATAGATCGTGCCTTGAATGACACATCTGTGCTAGCGAGAATTGTTCTTTTTATCTTTTATTTGCTTTTGTGCTGTTTCACAGACTGTATGTACCAACGAAACTCCCCTGCGTGGGTTACTGTCATTGCCACGATAATCACTAAGTGTTTTGATTTATAAAATGTCTATAAAATCCCTTGAAACGAAAAACTTGATGCAAAGAGCAGATCATTTTCTGCACAGTCGCCAGCACCTCGTGGCAAAGATCAAGTATTTTGCAGTTCTGTAAAATGACGGTATAGTATACAGAAAAGGTGCTGCACCATACACGGGCTACTGTAAATTGAGTGTCCTGGAGGTAGATCCCGGCAGTAGACAATATCGAAATGGATCATTTTACTTTATGGTCTCCGAGTCTAGGGTTGCCTATTATTCCGCAGTGTCATTACTCCATCTTTTACATGGATTTTCACCACATGGTATAACCTTTTCCTGTTGTAGCTCTGGAGATAGAAGGAATTAGGCACAATCACCGCTTTGTTCTGTCCACCGCTTTGGCGTTCCCTTCCCCTCATGTCACTTGCTCTGACTTTAGTCAATACATTTATTTCCGATGAAGTCACTGTGATAATGTATTAATGCATTTCTCTTAACTGTGCTGAAACAGCCCTGAGCAACGCACATTATGTCAATTGAAAGAGTCCCAGAGCAGACACAATCTATGAGGACGCCCAGCGTGTCACCTCTCCCCCAAAGTGCACTATTCCAAAACATCCAAAATGCTAAAATCTGGCAAGTTAGGACAAGTTTCCCTTGGAGGATTAAGAACTGCTCAATACTGTGAGCAAAGACAGTTTAGTAGAAGTATAACCTTCCCTGCCTGTATAGTGCATATGGTGCTACGATATACTCTTTGCTATACATTATTATCACTATAGGTATCTTTGCTTTTACACTACGGACATTACAATGATACACAGTACTGAAGGAAATGTCTAATCTTAAGTGCTGGGGTGAGACAAGCTCTTTTGGTTCCCAAGACTGGTATTTCGGAATGTATTCCTTACCCCCTTGCCACATTTGATCCTTGAAGTTCATTTTGGTACAGAAGTTTTTATTTCCCTTCACCCCTATTATTCAAAATCATGCACAGTTTTTAATACAGGGCACGTTGGTCACCCAACCATGTATCTGTTATAGGGTCTGCTTTTGGCTCCTGTAGCTCCTCTACCATCGTCCTCCCTTACGTTGTTAAAGTTCCCATATACATAAAAGTAAATTTGGCCAAGCCCACCAATTTCAGTGGGGCCGGCCAACTGTCTTATATGTATAGGCGTATTATGACTCTTTCCTTGACAGATGATGTAGGGCATTAGAAGGATTCAGCATGTTAAATAACAACCCTTTGTTCTCGTGGGAGAAAAACCACTGTCAAGAACACGTGCATGCTCAGCCGAATCGAGCTGCATGTGTATGATGGAGTCGGGAGGAATAGCTGTCAGCCTAGTGATCTTCTTGCAGTGGTTTGCTCATCTCTCCTCACTGAGAATACATATACTCTTGGCCAAACCGAATGTACATATGTATGGGGGAGTTAAGGGGAATAGCAGTTGATCTAAAATTGATGACCTATCTTAATGATAGGCCATCTTTTTTTAAAAAGTGGATAATTCCTTTAAGGGTTATGCTAGTTCCTTGATATTGATTACCTAACCTCAGGATAGTCCATCAATAAGAGATCAGTGGGGATCAACAACCGGGGCCCCTGCCCTGATCATCTGTTTGAAAGTACCGCGGTGTGGGGGTGAACACCATGATCCCTTCACTGTCTACATCTCACAAAGTGTCCGTGCAATGTAATTTCATCCTGTTCACGTCTATAGGATGAGCGTGTAATTACATTACATTGTATGGCCATTATACAACTAATGCCGTGCCACGTAAATACTGAAGGGTTCCCTCAAACAGGTGTTGGACCCCTACTGATCTCTTATTGATGACTTATCCTTCTATTCTATTTCCATACTTATCATCAATAGCAGATGAATGGAATACCCCTTTACTGTGGTTAACCATTTAGGGGTTCCTGGTACCCTGTCTGTTGTCTCCCTTATAAAGATACATTACTGGCAGCAGAGATTGGCACTCATCTCTGTCGCCTGGAAAGTTCAGTAGAGAGACCTCCACAGGCAGCAGGCCCCCTACTCCTCCGGGCCCGGTCGCACCCCCTGCAGCCACAGTTATTACACCCCTGCAGTCTAGCCATCTTTACATCTGCTACCTGAAAATCTACTTGTGTGTCACTAATGGAAGTGCATATCTTACCACAGCACATCTTGCACATCATTATTTGCAGCTTAGACAAAGTGCTCAGTCAATTGTGCTGTAAAAAGGAACTTTTTTGACACTTTGGACACTTATCCCTTATCCACAGGACAGGGAATAGGTGTCCAATGTCTGGGGGCCTGATTGCTTTATCCCCTAGTGATCAGGAGATCGGGGGACCAAAAGTCGTGCTAAGTCCACCTTGTGAATGGATCACTTGTGCACTTGTGTGATCGCTGCTCCATTCACTTCTATGGGGCTGCCAGAACTGTAAACTCCATAGAAGTGAAAGGAGCGCCAGACACGTGGAGGCATTCACAAGGAGGCCTTAGGGGGTCTTTAGGTCCTCGTCCTCCTGATCACTAGTGGACCTGGCGATCAGTCCCCAGAGATCAGACACTTATCCGGACACTAGTAGCACAACCCCTTTAAAAGGTTATTATTTTCATCCGAGGAAATTGTTGCCAAGATGAGAAGAACTGCCTACAAGTCCTGACCGCTGGGGCAGGACTTATGGAAGCAGGCAAGAGGCGATACTCTACGCTTCTTACATAACTTCCATAGAGGAGAATGGAATGTATGGAAACAGTGTAACACATTTTGCTTTGCTATTTCCATAACTCAAGTTATAGGAACAGGTTAACTCAACTCTACTACTCTATTTCCATGGCTCCTATTCACCTTTATGAGAGTGACGGAAACAGCGCGGAGCAGCCTTAATGGTTGGGGTTAGTGGGGATTTATTCGAATCTAGACAGTGATGGGCAAAGATGGGAATAACCCTTTCAAGGCAGATACTAATACGTTTAGCCATGTGATGCAACACCTTATGTTTTATTCCTTCCTTATTTACTAATTAAGCAGATACTAAAATATATTATTTATCTTTTTTTTCTAATTGTAGATTTTTTTTAATTCTATTTTGTATACATGATTTTGGGGTGTGATCTTCCATGAGCTGGTGTAACGTGGGTTAAAGATTTTCTTTACAGCAGATGTATTGACATAATGGAGTCTTAATGATTAATGAACTACTTAATGATTTCTATTGGAGAGTGTTGTCGGCATGCTCTGATGTGAAGAGGTTACTGTGCAGGAGGACGAGGAGCTGACTAAACTGACTATGTTATCTACTTTTAGTGCTATGGCCTTACATCATCAATCCAGATGACTAAATATATAATATTAAGCCCAGAGGCGGAGCGAGGGGATCGGCACAGGGGGCGCAAACATATCCAAGTGGGGCCCCCAACGGCGTTATACCGATATTATCACTATACAATGACCATATAGTGGTAGATATTGGCTCTACACAGGGCTCTACAGACCATTTAGGTGAATACAGTGCAGTAACATTTTGTGACTTACAGGTGACGTCTCTGACTAATCCTTCACATTTCTCGTCTTTTCCCTCTGGACAGCCATGGCCACTTCTTCCAGCTGTGACTTGTCTCTGTAAAGTTTGCAGCACAGACATTATCCTCACCTACATAAAGTCCCCTTATATCGTTATTGCCCCCTAATATTAAGCTACTCCCCTGCCCCCCAACCAAAAAATAAATAAATAAAAAATACTTACCTTTTCTTTAATCCCCTGATGCACGGACTTGCCACCGTCACTTCTTCACTACCATCTCCAGGTACTGTCAGCGTGCAGGCTCAGGAGTCGCAGCGTAGTGACGTCATCGCGCCCATCGCTGACATCTTTGTAAGGACACCTGGAGGCCACAAGCTCCTACAGGCCTGCGGCCTCCAGGTTAACAGAATGGTAGAGCAGGAAGCTGTTTTTCCTGCTCTACTACGCATTTCAACTGTATTGGTGTCCTGGAGATGCCGATACAGATGAAATATCTGTGTGTTTGCGGCGGCTCCAGAGTGGGTCCCACAAGGTTAGTGGGTCTGGGGCCGCCACCCCCTCTGCCCCCCGCTATCTACGCCTCTGATTAAGCCACTTGATCAATTTACTCTTTTAGTGCACAGGTTGGGTTAGAAGGGCTACTATATCTACTTCGGTAGACTGCCTTTGTAGGCCACCTTACAGTGTGTAGAGCCTATGCACTTTGGGAAAGGAATATGTAAATACATTCTCCTTGATGGAAAAAAAAAGGAAAACTCGCTCTAGCACCACCTTTTTGAAGGTAATTCCCTATAGGTCAATACCTGGTTTTCTAAGACATGTAGATATATTGTCTGGGATTAAAGCCAATCCAGACCTTCTCCACCAGAAGGAAGAGAAACCCATCTGCAGACAGCTGTTCTGGGGTTATTGCCCTTCGTCAGTGCCAAGCAGGGTACTGGTTGGCTAGGTGAGAGTTCATAGTCGAGGGTCAAAAGGGGTCATTGCGGTGTATATAGTCTTACAGATCCCCAAATATTTTATTTACCAAAAATTATATCTATAAGTACACAAAACCCAATATGAGATGACCTCATACTGAAGTTGTAATGTGATCTCTACAAAACAGGAAGTGTTAGCTTAATGTGGCGGCTTTGTGACTAGTAAAAAAACTGCAATATCTGTGAATTTTAGTTATTATAATTTGGCAGTAAATGAAAACTTTAGAAAAAAAAAAAAACATCAAAAATGTGCCTAAAATATGCTAAAAATTGTAATTTAAACCACAGGATGTGATAGGCGCCTTTTAAAAGTCTCAAAAGATGACATTGGCCCTGGTCATGTAAATCCAAGAAGTAGTTAATATTAGGCTTAGGCTTTTGAATAAAATCTCCGTATTGAAAGTCGATGTATTAAAGCCTCTGCACCGGTAATGATGAGTTTTGTTAAATGACGTGCTCCGCTCTTCTATCAATGTTACGATTGAAGGGGAGAAGTTAACTGTGTTGACACAAGCTCCGTGGTTCTGTGCTACAAATGTATTTTCAAAGGGTACAAAATCTTTTTTTATTTTCCTTGTCTTCCACTGCATAATTGCCTTTGGCAAGGTCTAAGCAACTTGTTTTTCTTTGTTGAATTTTGCTGCTGTAGAAAATATGAAGCATCAGTGAATAAGGACAAAGACGAGGTTATTTATGTAGATTTGGGGATTTATCTCAAATTATACTGATGTTCATTGTACGCACATACGTATCAAAGTCCTCCTGTGCAAGGGCATATCGTAGCTCCATACAACCTTTAGAGGGAATTTCAAGGACTTAAATATTGATAACCTAAGCTTAGGTTGGTGGGGAGCCAACATCCAATCAGCTGATATCGGTAGCCGCAGAACCAGCAAAAACACAGTGTACAGAGCCAGAAGTATTGTACACAACTCTGTACACTGTGTAGTGGCTGAGCCTGGTTACTGGAGTTTAGATTCACTTGAATGGTAGCGGAGCTGCACTAACCAGGCTCCGCTACTACGCAGTGTACAGAGCTGGACACTACAGCCAGGTAGACAAGCCCAGCAAACAGGAGCTGCCATAGCCCTGCCACTGCTATTGGATCAAACTGTTTGACATTGTTGGCCATGTTGTAGGACAATTTCCATGTGACAGACTGTTTTACATTCCCAGTACCCAGTGGCGTAATTAGGAATGGCTGGGTCCCCCCGAACCGCCGCCCCCCCCCCCCCCCCCCCCACAAACCGCATTCCTGCGCACACTATTATGCCCCATAGTGGCCGCTGCACACAGTATTATTCCCTATAGTGGCCACTGCACACAGTATTATGCCCCACAGTGGCCCCTGCACACAGTATTATGCAGAATACTGGCCCCTGCACACAGTAGTATGCCCCACAGTGGCCCTTGCACACAGTATTATGTCCCATAGTGGCCCCTGAACACAGTATTATGCCCCATAGTGGCCCCTGCACACAGAATTATGCCCCATTGTGGACCACCCATGAACGGTTATTATACTCTTGGGTCTTTTCAGACCCCAGAGTATAATGATCGGAGACCCAGAGGAGGATACAAACATAAAAACAATGCTACTTACCTCTCCCTGGCTCCGATGCACTCCTGTGCCCTACTTCGGCCATCTTCAATGTTGGACCGGATCTCGCGTGAGTCAGGCCAACGTTGTGATGCATAATGACGTCGGCTGACATCTGGAACGTCACCAAACAGGCCCGGAGCCTGCGGAGCGTAGGTGAGGTGAGTAACAGTGTTTTTTATGTTCCCTCACCTCCCCTGGGCCCCCAATTGTTATACTCCGGGGTCTGAAAAGACCCCAGAGTATAATGATAGCAGTGTTTGTGGGGTTCGTGGTAGCAGCTGCCACAGGGCTCCGGGCTCCACAATGTTCCGGGCCCTGTGGCAGCCGCTACCGCTGCTACCCCGGTATTTACGCCCCTGCCAGTACCTCTTTTTTTTTTTACGGAGATTTTACAGATTTCATACATTGGGTTTTCTCCCAGATCCATTTGGAATCAAATAGAATGCCATTTTCAGGAGGTATTCTCCTGAAATACTTCACTACAACATAATACGGGGCAATAAGATGATTGCAAGTGCACCATAGAGTTACTAATGTAACTGGGGTATGTTTGAGGACTTGGAGACTTTGTTGGTCCCATCTTTTATTGCATTTGACTACCATAGACAGAGAACCATATCGAGAATTTTACTCAGAAATCTACCCCAGACGCTTCCATTTAGGGTGACACCATAATGGGAGCTCATTTTGATATATATTTTGAGGCCTACGCTCTTCTTTTTATACCAGTACAGTCATGGCCAAAAGTTTTGAGAATGACACAAATATTATATTTTAACATGATCTGCTGCCCTCTGGTTTTTATGTGTGTTTGTCAGATGTTTTTATCACATACAGAAATATAATTGCATTCATATTATGAGTAACAGAAGCTTATATTGACAGTTAGAATGAGTTAATGCAGCAAGTCAATATTTGCAGTGTTGACCCTTCTTCTTCAGGACCTCTGCAATTCTCCCTGGCATGCTCTCAATCAACTTCTGGACCAAATCCTGACTGATAGCAGTCCATTCTTGCAGAATCAATGCTGTAATTTTGTCTGAATTTGTTGGTTTTTGTTTGTCCACCCGTCTCTTGATGATTGACCACAAGTTCTCAATGGGATTAAGATCTGGGGAGTTTCCAGGCCATGGACCCAAAATCTCTATGTTTTGTTCCCTGAGCCATTTAGTTATCACCTTTGCTTTATGGCAAGGTGCTCCATCATGCTGGAAAAGGCATTGTTGAGCGCCAAACTGCTCTTGGACGGTTGGGAGAAGTTGCTCTTGGAGGACATTCTGGTACCATTCTTTATTCATGGCTGTGTTTTTAGGCAAGACTGTGAGAGAGCCGATTCCCTTGGCTGAGAAGCAACCCCACACACGAATGGTTTCAGGATGCTTTACAGTTGGCATAAGACAAGACTGGTGGTAGCGCTCACCTCTTCTTCTCCGAATAAGCTGTTTTCCAGATGTTCCAAACAATCGAAAAGGGGATTCATCAGAGAAAATGACTTTACCCCAGTCCTCAGCAGTCCACTCCCTGTACCTTTTGCAGAATATCAGTCTGTCCCTGATGTTTTTTCTGGAGAGAAGTGGCTTCTTTGCTGCCCTCCTTGAGACCAGGACTTGCTCCAAGAGTCTCCGCCTCACAGTGCGTGCAGATGCACTCACACCTGCCTGCTGCCATTCCTCAGCAAACTCTGCACTGCCGGTAGCCCGATCCCGCAGCTGAAACACTTTTAAGAGACGGTCCTGCCGCTTGCTGGTCTTTCTTGGGCGCCCTGGAGCCTTTTTGGCACCAATGGAACCTCTCTCCTTGAAGTTCTTGATGATGCGATAGATTGTTGACTGAGGTGCAAACTTTCTAGCTGCAATACTCTTCCCAGTTAGGCCATTTTTGTGCAGTGCAATGATGACTGCACGTGTTTCTTTAGAGATAACCATGGTTAACAGAAGAGAAACAATGATGGCAAGCACCAGCCTCCTTTTAAAGTGTCCAGTGGTGTCATTCTTACTTAATCATGACAGATTGATCTCCAGCCCTGTCCTCATCAACACCCACACCTGTGTTAATGGAGCAATCACTGAAACGATGTTAGGTGGTCCTTTTAAGGCAGGGCTGCAATGATGTTGAAATGTGTTTTGGGGGATAAAGTTCATTTTCTAGGCAAATATTGACTTTGCAAGTAATTGCTGTTAAGCTGATCACTCTTTATAACATTCTGGAGTATATGCAAATTGCCATTAGAAAAACTGAAGCAGTAGACTTTGTAAAAATTAATATTTGTATCATTCTCAAAACTTTTGGTCATGACTGTAGGACTATGCATGCCCTTCTAAGAGTCCATACATGTAGAGAATATCCTTATAATAACAACATATACCTTTGAATTCATAAGGAAGCATAGTGAGCTTTCTCTGTTGGATTTCGTAGGAGGCATTGCTTCTGGAGCAGAATATCAGAGAAATATGGTACAGAAGTACAGTAGGGCAGCCTATACAGTTAATACATAACCAAAGGGAACATAATCTACCCCAAACACACACACATTTGTATCAGAGACATAACTTAGGGTGGGTTCACACTTGCGCTTGAGTCCGTCCGCTGCCAATCCGAGTGAAACTCTCGGGAAACTGGATAGGCATCGGATAGCAACAAGTTAGCGACGCATTGCTTAAAAACCCATTCATCCGATTGCACCCTCTGCGCAGCGAATGCAGTTTTTTCGTCGGAAACAAAGTCGGACATGTAGGACTTTGTGTCCGACGAAAAAAACGGCTTCATGGCGCAGAGGGTGCAATCGGACACCCATGCATTGCTTTAAAAACCCATTCAAATGAATGGGTTTTTTTAAGCAATGCGTCGCTAACCTGTCGCTATCCGGTGCCTATCCAGTTTCCCGAGAGATTCACTCGGATTGGCAACGGACGGACTCAAGCGCAAGTGTGAACCTACCCTTAAACGGTTTGTCCGGGAATTTTTTCTTATAGCCTATTCTTAGGCTGGGCTATGAGTATCTGATCAGCCAGCCCCCACACAGGCCATCTTATTTGGGGCTGCGTCTAGTCTCTGTATAGTGGCGCCTTTACTGTAGCTCAGTTCTCACTGAGTTCAATGGGAGTTCAGATATAGTAATGTTGTCATACCAATCCCATGCAGGGGCGGCTGTAGATCCCCATGATCAGATGTTTATGGCCCATCGTAATAATATGCTATAAAAAGAGAATTCCTTATACGTTTGGGGATCAGTGCGAAATCTGTAACAGGGCCCTCCATCGAACATGTGCCGTACATAGTACTGGGATCTTCTCATGTGCCAGGTATCAGGGGGTTCAGGTATAACTGCTGCCTCGGCAATGCTATAGCAGCGCCCCTGGCTCTTTTTCTATGGGAGGGCTACATAGAACATGTAATGGAGAAAAAAAAATTGTCTGACTTTGCTTTTAAGTGCAGTAACTGAAGGCCGTCCTGAAATATAATCCCAAAAGGGAGTCATCAAATTAAGATCTGCTAGTTGACAGTTTTTCATTGTACTCTCTGGAACACGCTTCAGTTATTAGGCGGTGAACTTGGAGCGTACTCTGTGGATTTATGATGACTCAATAATAAAATGCTTGTCTTGTGCTTTATATGATAAAGTGATAAAATATTGAATTAGACTAATAAAACTTGGGCCTTGGGGTTTTCCACGTTTTTATAGGTTTTATTTGATCTTGAATGCCACCTGTAAAATGCAAACTGTAAAGGTCAGGGGTACGCTTGGGGATGGGGGTCCTAATACCAGGGTTAGTGAGTGAAAATCTTTCCGCTGCCACAAAGGGGAGCTCATTGGCCAATGGGTTTATTATTCAGTTTGAAGGAGCTGGCCCACAAACAACTACCTCAATGAACCCCTTCACCTTTGCAAACCACAGAGAATATTAGGTGTTAACCTAATTCCATGGCCTTTGGTATTATGGGAAGCAATAGGCTCACCTTGGGCACCATCATGGTTGGAAGCCCCATTTTAAAAAGTCCATAGTGATAGTAGCCATCATGGCAGATTGAGGCCAGTCATGTAGATACGATTGCCACGTGTACATCATGAGGTGTATGAGTTTATTCTGGACTGGTTACTATGCATTGTGAATTCACAGCACAATTCTCACAACTTCACACATCACAACCCTGAGATAACAGAACAGCACATGGTGATTATACAGTTTCCTTACGTAGTCTTCAGGTGCTTGTTTACAAGTGAGAGGCATGAATAAAGCAGAGGGGATGACATAATACAAAATCAAAAAGATGACTTAGACCATCATCACACCACTCCTTTTATGTGAGATATGAGGTCCTAGTACTTGCCAACCCAACTTCCCTAGGTTAGTATACTTACCTTAGGGTAATGCCATCCTTGTTTGCTAACATGATAGTGCTTCTAAAGTAGCTCAGGAACTACAGGAGGCTCTTAGGCCCCTTCATGGAGTTCTCCATCTGCTGGAAACAGGAGATACTGTTGTCCACTAATGGCACTAGGGATATCATAGTTTTACTAAAACTTGGTACTAGGGTTACAGTCATATTGCTGGTACTTAAAGGGAGTCTTTCGCCTCCCCTAATCTTACAGTGTCCCACCCTTTGTCTACTCCTGCCTGACACCGCCCTCCTGACAATACAGAGACTAAATAGCACATCAGGCACCAAAACTAACAGCATTGATTGCTCAGGAATGGTGGTGGTGGTGGTGGGGGGCTAGAGAAAAAATTCCAACTGTGCCAGAATCAGTGGAGCAGTGACTATTAAATAATGTAAAGAGCTGGACTTGTTGGAAGTGGTGAAAGTTCCCCCTTAATCCTTGTAGGACTGGCGGAGATAGTCAAGATATTGTCATAGATATCTTTGGCAGGCCCATAGACTTTGAATACAGGGGTAGAGCAGATTGCTGTGTTCAGAGGGTGAACATGGCATCTCTGAATTATGATCAGTGGGGGATCCTAGCAGTGGGACCCTCCTAGCAATTAGGCAAATCATGTCACGTATCCTGTTAATAGGTGGTAAGTTAGTATGGTGGACCAACCCTGTTAACACTAGAGTAAGGCTAGGTTTACATATGCGTAGGAGTCTCCGCAGCAGATTCCTCTTAAAATCGGCAGAGAGAAAAGCAAGGAGGACTTTTCTCTCCATGGGTTTCAGTATAAAACCATCAGGAACTCGATGGGCACCCAGTGGACCCCATTATAGTCTATGCGGTAACCGCTTTTTAAGCGGACAGGCTCTCTGACTTTCGGGTCCCTATGCAGACCTGAACGTCAGATACCCGAACGCTAATTTAAACCTAACGTAAGGGACATATCATTAGGTTATATCTTGATCAGACATTCTCCTTTTTTATATTCAGAAGGTTGGGGACTTCTGATGTAGGGAAAAGAGTCTACGCAGGCCGGTGTGTCGGTAACTGCCCTTTTTGTGAAGTGATTTGCACATAAAGTGCCCACTGAATGTGGGAGTTTTGCCCACGTCTCTGGGACACCGGGAGGTTTCCCCATTTTGTGGGAACCTCCAAACATTCCTCACGTTTTGCAGGTTAAGGGGTTACTCACAATCTAAATGAGAAGACAATGCTCTGTGAAGGAAACAACCTTGACCACAGACTGATACATTGTAGCAAACTAACAGATAGATGTGTGTCCTTGACTGCCTCTAGTGGCCTTTTGGCTGGCAGCATAAAAAAAAAAAAGCATTAAAACTTTACCTGTATTAGGGAAATTATCTTGTAATGTTCCTAAAACAGCTACTAAAACGTACCAATCTCAGAAATGCATTTTTCAACATTTTCTTACTTGCTTCTCTAGATCAAAGACTTCTTCCCCAATGCCTTGTAGTATAAGAAGTCATTACACTTGCTGTGTTAGTACCGGGAAAAGCTGAATTTCTTTGAGGTGTAACCGTGGGCAAAAATAAGTGAGAAAGATGTGTTTTATAGCAGAGAGTGATGATACGTGTCTTGTGAGGAAAAGGGATCTGTTCATTTTACTGCAGTCTACAGTAAGAGTGGAGAACCAGGGTATGAAGATGTAAGATGAATTTAAAGGGAGTCTGTCAGCTGGAAAAGAGATATCAGATTAGTGACATGGCTGATTACAGAGGACAATAGTGAGTGCTATACTTCATAAAGATCTGCAGTAATGGCTGATTACAGAGAACAACAGTGAGTGAGTGCTATACTTCATAAGGACGTTCTTCTTGGTCCTGCCCACTCCGAGAGGACTCAGTAGGTGGCGCTGCCTCCTCTCTCAAGGTGTCAAGTTAAACTTTACTACATCTGTAGCACTGATTTTGCACTTGCGTCCAGTAGTCAGGGGCGTAACTATAGGGGGTGCAGTGGTAGAAGTCAGCACCAGGCCCTGGACCCTGAGGGGGCCCCAAAGGTCCCTATGCCACATAACATACACTGTTATTCTATACAAAATGAATAATATGACCCACATGAATGGCCTACGACACAAGGTAGGTAGGGACCCCATTACAGATTTTGCACTGGGGCCCAGGAGCTTGAAGCTTCGCCTCTGCCAGTAGTTTCTTATGCTATAACACTATACTATACGATGGCTAAGTCCTAGATTATTATCATTCCTTTTAGACAGAAAGGTGATTTTCATTCACAGACAATCTGACAACCGCCTAAATGGTTGCCCTGCAGGATATACATGGCATTAATAAATTACAACCTTAAATCGACATATTTCCCATCATCCAGGAGAAAGCACACCTGCTGTTTGCTCTGTTTCTCCGGTGAACAAGGAGACAGCAAAACATTTTTAGCGATTCCCAACTCACTGTCAAAGGGGACACTTGACAGATAAGCACCTTTCAGTAATGTGGTGGTAGGTAGCAGATGTCAGAATATTTCTAGACAGCAGGAAGATAAAGTAGTAGGAAGATTCCTTGAAAGTCTTCAATATTTTTTGACGGATCTTATAAGGAATTATTTATCAAAACAGACATGACTACAAAGGCAATAGAAGACCAATATTTCCCAAATTCTCCTTGTTAAATTGAAACGGCTGGCAATAGCAAATTGCAAAACAGGTTTACTGTTTTCTTGAAACGAAGTGATATTGAAAGATAGATAGATAGATAGATAGATAGATAGATAGATAGATAGAATTAAAGATAGATAGAATTAAAGATAAATAGATAGATAGATAGATAGATAGATAGATAGATAGATAGATAGATAATAGATATTAAATAGATAGCTATGAGAGAGATATGGGAGATAAATAGATATCTATTGGATGGATGGATGGATGGATGGATGGATGATAGACTAGATAGATAGATAGATAGATAGATAGAGAGAATTAAAGATACATGTAGATAGATAAATAAATAGATAATTAGATAGATAATAGTTATTAAATGGATAACTATGAGAGAGATATGAGAGATAAATAGATATCTATGAAATAGATATAAGAGATGGATAGATAATAGATATTATATAGATATCTATTTATCTCCCATATCTCTCTCATAGCTATCTATTAGATGGATGGATAGCTAGATAGCTAGATAGATAGATAGATAGATAGATAGATAGATAGATAGATAGAGAATTAAAAATACATGTAGAGAGATAGATAAATAGATATATAATTAGGTAGATAGATAATAGATATTAAATAGATAGCTATGAGAGAGATATGAAAGATAAATATATATATATATTAAATAGATATAAGAGATAGATAGATAGATAGATAGATAGATAGATAGATAGATAGATAGATTTTTCCAGCCTACTGATCTGCACAGGCCTCCATCCAACATAAGATCAGCAATTAAGAAATAATTACATACCTCAGTGTAGCTTATTATAGCATATGGACATCATGGGAAAGGGGTGGTGGAAATTTCTCAAGCATGGCCCCCTTTATTAACCAGAACTGAAAGATATTGGAAACATTTATTCCCGCTATGGAGGGCACAGTGTGACCATGTTATCCCATTCATTTAAAATGGTACATGTACTACCTAATTTCTCCAGTAGTGGCCACTGCAGGAGAAATGTGCAGGTTTCATCTTCCGGACCTGCAACGATCAGATGATCATCAACAGGTTAAAATCAAGCAGTCAAGGAAGGGATTATTGCAACCCTTTTTAATAAAAAAAGCACAGCTAAGGGAGGTATTGTATGTCTAGTACTAAGCTTGTAAGCATTCCGAAAAGATATTTAACCATTTTATTTCTCACAGGTGTTTTGCTACGGGATTTCAAGTTGAAACTGCGCTGAAATATTTTATTTATTAAGTAGCAATAATTTATGGAGCTTGTATTTAATTGGAATATGTTACACAAATGTATTCCTGCCTAATTAAAACAAGATAGACGTTGGTATTTATATCTCAGCTGGTGGTTATCCAAGTCTTTTAATGTTTTATGACTTGAAAGAATGTAACACACTGAAAAAGCCACACTCACACCTGCACCATCCCCCTGGCAGCGATACTTATGTAATGTTACGTCTGTGTCCTGCATGACGGGGAAGTATCATTTACTACATTTCTGCAGTAAAAAATAAAGACAGCGACGCAGGGAGTCAGGATAGTTGTAATAGAGATTTTTTTTTTTTTTTTTTTGTGAGTATTTGGATTTGGTACAATATATTATCTTTGTAAATATGAAAGATCACAATTTCTTACCACTGTATTCCCTCTGTTATGGTGATGCACTCACAAGGCCTCTTAGAGTTAAAGGGGTTTCAAGGCCCCAAATGCATTTTTGATACGGATAACCTTAACCTATTCATAGGATAGGTCATCAGTATCTAATCTGTGGGGGTCCAACATCCAGACCATGGACAGATCTGCTGATCCGACTGCCTCCAGTCTACGAAAGCTGTAGCAATGGACGTAGAGTTTCAAGTAATAGGAACGGAGCTGCAGTTCTACTGTATACATTCTAGAGCAGGGGTAGGCAACCGTGAATCGTATTGTTTCGAAAAGCCGGTCATCTCACAACACACAAATCTGGACTCATCTAACCAAGAGAAAGAGTAAGGGAGGACACATTTGTACAAATGGGACCAAAGAGGTTTTCATATGAATCTACTAAAGAATTGTGGTATGTTCCATACAGTAGTGTGCTATGTTACAGAGGTAATATGGTGTCATATCTGGCACCAAATAGTGGTTTGCCGATCTAAGCTGACATACATGCTCCTTTCTCATGTGTTCATTATATACAGATGCAGCAGAACTGAATCTATTAATACACAGACTCTATTTTACCTTTATTTTACCTTTAATTTTAAGGTTTGTTGCTATGGATATCTCATTCACCAGTTTTGATAAAATCTCCCCATAGTGTTCCATTTGGTTTTTAACCATTATCTCACAGATCTTTCTATGTCTTCTTTCCAGTTTGCTCCCAGTATTCCCGAGGAGTGTTTGCCATCTTTGGACTGTATGACAAGAGATCAGTTCACACCCTGACCTCATTCTGCAGTGCTTTGCACATCTCCCTCATCACACCCAGCTTCCCAACCGAGGGAGAAAGCCAGTTTGTCCTCCAGCTGAGACCATCATTACGAGGGGCCCTGTTAAGTTTGCTGGATCACTATGGTTGGAATCATTATGTATTTCTTTATGACACGGATAGGGGTAAGTAATGCATTTTACTGTATTATTGGGACTGTCTCAGACATGGGAATACTGTATGTCATAAATGTCTGACAGGTGGTGGTCACACCTCTGGGAGTACCAGGTTCCCCGACCTTCGAACTACTAGGCCAAGCAGCTGTCGATGGCCGAATTCTAGCGCAGAATGAATAGACATATACATTGGTGATTTTCTCGGCTATTTCTGTAACTCCCATAGATTTTAATAGAGCTGGGCATATATGTGTCACCCTCTGCCAGAATGTGACCACCTCACCTGTCTGACGGGCCTTGATATTCGTGCTGTCTCTTGCATTGACTAGAATTGCTATGTACTGTGTACCCTATACTCGCCAACATTTCCTGGCTTGGCCTAGGCCATTAAGCTTTGTATACATGTTGCTTCTATGTTTTCAGGCACATTTCTTGATATATACCTCCAATGTACGTTACTGTATAGGCATACAGTATAAAAAGGTATACCTTTTTATTAGCTGTGGACCACCGCATAGGCCAGCATGATCTACTATGCTTTCCTACACAGCTAAAGGTATACCAGCCCGATGTAGATCAAAAGGACACTCTATTGGCCCCTGTCATGTTAATGGACCTCTATGGATATGTTCACCTTATACGGCAGGGGCTCTTTTGACGTATATATGACTAACATAGCGCTCAGATGCAGTGTAATGGTGTTCAGGGCCAAGTACTTGCTCATTCTTTATGTGATTAATGTAATTTTTATTATACTGGTATTGAATGGGATTCCAATGGCCGACATGCACGGACATACAGTAGCTATAGGGAGTGCAGATCTATCAGTCACACCCAGGCCCTGGTATCTTAGGGGGTCAATATAACTAGACACCAGTGTTATACTGTTAATATCATATGGTAGATAGGGGGCTTTGTTAAAGATTATGTATTGGGGCTCAGAAACTTCAAGTGGCCCTGCATTTATTCCCTCAGATACCGTGGTCAAAAGCGTCCACAGCATTTAAAGGGGTAACTTTCACGCGCGCTTTGTTCCCTGGTCTCTGAACAGTTTCCACGATCCTGGTTGTTATGGCAGCCTGGAGCCATACCTGCCATGGGAATATTACTACTCAGTTCTGCTTGTGGCTGAGCTGAACAGTAGTACAGCATTTTTATCATAGACTGCAATACAGTAGTATTTCAGTCTATGTATAGGCGATATAATGATTATAGGTTCAAAAAGTAAATAAAATAAAAAGATCCTAAAAATAAACAAAAATAAACATAAAAACATTAATTAATCTGAAAGTGGCTGCGTATAAAAATATAAAAAATATTAAAAAATATAAAAACAAAATGGCTGAGTTGCTTGTTTTTTCAACAGTTTTCTCCCCTCCCCCTCGAAAAAAAAAAAAAAACGAATAACAAGTGATCAAAACATGGCACATCTCCCAAAATGGTATATATAAAAACTACTCCTTGCCCCTCAAAAAAAGACAACTTACACAGCTCCATGTAAAAAAAATATAAAAAGTTACAGGTGTCACAATATGGCAACTCAAAGAATTTTTTAAATTTTATTTTTCAAAGTGTTGAATTCTTGTGTTAAAACTATATAAATATATATATATATAAAACAATATAAATATATAGAACTATATAAATATATATAAAACTATATAAATATATAGAACTATATAAATTTGGTATTCCCTTGAGCATACTAACCTAGAGGATATAGGTAACATGCCATTTTTACTGTATAAAAAAGAAACTGCGTAATTGAAGTTTTTTTCCAATCACATTATGAATTTTTTTTTCCACTTCCCAGTGCATCATATAGAGTATAAAATGGTATTATTATGAAGTACAATTTGTCCCGCAAAAAATAAACTCTCATACAATGTAAAAATTAAAAACTTTTGACTTTAAAAAATGAATATGCAAAAACAAAAATTGTTGCATCGGGAAGAGGTTATAGGGGTGTTGTCCAAATTAGGGATAGTGGGCCCAGACCCAGTGATTGCTATAAAACAATAAAAGAAGCAATACCTACCTATTTTATCATCCTCCTGTTTGTTTACATGGGTGCTGCAGTGATGTGCCCATATATGACATGTCATTGCTGTGAGAGAGAAACCCAGCAAGTATTGCTTTTTATATTGTTTTATAATAATCCCTACTGCTGAGTCCATCATTAAAGAGGAACTTCCACAACCCTTACTAATGCAATTCTTTGCATCCTTTAATAGCTGCTGCTCCACCGATTCCAACGGAGTTGGAATTTTTTCTCTAGTCCCCACCATTCCTGAGCAATAATTTCTGTTTCTTTCAGCACAGTTATGCTGTCTACTGTAAGGTGGGCGGTCCCTGTCTTACTGCTCCTTTCTGACTACGCCCACCTGGGAGTAGAGAGCATAACTGTGCTGAAAGTAACAGTACCGATTGCTCTGGAATGGTGGGGGTTACAAAAAAAATTCCAACTGTGCTGGAGTCAGTGGAGTGGGAGCTATTGAAGGATACAAACAACTGTTGTTGGTGAAAGGTCCTCTTAAATAACAGGAATAACCTCTGTAACAACAATTTTTGTAAACCGTTCATATGCAGTTCTCTGTGAATTCGACTTTCCATGTGGAAGTTTATATATTGATGAAGCTAAAATAAGTCCCATTAATAGTAGTGGCCCCCCTCCTCCATGAAAAATTGATGTAGATACTTGAGGGAAATCCTGCATCTGCCTTGGCATAATGAACAGAATTCTTTAAAACCTGTTTTTCCCTAGTGATTTATCTGGAGGTTATGAAGCTGCCGGCAGCATTGACATTCCCCGTAAGACAGAGCCGTGAAGCCGGATACTTGTTTTTTTCAGATCGATAATTATAGGGAAGCAGTTTAAGCAGCGTTTTGTAATTCACTGAAGTAACATTGAATTATAGGAATATTGGCTCCTTATAAGCGGCTACAAGGATTACTGCTGTAATATGGAGCATGAACATTACATTGTGTATTAGGCCAGCAGGTTATCTACTACCCAGGGGAAATTCCCTGTAATAACCCCACAAATTGCTCCTATTCTTATTTATCCCTTTGATTTTCTGGAATCCATGATTTGTGTGTATATGTCTAAATTCAAGACCTCTCTGGAGATGGATGACAATACTATTATGTCTGCAGTGTTGATTCCTTTTAATGGTAGAAAACCCTGCTGCTGACGGTTTGTGACAACATTTAAAGGGGTTTTGCAGGCTTACTAATTGATGACCTATCATTAGGATAGGTCATCAATTGAAGATCGTCAGGGATCATGGGTGTTGGACCCCCATGGGTCTTCAATTGATGACCTAATCTAAGGAAAACCCCTTTAGACTAAGGCATTTTGGCTGCGCTAGAAACGCAGCGGAAAAAAACGTTGCGTGTTACAGTATCAACAAAGTAAATGAGACCAAATAGTTTTTTCATACTGATGACCTATTTGCAGAATAGGTGATCGGTATTTGATCTGTTGGAACTGACACCCGGACCCTACACAGATCAGCTGTTCCAGCAGCCTCTGGTGCCATAATCTTCTAGGGGACAGGGAGCACGTGCAGTCTGCTCCTATTCAAGTAATAGGAGTGGCTCAGCAGCTCCATCCACTAAATAGTGATGCTTCCAGGGATAGGTATCCTGTGGGTCATCAGTATGAAAAAGCAATATGGGGCAGGAAAACCCCTTTAAGCTAAGGCTCCAACTAGCAAAGTACAGAAAAAAACGCAGCGGAATCGCATCATGTTTTTTTCCACAGTGTTTTCAATACGATTTCGCAGAGTTTTCCTCTACATACTTCCTGCCCCTATTATACGAATACAGAAGATGCCAGTGTTTCCGCAGGTATAATTGACATGCTGCGATTTTTTAAAAAACGTAAGCGTTTTTGAATACTTTGCAGATTTTTTTTCTGCAATGTGTGGTTGGGATTAGCCAGAATCCCATTCGCTATGCAGGTACTATAAAACGCTACGTTTTCGCAACGTGGGGCTTCAGCCTGGCATTTGTCAGATTTTATATGGATTTCAGTATGGACTTCACACCAAAAAGAAATAAAATCCAATAACAGTCTGCATCTCATGAATGTGTGTGTTCAACCTTGTAATGGAAAATTTCCAGACTAATTTTCAGGCTGCCACAGTACTTGTGCATATCAGACGAAAACTTTTAGAATTAGCCACATTGACTGACAAATCCTTAGGTGAAACTGCTGCACATGTGGCAGAAATTTGAATATCAGCCTGAAATTTCAGCAGATAAAATGTACATTGGATTTAATTTAATTTGATATCTGAACATGCCCTAATATGATTGTCTGTGACTGGAGGCAGATTTTAATTTTTTTTTATATTTGGACACAACTTGCTACGATATAACTAGTAGAAATGGGCAAATCGGTTTGTAACGTACTGGATTCAACCCAAATATTCCAAATTGTTTGATTTTTAAACAAATTATTTTGATTTGATTTCGATCAAACAAAAATGGCAGACACTTATACTCTGGGGTCTCTTCCTAGGAGCCCTGACAGTGTTCTACACTATGTTTTATAGATAGGTTCCTAGGAGCCCTGACAGTATTCTACACTATGTTTTATAGATAGGTTTCTAGGAGCCCTGACAGTGTTCTACACTATGTTTTATAGATAGGTTCCTAGGAGCCCTGACAGTGTCCTACACTATGTTTTATAGATAGGTTCCTAGGAGCCCTGACAGTATTCTACACTATGTTTTATAGATAGGTTCCTAGGAGCCCTGACAGTGTTCTACACTATGTTTTATAGATAGGCTCCTAGGAGCCCTGACAGTGTTATACACTATGTTTTATAGATAGGTTCCTAGGAGCCCTGACAGTGTTCTACACTATGTTTTATAGATAGGTTCCTAGGAGCCCTGACAGTGTTATACACTATGTTTTATAGATAGGTTCCTAGGAGCCCTGATAGTGTTATACACTATGTTTTAAACCAATTTAAAGTGTGATTCATAACCAACTTGTTGGACTCAAAACGAGTCTTGGTCGAACCTAAAACAAAACAAATCTTAAGAAGTTCACCTCTAGTAACTTGCAATGTACCAGAACTTAGAGTGCCATTTAGCACCATTTCTCATTGTATTATACATGGAAAGGCATACATTCATACATGTCATTCACAAAATGAACCACAATTCTATTGAGTTTCTCCAATGTTCATGGCATGTCTCAAATTTGTTATAAAGTTTAGACACTTTGTACATCTACCGCAACAGTTGTAAAGGGTTATCCGCATCACTGTATAAATGGTTGGGTTCCAGCCTCTTGGACCCCCACTATCCCGAGCAATGCACTGATGCAGACCCTTCACTGTTTTCCTTGAACACTGGTACTCTGAGTCCCTTCATTTTTAGGGTCATTGGGTGTCCCAGTGGTCGTACCTCCACTGATCACATAGCACTGCAATGGGAATATATTTTTAAAAAGTGGTGTCATAAAATGGCAACCAATTTTTGGCACAAAACCATAGTGCAAGCACAAACCTAGCATACCTAGCAATTTAAACCAAATTTATATAGCCAGGTGCAACATTTACATGAATTTTACCTAATTTACACTCCTGATGCTATTGATAAATTTGATAAATGGTATTTTCAGTGGGTTTCCATAATACAACAGTTTATTCTGAATTAGTTAAATGTCAAATTCATCTTTCCTAAATCCACATATTGAAATTCACCCTTCTGTGAGATTGATGATCACACACGGTAACTTTTTATAGACTATATATTTTAAATATGAAATCGGATTCTTATGCTATCTGTAATGTGTATTATTCACAGAAAAATGCTTTGTGTAATTGAATGCCGAGTGCCAGGCGCATCAATTCATTTAATATGCACAGATTGGAAATGGATACCTACTCTAATAAAATATAAGTTTTATTAGGACTGCGGTAAAAAATAAAAATGACTAAGCTTAGAATTTCTGAGCTTCTGCCATAATGCAAGTTGTGTTATGGCTTACGCACACTCTCATATTCCGGCCAAGTGCAACCATTGAGTTGTGTGGAGCCTGACTACGGCACCAATTCTTCACCTCGGTGGGCTTCCATTTTTATGTGTGGCCTGTATAGTGTAATGTATCTATGTAATGGACAATGCCTCATGGGATGGTATGGTTTCTTACTAGTTCTGATTCATTTGTTAAAGAAATACTATACATAGAAAAAAGCACAAAATGAATAAAAAAAAAAAAAAAAATACACTAAAACTTCTTTGAGACGACCATCCAAAATTACATAAAAATTACATAAAACTACGTAAGAAGTTTTATGTTTCTTTATCCACTTAGGCTGCTTTCCTCCTCCTTATCTTCGCTCAGAAATTTTATATAGAGTCCACTTTTGTACTCACACATGGAAGTCTATAGAAAGGGGAGGGGAGGAGGAGGCAGGTATTTAGTTTATTGCCTCATTATACTCAGTGGTCTTATCTTGAAATATAGCAGTGTCAGAAGAGCTCCCTCACTTCACAGTGTAGCAGAGTTTATCAGCTGCAGTTATTTTGTATCTATCCCAGCAGCCTCCTCCCCTCTCCATAGACTTCTATTTAAAAAGTCGCTGAGCCTGGTAAATTGAGAAGGAAACATATTTCTTTAATAAGATATATTATAAAGTTTTTTATATTCAATTGTACTATACATTTCCAAAAAGTTTTTTTGATAAGTGGGGTATACTTATAAGCCACAAAGCTGCATTTTTGTCATATAAAGTTTCAAATCCGTATTGAGATGAAAGATACATTGCTTGCTGGCTGTCTGCAGTCCCCTAGAGGGAGCTTCAGAGCATGCCTCCTACAGTTTTATTATGGAGTCCAATGTGTAAACAGTATACAGTAGACTCCTGAGCTCCCTCTAGTGGTGGCTGTAGATGGACTAGTTATCTTTAACTCTGTGACTATGCAAGGGATTTGTAACTCTGTGTCACAAAACTGCAACTCTGGCAGCTAAAGACATATGTATAGTGTTTGTGTGGGTTTCCTCCGGGTACTCCGGTTTCCTCCCACACTCCAAAGACATACTGATAGGGAATGTAGATTGTGAGCCCTATAAGGGACAGTGACTGAATGTCTGTAAAGCGCTGCGGAATATGTTGGCGCTATACAAGTAAGCAAAATAAATAAATCAATAAAATATATAGAAATTAATCAGCACCGAATTTTGTATAAAAATGTGAAGCCGCTGTGTACAGGCTATGACATGAATGACAATTGGATTTTGTGTTGATTGATGGACGGTGCGCCATACCATTGCCATGGTCACTAGACACAATCTAGCAGCATTTTTTGCATCATAATAAATCTTTATTAGCATTCGACATGATTGGCATCACCTCAGCCAAGGAGCTTGAAAGGATAATAGATCTTATTAATGAATATTTTCCTAAGCTCTGCATTCATAGCATTTAGCACACAGAGAGTGGAAGTTTTGCCGGCTTTGCATCTCCCTAGTCTTTTGGGAACAAATCTGCAAGCACCTCAGGAATACAATTCAGCACTTCTTTATCTAGAATGATTTATGTGTAAGAGTATTTTTCTAAAGGTTACGTGTCAGCTATATACCAGATGGTAACACTTTTTGTTCGTCATTTAACATCGTTGAACAGCAGCTGGACAAATGGGCACGGAAGCTGCGAGGCAGACTCACAAAATTGTGGTTTTTATCAGCACATAACCAAATTATTACAGCAGTGGTATAGAGTTTTAGTATATGGATATATTACTATCCTACTAGCCATAAAGACCGTCATAAAAGCTGCCCATATGCATTAGATCTTCATGAAATTCTTCTACCAGATCTGGGCCAACCATCTAACATGTTTGGGATCCACCCGATGGCAGATATCGAGAGCAGAGTCATGCTTCTGGGCATCAATGCAAGATATGTAATAGGGCCCACACTTACCGTATGCTATCTATAATACTGATGTCTTCCTATGTTGTATAGAGGCCTTTGGGCCCCCTGAGGCTCCTGGGCCCAGTAACGATTTCTACCTCTGCACCCCCTATTACTACACCCCTGGTCGGGAAATGTAAGGATTGGCCAGTTGGATATAATCTTCGCGATTCCTTTGTTCAATGGAGAAAAGCCACTGTCATTGGTCGCAGCGATTTCTTCCTTCTCTGATACAGTACAAACGCACTGCTCAGTTGGGCCAGATTGCTTTTGGCCAAACAAGTGTTTGACTAGCAGGTATCCCATATGTATGACTGGTTTTACATCGTCTTACGCCTAAAGTTTTTACCTGAGTTGTCCACTGTTATTCATCCTTTAACCCGTGTACGTGGCACTACTTCTAGGAACACTGTAGATCCGGTGTTAGTGACAGCTGACTCAGATGAGCCAAAGATGGCACTGCGTAGCACAATGGGGAAAGGCAGAGACCTAGTCAAAGGAAAATCCAAGGTCAGGACAGGCAACGTTTGTCCAATATGGTGTATCAGAAAATAGGTCAGGGCAGGCAGAGCAAGTTCAGAGTCAGGTATCAAGCCAAAGTCAAGGAGAAAAGGAAATAAAGTGGCATAGAAACAACTCAGGGTCTAGCAAGTTAGGAACTTTTTTTTGATCAGGCATCTTCCTGTGGAGGAAGCTAAATTAAATAGGCCACAGGTGCAGGAGATTCCAATATAGGGTCTTCCAATATAAAGCAGATAACAAGGTGTTTCACTACTGGAACCTCTAGTGATCAGCTGTAACTTGTGAGCAAATGAAGCAGAAAGTATGCAATTTCTTTGCAGTGTCACCACAGAAGTATTAAGGCATATACAATTTCACTGAATGTGCTGTCTATGTAATGCACGGACATGCCATGCCCAGCATAGACAGAGAGACACTCTGTTTAGACACACTGCACTATGCCATCTAAGGGAAAGGGAAGAATTGCGTGAGCTACGCAACAAAAAAACAGACTGACATGTTAGAAGTAACAAAAGAACCGTATGGCGACAGAACAATCCATCAACAAATAGGGATAAAAGTGTCAATGGTTTATAACAGCGAAAGAAAACAATTGAGGCATTCAAGGTCAACACAAAGATCTTGCAGCTGAACTTTTCAACCGATGCACAGAGCAGATGACAGGACGACTTCCAGTGAGATAAGAGATTGTAGTCAAGGTTTATCTTCACGTCTTTACTTTTCAATGTCAACAAGAACAGTTTTTCAGAAAAACATCGAGATTTTCATTTTTATCATCATTGGACTTAACTATAGGAAATGGATTATGTGAAATGGTGGATAGTGACAACTGGCGATCTTCAGATAATAGTGTAGTAATGAAATGGTTCTTAGTTAGTGCGGACTCTTTAGAAGATGGGTAAAACAACAATTGATGTAGACACAATGGGAAGTAATGTCATTATATCTACATTCAGTTTAGAAAAAAGATGGCTATGGGGGATCTAATCGCAATGTACAAATACATGAAGGGACAGTATAAAGACTTTTCTAATGGTCTTTTTACTCCTAGGCCGGTGATGGTGATAATGGGAAATCCTCTACGCCTAGAGGAATGAATATTTCACCAACATCATAGATGGGGATTCTTTACTGTAAAAGTAGTGAGGCTATTGGACTCAGTTCTACAGGATGTGGTGATGGTGGATTCTATGTCCGTAAGTTGAAGAGGGGCCTGGATGCTTTTCTTGAAAGGAAAAATATAACAGGTTATGGGTATGAGATTTTTGGAGATGACAAGTTGATCTACGGTTATATAGTGATTTTTTCCCCCTTGGGGCATGGACCTCAAGGTTTTTTTTTTGCCTTCCTCTGGATGAAAATTGTAGGACTATAGGTAGGACTTGATAGACGTGTCTTCTTCTAACCTTATCTAGTAGGTTACTGTGTTGCACAGTGTCAGACTGGTTCTTTTGGCCCACCAGATAAAATAACCTCTAGGAAATAGACCATAATACCCTTCAAATTTAGTTGTCTCCTGCTGGACCATTGGTGCTGGATTCCCTCAAGAGTAGACAGATCTCTTGGCCTGGTGGAATGCTCCTGCATCCATTGGGCTCTCTGTCATGTGATATGTAACATAGGCACCTTATGTAGTGGTCACATCCATAAAAAGGGGTGTGAGCTGCATATTTGCTTGTCCATGTCCCAAAAAGTGAGCATGACACCCCCCCAAAAGGGGCCTAGTCACACAATAGGGCATGACCCCATTCTCATGGATAGGAGAACTGAACCATTGGCAAGTATTACTGTTTTAAGGATTTGATACCTGTTTGTGCATCATGAGTATTGAGCAGCGGTTTTGATACTGGATTGCAGTTTATAGTGAGTGAGTTTTTTGGATCTCTTTTAAGGATTTGCCTTCAGTATTCTGAAACTGGAAACCCCTTTTATATCTTTTCTTGTTTTTATTGTTCTTGATCTACCTAGGCAGCCATTTATATAGAATACAAAGGAGTATGATTTACTTAATTTTGGCTTTTATTTTCCAACCTTTTTTTTTTTCAAAAGTATTGGATTTGGTGTATCCTCTAATTGGTACATTTTATTCTACATTGTTACTTATAATTTTTTGAGCTACTGTATATTAGAGAGTGGGCGTTATACTTCTGACACTTCTGTTGGTGAAAACTGTGTTTTTGAAGAGTCTAATGTCAAGACAATGTGAAAAACAGCAGAAAGGTCAAGAAAATCAGAAAGCAAATATGACCTTTAAGCTTGGCAGGTGTAGGTCATTAGAGACCGCTGTCTGTGCCTTCCTACTAGAGTTGGGCAGATAAATTGTTTAAAGGGAATAAATGCACAGAACTTGTATGTTCTTCCCATGATGATTAGAGATGGGCGAATGGCTTTGTCACGAGCTCGGTTTCACAGGAATATCCCAAAATGTTTGGTTTTGTTAAACAATTTTGGATTAATCTAAAATGGTCACCACAACATGCATTCCTGTAAATTATTATACTCATGGGCTCACTGAGTGTCATGACGTCACTGAAGAACCTGAGGTAGGCCCAAAAAAGGTGAGTATGAATGTTTTTTATTGGTTAAACCATCCTTGGGCCTCCACCTATTACACCCTGCAGTCTGAAGAGACCCCAGATTATAATATTTTCACATCCGTCTCATACCGAACTTGTTCGACCTGAAACGACCTGAGCCACCCGAAATGAAATGAATCTTGGGAGGTTTCCCTTGATCAAGGTGTGTTTTATTCATGAATTCATGTTACTGCTTTTATTGAAGCAACCTGGTACTCCCATGATCTGGTCTGTGGCTAAGCTTAGGTTACTGTCTTCTGTAAAGTCAGCACACTCCTCCTCTGAAGCTGTCATCATTGCCATGATCTGCTATGGAATAATGTTCCACTCACTTCAAAGCACTACCCTTATCGCATGCAGTTCTTCCCTTGTAAATATAATCACATAAGTGGATAGGTCACTGCTTTCCAAACCACCGGACACTCATATTCTGCTGCTGTCAAAGTTCCCATGATGGCCTCAGGATATTCTGTCACTTAGAAACTTGCCCTCACTAACTCAATCACATGAGTGGACAGGTCACTGCCCCAACAAAATCGGAACAATCATGTTCTGTTGCAGTCAATCGGGTTTAAGTTTCTTTATGCCACTTTATGCTTTATATGGGTAACCTTCTGCTCCTGGCTTTTTAAAATGAAAACTAGGATATGATTGGGAACAGTAGATGTCAAAAATATACAAGAAATTGAAACATTTTCAGCAATCCCTCAATTAATCCTCAATCTTGTCTAATATTAAACTAATAACTGTAATAATATATAAGGAATTATTCTATATACTGTATGTCCTCCCACCTATTTTTCAGAAACCTTAGATCATATCTCGTCTGTAAGGCAACTGTTTTCAGTAGAAGCCCTTTTTCCCATGTCAATCCACCTCTTTGACTCAGTCCCGGACTGAGGTTCCTTGGACCCACCAGATAAAATTATTCTGAAGCCCTACCCTCTACACCTTCTAGGAAATTGACCATAGTCAGTGATGGGCTGAGATTTCTTGGCCCACCAGGTAAAATGAATAAACCATAGTATCCTTCAAATTTGGGTGTCTTCTGCTGGTGCATTATTGTATTAGAGTCTGGGCCCACTGGAGGATCCTCTGATGCTCTGGTGAGCCAGTTCAACATTGACCATAGTACCCCTCAAATTTGTGTGTCTTCTGCTGGACCATTATTGTATTAGAGCCTGGGCCCACTGGAGGATCCTCTGGTGCTCTTGTGAGTCAGTCCAACACTGTTAAAGGGGTTGTCTGGGCAAAAATATTATATTCATATTCAACTTTCCATGTTTCTCTGGTGCCTCCCAGCACGGTCTGGTCCTGCTGGTCCATTGTTGTCAAGTCCCCACCGCACGTGACCACTGAGGCCAAGGTAGATGGACTCAGTGATGGACACGTGGCGTCACTACCTGTGACGTCCCGGGGTCACTTCTTGAGGCTGCTGATTGGCCTGAGCAGTCACGTGACCACTGAGGCCAATCAGCAGCTTCATCAGAAGTGATCCGAAACGTCACAGCCGGTGAGGAGTTTCACTTCTAGAAGACAACGGAGCAGCAGGACCATACTGCGCTGAGAGGACACCGGAGCTCCGGGGACAGGTTAGAACTGGCTTATTTTAAAAATAATTTTTTTGCCCGGTCAACCTCTTTAGCTTAAACACTTACCAGCTATCCGCGAGCCAAAAATGAAGTAGGTAAGGAGGAAATGATCTGTGTTTTCTGCAAAATGTCTGCAAGATTGTTTCAGGAGTGGCAGAATATTATCAAGACTGACAAAAACACTGGGACAAGTTGTCCTCCTGTTTACTTTTATTCATTTACTCATTCATTTCTAAGCTCAGCGTTCTGTTAACCAACTCCCTACGATAGGAACCATATAGGAATAATAACATAAAGCAAAATGCTATGCGGCTCTTCGGAAAACGTGCCTTCTCCTCCGGTTCATGTAATTTACACATTCTCTCTCTCTCTACAAAACAAAATTGTATCTTCGTATGTGGGTGCAAAAGCAGGCATGTAAATGGAGAACGCTGTCTGATTTGCGATTTAATGAGTCTCCTAGGGAAATACAAACACTGAAAGAAATAAATGGAGAAGAATTAGAAAATCTATATCGAAGAGTTCATTGGAAAAATTGTAAAGCTTATGCCGCAGCGTGGTGGCATATAGCAGCCCAGAGTGTCACAGGAAATATTTCACTGTTGGACATTATATAGTGTATTATGGTACATTTGGGATAATCTACGGCTTAAGGGCACAATTTCCATTATTGCTTACTCTCTGCTCTTTCTTTTAGAGGATGTTATTAAAAGGGATGTTGAGTTTGAGAATCTTTCTTCAGTAGAAGCTAATAGGGAATTCTGGGTTAATACAGGGGGCACTTTGTCATTTTTAATTTCCCCTGTGGTGGCGCTGCAGGGCAATTGAACCTTTTCCACAAATTACAGATGATCACTGGAGGTCCTAACACGAGAAAACTTTATGATTTGCTTATTGTCAGTACCCTGCTAATAACTTGGGATTGTCCAAAGTATTAACACTCTTTTTAAATAGTGAAACCTTTTCTATGACAGCCCTAATATTCCCCTTAAAGAGGGCCTTTTACCACCTCCACCACGTCCAATATATGTTAATAGGTGCCACTCCACTGATTCCAGTACAGTTAGAATTTTTTCTCTAGTCCCCATCGTTCCTGAGCCAATGGTGTAGTTAGTTTTGGTGCCTAAGATACAACTTAGGCTCTGTACAGGAAAGGGGGCATATCTCAGAGCTCCAGTCATAGGTTGACAGATCAAGGAGGTGGACCTATCAGTGATTGACAGCTATATCTTGTATGTACAGTCATTGATAGGACCACCTACTTGAGTTCTCAGACCATAAGGATAGATGCTGTTGTGCTATTTGGCTACTTGAGTTCTCAGTATAGAAAGAGCAGAGATTTCAATGGACATATGACAAATTATACTGAAGCTTTCCACAAGATTATATATCAATCTGCCCAGCTCCTTGTACTCCATAACATCCTGCCTGCAGATCGTCCGATATATATATAAATATATATATATATATATCTTATATTCACATGAAACAGGTACTGATTAGAGATAAGCGAATCGAAGCTGCAGAAGTGGAATTCAATCCGAATTTCAGGAAATATTCGATTCGCATCAAATCCGGATTTCCTCACGCTTCATGGTAACGAATCGCATTTAGTTCAAAATGGCTGCTGTACATGTTAGGACATGATGCAAGGAGCTCTGGGAACGCGGGATCACCAACAATGCCATGCGTACAGCCAATCAGCAGCCAGCCCTGTGATGTCACAGCCTTTTAACCCCTTTATGGGTGCACACGGCATGTTTGACCGCTGCATCCAAGGTGTTAAAACCCCCGATCAGTTATGGAGCAGGGTGTTAGCTGTAATTGACACCTAACACCCTGCTCCATAACCGATCTGGGGTTTTAACACCTTGGATGCAGCGGTCAAACATGATTGCGGCATCCGAGGGGTTCCACCATTTTGGCACCCACCCCGGCTCTCTGCAGCCAATAAATAGCTGTTTTTGTTAAGCGATTCACCTCGATTTAATTCGGATCGAATAGAATCGTATCGCAAAATTTGGCGAAGATGCCGAATCGAATTTTTGAATACTTCGCTCATCTCTAGTTCTGATGAACTGAAACGTTGCACATTTGGGCAGATAAAGTCCTCTTTTTTCACTAAATTGCTGTGTGCTGCCCAATTTTCTGCTTTTTGATACTTTGGCTTATTGGTGGGAGTTGCACCATTTTGGCTTTTTGGCTTTCTGCTGCTCTGTTTCCAATTTGTGTTTATATATAGATAGATATATCATTTTTTGGGGTGATTGTGTCAAAGAGGTTTCAATGAGTATACTGTGTATATATATATATGTAAAACCTCTCTCAGACAATCATTCAAAATTTCATTAAAGAGTGGTCTTCTAGAGAGGTGGTCTTCTCAAAATTGGTTAACATGGAAAGCGAAAAATGTGGTCTGTGAGGTCTTCTCAAAGAGGTGGTCTTTAGGAGAGGTTTCCCTGTAGATATATATTATATATGTGTGTGTGTGTGTGTAGAATAAGAATACCTCCATTTACTAACAGCTCACAGGGGAATTGAAACACAAAATGTGTTTTTTCATTATGCATTTTATATTACATTTTAGATTAACATAAGACCTTGAAATTCCTTATGGATTTTATGAGCAACAGCTTAGAATAGAAAAAGACACATCAAACCATACAATACTGGATATACTCAATGCAAGTGTAAAACCACATATGGAAAGGCATGATGGATAAAGACCTAAGAAAAGCAGTAATAGTCTCTAGTTCATAGCTCTAGTTCACATTTGCCCTTTGGCACAGTGGTGCTGCTTTAAGCGACATATAATGTCTCTCCTTATAGAATTCATCAGAGCAAGTTATTATCCTCTGCTGTAAGCTGGTAACTATAGTTCATTCTGTTACTGTATGTTCTGTAATATATGTTAGTAGGGATTAAAGTGTACTCCAGTTATATGATAACTTCTTATAATTGGATAGTACAGGTGAATATAGGAAACTCTGCAATATATACACGTGGACAAAATTGTTGGTACCCCTCTTTTAATGAAAGAAAAACCCACAATGGTCACAGAAATAACTTGAATCTGACAAAAGTAATAATATATAAAAATGCTATGAAAATGAACAAATGAAAGTCAGACATTGCTTTCCAACCAGGCTTCAACAGAATTTTAAAAAAAAGAAAACTCATGAAACAGGCCTGGACAGAAATGATGGTTCCCTTAACTTATTATTTTGTTACACAACCTTTTGAGGCAATCCCTGCAATCAAACGATTCCTGTAACTGTCAATGAGACTTCTGCACCTCTCACAGGTATTTTGGCCACTCCTCATGAGCAAACTGCTCCAGTTGTCTCGTGTTTGAAGGGTGCCTTTTCCAGACGGCACTTTTTCAACTCCTTCCAAAGATGCTCAATAGGATTTAGGTCAGGGCTCATAGAAGGCCACTTCAGAATAGTCCAATGTTTTCCTCTTAGCCATTCTTGGGTGTTTTTAGCTGTGTGTTTTGGGTCATTATCCTGTTGCAAGACCCATGACCTGCGACTGAGACCAAGCTTTCTGACACTGGGCAGCACATTTCTCTCTAGAATCCCTTGATAATCTTGAGATTTCACTGTACCCTGCACAGATTCAAGACACCCTGTGCCAGATGCAGCAAAGCAGCCCCAGAACATAACAGAGCCTCCTCCATGTATCACAGGAGGGACAGTGTTCTTTTCAAGATATGCTTCATTTTTCCATCTGTGAACATAGAGCTGATGTGCCTTGCCAAAAATGTCGATTTTTTTTTCTTATCTGTCCATAGGACATTCTCCCAGAAGCTTTGTGGCTTGTCAACGTGTAGTTCTGTGACCATTGTGGGTTTTTCTTTCATTAAACGAGGGTACCAACAATTTTGTCCATGTGTGTATCTTATTAAATAAATAAATCTGTTTCCTTCTCTACTTATTAGGCTTATCTCCGCCTTAACTTCACTCAGACTGTTTATTTGTATAGAGTACATCTCTAAATTCACATCACAAGTCATTGGAGAGGGGAGGGGGAGGAGGAGGTTGTTAATTGATTTATTGCCTCATTCTGTGCAGTGATAGAGTCTTATCTTGAAACTTAGTAGTGTCAAAAGAGCTCCCTCACTCACAGTGTAGCAGAGTGTACCTGCTGCAGATATTTGTGTCTTTACCAGCAATTTTCTCCTTTCTCTCTCCTCTCCATAGACTTCCTGTGTAAAAAGTAACTCAGCCTAATAAGTTAAGCTGGAAACATATTTCTTCAATAAGATATGTTACAAAGTTTCATATATTCACCTGTAGTTGTTTTATAATAGGAGGTCAGCTTTAACAATATTTTATAAGCTAACCCTGACCTTTGTGGTTGCCCTATGAGCTACACAACAGGGAACATTGATCCATATCTGGTGCTAGTAGGTTGGGCTGAATAGGACCACCCATTAGACTCATAAGCTAATGAATTAAAGTTATACTAGAACATATCTAATAGAATACAGGTCACAGATCTTGACCCATGTCAGTGGTGTAACATGAAGCTCCTGGGCCCCAATGCAAAATCTGTACCAGGCACCCAACTATAATGTATCGCTTATAGTAATCATCTCCTCATATTGGGAAGAGACAATTTAGGGGCTCCCTAAGCTCCTGGGCCCGCTCCCCTGCATCCCCACAGATTATGCCCCAGTTCAGTGTGACGGGTTACTCTTTTAGTGCCGTCAAATTCTCTGTAAGAGTTTGATTTAGGATGAAGACTTCTTCCACACATACATTGCATTTGTTTGTTTTTTTTACAAGAGTATTTTGTGTTGCCTTTTTTTTTTTAATCACACCTTTGTTTTTTCTGCCATTTTTTTTCACCAGTAGAAAAGTCTATTGGAAAATGGTGCAAAAAAGCCACATTCATGCATGCTGCCATTTTGAAAACAAAAATGAGGGAAGCAAAAAAACACCACTGCAAACTCAATGCTTGTAGAACACCCTATCCTATTGGCCAACATGTAAAGTATTATTATTATTATTATTATTGTTTATTTATATAGCACCATTAATTCCATGGTGCTTTACATTTGAGGATTTACATACAGTACACAAAATATACAAAACAAATATAATACTAACAATGATCACTGGCACAGTGGGATAGAGGGCCCTGCCCTCAAGGGCTTACAGTTCAAGAGGGAAGAGGGATAGAGACAGAAGGTGGGGGTAGAGGCTGTACAGATGGTGGTGTGGTGACAGTAGTATTATTGGAGGTTGTAGGCCTTCCTGAATAGGTGAGTCTTCATGGCCTTCTTGAAGCTTGTGACTGTGGGGGACAGTCTTATGTGTCTTGGTAATGAGTTCCAGAGTATGGGGGATGCACGGGAGAAGTCTTGGAGACGGTTGTGTGAAGAGCGGATAAGAGCAGAGCGGAATAGGAGGTCTTTGGAGGATCGGAGGTTACGTGCAGGCAGGTAGCGGGAGACTAGGTCGGAGATATATGGAGGGGACAGGTTGTAGATGGCTTTGTATGTCAGCGTTAGTAGTTTGAACTGTATTTGCTGGGCGATGAGTAGCCAGTGAAGAGATTGGCAGAGGGGAGCGGCCAATGAGGAACGGGGGGAGAGGTTTATTAAGTGAGCAGCACAGTTTAAGGTGGACTGGATGGGGGAGAGAGTGTTAGCTGGGAGGCCATGGAGAAGGGTGTTACAGTAGTCAAGGCAGGAGATTATGAGGGCATGGACTAGCATCTTTGTAGTTTCAGGGGTGAGGAAGGAGCGGATTTGATGGATGTTCTTGAGTTGGAGGCGGCAGGAGGTGTTAAGGGTTTGAATATACGGCTTGAAGGATAGGTCAGAGTCTAAAGTTATCCCAAGGCAGCCGGCCTGTGAGACTGGGGTGAGAGTGGTTCCATTAACTTTGATAGATGGGTCAGGTAGGGGGGGCCGTGTGAGGACAGGTGAAGATTATGAACTCCGTTTTCTCCATGTTGAGTTTGAGAAACTGGGAGGAGAAAAAGGAGGCTACGGCTGTGAGACACTCTGGGACTCTGGACAACAGAGAGGTAATGTCTGGTCCAGAGAGATATATCTGGGTGTCGTCAGCATAGCAATGGTAATGGAAACCATGGGATTCTATGAGTTGGCCAAGACCGAGGGTGTAGATGGAGAACAGGAGGGGTCCTAGGACAGAGCCTTGGGGGACAACTACAGAAAGAGGGCATGGCGGGGAGGTGGTGTGCAAGAGGGAAACGCTGAATGTGTGGTTGGTGAGGTATGAGGAGATTCAGGAAAGGGCCAGGTCTGAGATGCCAAGGGATGAGAGAGTTTCTAGCAGGAGGGAATGGTCGACTGTGTCAAAAGCAGAGGAGAGGTCGAGGAGGAGGACAGAGTAGTGACGCTTGGCTTTGGCAGTTAGAAGGTCATTAGAGACTCTGGTTAGGGCAGTTTCTGTGGAGTGATGGGGTCTGAAGCCTGACTGTAGTTTGTCAAAGAGCACATTGAACGAGAGATAGGAGGATAGTTCAGACTGGACGTGTTGCTCCAGCAATTTAGAGGCATATGGGAGCAGTGAGATGGGGCGATAGTTGGCTAGAGAGGACGGGTTGAGGGAGGGTTTCTTAAGTATAGGTGTGACAGTAGCATGTTTGAAGGCAGAAGGGAAGGATCCATTGGTTAGGGATAGGTTGAAGAGATGGGTTGGGAAACTATGGATGCAGAAAAAAAAAAGGTAAAAAAAAATAAAAATGCTGCTAAAAATGCACAATAAAAAAACAAATATGTGTTACACGTGCCCTCCATTAGCATCTTTATGAATCTCCCTCACAGTGTACAGAGCCAGAAGCCGACAGTTCTGTACACTGTGCAGTGGCCAATCTAGGTTACTGCAACTCATCTCCTATTCACGTGAATGGGAACTGAGTTGTAGTAACCCGACACCACCACTACACAGCACACAGAGCTGTCTGCTTCTGGCTCCATACACTGTATACTATCAATCACGGTTGTTGGACCTCATATTTCATGTTTCCAGTGCAGCTTAGACAACAGAGGCTGAACTCAGATTGTCTGATTGGTGGCTCTTTATATATATATATATATATATATATATATATATATGTTATTAGTTTTAGTATGACCTACCCAAACTGATCTACATAACATATTTTAAACACTGCAAAAAAAATAAAAAGACATAGCTAACAGGTGTTTTGTGCGTATTTGATATTTTGCGGGAAGATCATGACTTTTAATGTGAAAATTAATAGGTATGGCTGCAGAGGCGTGAGCATGCAAACTGCTTGAAGAAAAATAATTATTTAGTTTCTAAGCAACCTCACATTTGACAGATCTAGGCATCCAATCGGTCGCTTAAAGCCGACGCTTCTGCAAAGGAGAAATATCTACTTTAATTGGTGCCGAGAAGATATTGCAGCTGTATTCCATTCAATACATTTTCATCTAAGATGTTCACTATAATTGGCAAGAAACAGGAATGAATTCAGAAGCAAAATCTTCTCAGACATTGACTTGTCTGAACAGGGAGCATTGGAGGAGCAAGTTCACATATAATTGTAGTAAAAGCTACTATCCTGATTGCCACCAAGTATATATATATATATATATATATATATATATTATGTACTTGGTAGTTTTGCATGCATTATTTTAAATTGAATTCCCTTTGGCTTTCGGCAAGCTTTGGCCTAATGCACGCAGCCTCTGTGGCAGTCCAGTTTTAATAAATCGATGTAAAGTAAAAAAAATTCATATATCTCGAAATTCATGGGTAAATGTAGCATAGTGTTCATTTATAGTGCTGTCATACCAATCCATAGCAGAGGAAAGACATGAGGCCGACTTGGCATCTGCATCACATTTTGGAGGTCTATGCCTCAAGCATGGTCGGTAGGCTTACATCTTGTTGGGAGGTTCTTCTAGTGAAAGGTGAGCCTTCTGGTGAGTCTGCTTGGCATGATTGATAGCCTTCCTTGTATGTTTATGTATACAGTGATATGTCTTGATCACTGAGTAGGACCACCCACTGGACTCCTAAGCATAAAAAGAGTAAGGATTTAAGTCATACTGTATCGTTTCCCATAATACTTCTTGTGGCTCTGGCTATTCAGCTGTTGTATACAATTGGGAGAACTGCAGCCGCCATTTAATGGTTAAAGGGGATCTCCAGGGAGTGTTTAAATACTTACTTCCCCTGGGTTCTATTTGGACTTTGCCTCCAGTTTCGGGGCTTCTCGGCCTTGTGGTTAAGATCAAGTGTAGTATCTGTTCTTATCAGATCCAGCTAGTAATTGCCTCTGCCAGTGGGAGTGGTGACCCACTGTAGGGGGGCAATAAAACACTGGCCATGGGAAGAGAGGACCACACAGTGGGGCTGTATACCACCGGATCAATTCTTGAAGGCTTAAAGTGCTGAAGTGTCAGAGGGGATGGTGACTCCTGGTGTGCCGTAACTTACTGGGGATGGGATCTCACTGAGTGAGGCACATAGCACTGCACTTCTTCATTCACAGCTTGGCCCACAAACCCTTTTTTGCTCGACCTACCCTCCCCGCCCTGCAAAAGGGAAATTTTTATAGATCCTTTGGGATGACCGGCCCGTAATTCATGGCACTCTCCCACATTATTTACTTATTTTATTCTGTATCACCGTTTGTTTGTCACTGTATGTCACTAGGATGGTAGGGATGCCCTTTTGGGACCCTCCTGAAGTCTAGGAGAAGGAGTTGTGTCGCCTTCGGGTTCCTTCCTTCCTTCCCTGCTTCCCTGCCCACCTCTGCTTTTGTGGAGGTGAGTAATTTGTTGGCTCCTGATAGTACACTGGGATGAGAGCCCATGTGGAGGCAAGATGGCCTTCAAAAAAAAAAGGTGACTCTAATAGATGGCACTAGAGGTAGTTTACTTCCTTCTCAAAGAGAGTGTATTTGCATATTTTTTCCCATGAGGCGATACCAATAAAACAAAACAATAACACAAAATATATCTGTATATTGAGAGCCAATCCCCCTCCCCAACATGTAAACCTCTTGTAAAGTCTACTTCCAATGTCCTCTACTTGGCACCCAAGAACTAGCTTGGTTGTACTGTACGTATCTACGTCATTGGAGCATTGGCTGCATTTTCGTCCAAATAATACTATACAGAAAAACACATATAGACATAGAATGGAGAATAAACTGGACGACTAAACTCTTCTCTCCCCAGACAGATAAAAACAACAAGGGCAATTAATGGGCATATCGGTAACCATTGCCAACAATTCAATGGTGGAAAAAAGGAAGTCATCCATGGACCAAAGTGCCTCTGTATTAGAAATGCATTTCACTTTTGACATCTGAGTCCTGCAGCTGTTGTGCATGGTCTTTTGTTTGCCCACAGGTGCTGGCTCATATACAAAAGCATGTGGTTAGAGAGACAAAAGAGACTGGAGTGAAGACCGCCAGAAGCTGTTGGCAGCGCCAAGCAATCACGGAAAGTTTAGTCTGCATACATGTGCCAAAGTGCATTTTTATTTAGAAAAACATTAACTTCTGTTATGCAAAAAGTCATCTGGGCATAAACAAAAAGAAAATCTTTCGCTTTCTCTGGGACCCATATTGGAAAAAACGGATTTTAACATGTTTTTTTTTTTACTAGCACAGAATAAACATTGCAGTAAGCATTAGTTTTATGTCTATGTATGTATGTAGGCACCGGGAGACTTAGCAATAAAAAAGACATTTATTTTGCATTGCCCTGGGATACAGTGTGGCTCTGCTAGACTCTTTATGTCAGATATTGCTGTATCTAAAAACAGTTTTGTGTTCCATCCCGGGGCAACAAACATATTTAACTGTGTCTGGGTAAAATGAAGAATTCATGCAGGATCATATTTAGCTTTTAGATTATTTAACAGAAACAAATATACTGTGTGTATATTTAGGGAATATTTTGGAAATGTCTGCCCTCGCCGACAGTGCATTATTCTTGAGACGGGCGAAATGCAGACATTTGAAGATGGTAAACAAGTCAAACGACGTTCACATCTGCATCAGAGTCTCCAAGTATATGCCTAAAATAATTAGGCAAAAATGTCCTGCAGACGTGACTTTTTTTGTTTGGCGTTTTCAATTAAAAACAGCAAATGCCCAACGGCCCCCATTATAGTCAATGGGGTCTGTTGGGGTGTGTCCACTATGTTAGGGTTCCGTTTGTCCATTGTGCTGGTCCTCTGATGGATCAGAACAACAGACTCTCTGATGTAGGTGTGAACCTAGCTTAAGGTTACACAAGAAAGGTCACTGACTACACAGGGCCAATGTGCAAGGTCGTTTGGGGGGAATTAAACTAAACTTTTACTAAATTTAATAAACTTATTAAACTTTCATGTCAGTTTTAAGGCACACAGTAGCTAATTTTTTTTGTTACATGGCCATTTATGCCAAGAAACTCGCTGATGTGAATTATATCTGAAGTCTATTCCTGTTTCTGGCATAGATTTACATAACAGTTTAGGCGCATCTCACACCCCTAGGAAAATTGAATAAGGCTAAGGGCCCATATAGTGAGCCGCAGCCAAAAATCACTACGGGAAAAACTGTGGTGGAAAAGCATCATGGTTTTTCCCGCAGCACTTTTCACAGAAAGTGGAAATCTCTGCTGACTTTCTGCTTCCATTATACCTATAGAGAAACCGCCAGCATTTCCGTAGGTATAGTTGACATTCTGCGATCTGCAAAAATGTGAACGTTTTTCAAATCGCAGCATTTCTGCTGCGGATTAGTTTCTGCAATGCAGGGATGGGATTAGCCAGAATCCTATCCACTTTGCAGGTACTATAAAATGCTGTGGTTTGTGTCGCAGTGTTTACGCCACGTGGTGCCCTGGCCTAAGATTTGCATAGGAAATATCAATCTTAATAAATTACCCCCCCCCCCTTTGATCAACCCTCCCGAGTCAGCCAGCTGGACATAACATTGATGACAGCAAATAAATATTTGAGATAGTCCTCTCATTTCTGGACCTTAGCAGATAGATGGTATGGTTTCTTCAGAATATAACACTTACTTAACCACTCAGGCAATTGGTGGAAATACAGATGTGTCCTGGGTTATATTTTCTCTTGACAGAGTGTAACAAGAATATTATTAATTAATATTATTAATATAATGGTAATAATATAAATGATAATAATAATATACATACTCACCTTCCCTCACCTCTCCTGGGCTCCATTGCGGGTGTGTTCGAGCCTCTTATCACCTCTTCTGGCCTCCTGCGTGATGTCACTGTCGCCAGGGAACTTTGTGATTCTGACATTATGATGTTTGTGTCAAAGCATCTTGACGTTGACAGTCCCCCTATCATGTCACGCACCAAAAAAATCTTGTCTTCGGCTGAACCCCAGATTTTTTGAAAATTCATAATGGACCCAGCTTGTTACTTTTTACTAAAATTTAGTGTCTCAGTCCATGCATGTAGTGACCTGGAAATTGACTGTGTGAAAGTCCATACTTCCTCATAGAGATTCTACATTGAGGAACAGTCTTTGGCACTTCCTGGTTTAGCCCAAGCAACTCATTGGGTCTTCGTTGTCTCCAGTAAAGCACAGTACCCTGCAAAATTTTTAGGGAGTCATGAAAAAATGCTGCAAGGTAAGAATGATTTTAGAAATAGAAGTGTTAATAGTTTCTTTTTATCAATTAACTAAGTGAGTTAAGAAAAGAGAAATGTAAATCCCACCAATATTTGGTGTGACCTCCCCCTTTGCTTTCCTTCAATTCTTCTCGGTACTTGCAGACAATTTGTGAAGGAACTCGGCAGGGAGGTTGTTCCCGCCATCTTGGAGAACTAAGCAAAGGTCTTCTGTGGATGTAGGCTTGCTGCAATCCTTCTGTCTCTTCATGTCATCCTAGACAGACTGGATAATGTTGCGATCAGGGCACTGTGGGGGCCGTATCATCACTTCCAGGACTCCTCCTCCACAGGTGACAGACATCAAAGATTGATCTATTTAGGGAATTACAATTTTACAATTATTTCCCAGTCCTTCCAAAGCACCAAGAACCACCAAGAGTGGAGTAAAACCTTTGCAGATGTTGTCCCTGGTCAACTAAGACGTCAGAAACCAATATCTCAAGGCAACTGGGCTAACCACTGAGCCAAAGGGCTATTAACTTGTCAACTTGACAATATTACTGCAAAATGGAGCAGTACATAGTATAAGCCGGTTTAGTTGGACTGCCTGCAGAGGTGTCTTGTCGCCTGCATAGTCATTCCGCGTGGTACGCAGCTGCAGAGATTAGTATTCTGCATCAACTAAAACGTCATTCTATTCAGTCTCAAGAATCCTTAATTCCTCCAAGAGGAAGTGCCATACAACTGAGAATTCAGATCAAATAATGAATCTGCCAGAAACTAATCAGCTAAAACATTGAATTTACAGCTGTTCATCAAGACACCACAATGCGGTCCACTTTATATTCGCAGTCGTCAATCTCCTCCGCCGATCTAGACAGGATTTTGCAGTATATTACCGCCTCGTAGTAAGCGCTAGCACCGGGTATCAGCCATATCATTAGACTCTAAATACGGAACTCTTCATATTTACAACGTCGAACTGGAAATGCTAAATTGTTGTTGAATCCGCCTAAAGAGATATTCATTAAGTCATGAAATTAATTTGCATATTGCGTCGTTAGATGGAAACCCGCGCGTTTCCGCTAAATCACTGCAAATTATTAAAACTTTCTGCTCTGCCTCAGTGATCCGCTTAAATAGGAGCCTTCAGCTTTTCTCACAGATTCATGCCTTTACGACAGGGGAAGAATTACATATTTATTTCACTCAAGGTTGTGTCTTAATCATGGCGTCTTGGTATATTGTATTATTAGCAGATTGTAACTATTGGCTGCCTGCAGTGAATGACTCACTGGGGGAGATTTATGAAGACCGGCATTTTTAATGCCAGTCGTCTTCTGTGCTGGTGGAAGGTGCGTCTCATTTATGCTACGATTTTCACAGGGTCGGTGTTTGGAAAAGAATTCGAGGAGGAAGACATCTCAGATATCTCTCCAAATACCTCTATGTAAACCTGCCCTAATCAGGGGTGCTTTAACACATTAGTCCCCATTCAGAGGTTCCTCCCACATATTTAATGTTCCCTCAAGTGACCCACACAGTATAGTATCCTCTCAAGTAACCTTTACATAATGCCCCTTGCCCCCACAGTGACCATCAATGAATATAATAAATACAACAACAAAAAAAAATTAAAAATTTATACTCACCTAACCCCATTCCCATGGAGTTGCGGCATGCTGTATTGATGCCTCTGGCTCAGCACTCATCACTCCTCTCTGCCGCAGACATCATCAGCTGTTGCCTGAATGGTGGAGCTTGTAGCTCCTTGCTCTACCATTGTATTTAACTTTATCTGCGTCCTAAGGATGCAGATAGAGTTGAAATCGCTACCTGTCACACAGGACAGTACCAAAAATTCAGGACTGTCTCACTTGATCCAGGTCCGCTAAGGGGGCCGCTTTAACCATAGGGCCAATGGTGCAACCACACCAGACCCTATGGGTGCAGGGGCCCCCTCAGCCACCCCGGATCAAGTGGGAGCATCCCACATTTCAGGTGCTGTGTCCCTGTTCTGTGTGGCAGGCAGAGATTTCAACTCTGTGTCCTCAAGACACAGATAGAGTTTGAATAAAGTAGTGAAGCCTTCAGCTGATGATGTCTTCAGCAGGGAAGCCCAATGAGTGCCGAGCCGTTGACATACTTACAGCCGGAGCCTGCAGGTCCATGGGAACGAGGTTAGGTGACTATTCTTTGTTTTTTGTAACATGGGTGGTTGAGGAGATAGGGGAAATTAAATTATATGGGGGGGGGGGGGCACATTCAAAAAGTTTTCAAAGGGCCCCCTAATGCATTAAAACGGCCATGCCCTCAACCATAGAGCACAGTGCAACAGTTGGCCCCTGTCCTAACAGCTACAAATGCCTCAATAACAAAGTCTGCCAGACAGAGATACTACATAATATTGTACACCAGATATGGATACCCTAATGCCATCCCCAAAAATAGTGGGTGCAAGCCACTTATCTCCTACAGCAGTCTGCTAGAGACAGGTCCTTCTATATCTACTATGTTGTATTACATTTTATTTCAAAATCAGTCACCATTTCGGTGAAATCTCCCAACATGTCATTTTACATTATATTTTACCTGCTATATTGTACTCTTAAAATAAGGTGAATTATAGTTTTGAGCGAGCAATCATTGAACTCAACATTAGTGAAGTTATCTATGACGTCTAAGCAGCAATTGTTGGAATGGATACTCCGATACTATTTCGAGCACCTACAATCTCTTTCTTTGTTCTTTGACATTGAGCCTGTAATTTGGCTTGAACATATGGTAATTAAAATGTTACATTGTAGCTTTTATATGACCAAAATAGAATATACATAGGATTTCAAAGAGAAATGACTCATTTAGAATTTGGATTGTAACCTTCTGTAATCGCTGTAAAGTCACGGACAAGGTCAGCTGTATTGAAGGTTTGTGGAGCATGCCAAAGTTAGGCTTTATGTCACTGGGTCAAGTATGAAATGAGTATTCCCACCACAGACACCTGGTATATCTTTAAGCCTTTGTTGCCAATTGAGGTTACCAATTTTTGTTTCACATTGTGAGGTGGCTGAGAAAAAAATAGAGGTGGCTACATCTACGCACGGTTCTCTCCCTTCCTTCCTTTGGGATTTTAATGGGGCTTCCAGTCCCCCAACATTTTTCATTCTGATGACTTATCCACAGGATGGGTCATCAGTATCAGATTGGTGGGGTCCATACAGCTTATCCAGCTGCCTCTGGTACCAGAAGCCATAGATATGGAAGCAGCTCTGCTCCTGTTCAAGTATTAGGACCACCGCTATACAGTGGACTGAGCCTGCAGCTCTGCACCTATTACTTGTTTAAGTAATAGCATTCACTTTGCTGGTCCTGTAAAACTGAGCTTTTTTTCCCGCTGTGTTTCTGCCGTACATATGGCATAGGTGGCAATCTTTTTCTATCCCTTGTTAGTTTCTGGGCCATTTAGGGGGTGTTCACACGTAGGAATTTAACACTGAATTTATCATGCATAAAATTTCTGCTTCAGGAATTTGAAGAAGATATGTTCTGCTTGTCAAAAACTGATGAGGATTTTGACACCAAATTTGAAGCTGATAGTGACCCGGAATTTGAAGCAGAATTTGGAGAAGAATGCCGCTGTTTTATGCCTTTATTGGGAAGGGCCAAATTCTGAATTCCGCAAGAGGATTTTGTTAAATTCCGCATCGATGGAAAAAGTGTATTTTCTGTCACCCATTCATTTCAATGGGAGTTCTCTGGCAGAATCTGCCTGAAGAATGAGCAGGATGCTTATTTTTCCGCTACCTGAAAATATTAACTAGCAGAAAAAAATCAGCTACTGACTCCCATTGAAATGGATTCCACCTCAAATTCAGCGTCATATTCCTATGTGTAAGCACTCCCTTAATGTATCATCACCCTCTAGTTCAGTAGTATAAAGGCATTTAACCAACTGTGGCCTCACAGACTAGATATCTTGTGACAGAATATCTTAAAATGAAAATTAAAGCTGGCCATACACATAAGATTTTAGACTGCTGAAGTGGCAAATTTTGAACATTTGACGAATGACAAATTTGACAAATGTTCTTCCCCATATAGCCGACCACAAGGTAAAGTTAGTCACAGCCAAAATTGGTTGTTTTTATTAAAATCTGTCGGCTGAAATTGTTTATGGGCTAGACTAATACTAGGTTCACGCTAGTGTTCCGGTCTCCAGAGACCCTGTCTGCTTAAAAAGCAGTTACCCGTGGAAACCTGTGAACCCTATAAACTATAATGGGGGTCGCCTGGTTTCCGCGGGTTTGAGTCTTTGCAGGACTTTTCTCTCCTCCGATTTTAAGCAGAATCTGCAGAGACTCCAACGCAGATGTGAATCCAGCCTGACAGACCTGTTTTTCAAAATATCGGCTGGCCCTCGTGGGATTGAACAAATGTTTCTGTTTGTATAACAAATGGTCGCTTTGTATCAGAGATGTATACACTGTATATATGTGTATTATCTTGTAGTACTGTGAAAAAAATAATATTAAAAAACATTTTAAAGATTAAAATTAAAGATTACTTTAACTTATTTATTAAATGTTTTTATTAAAACTTTTCACAAAACTGTTTAATAAAGCTGACACCATTTCCTCTGTGTCACTTCCTTTATATTGTCTGAGTTTAGTCCAGCAAAGTTCATGTGATTTGGGTTAACGAATGTTTGTCGGAACATTCATTGATATGTTCACTGTGTGTTCGGAAAAGACGTCTGTGTGAACTATCAACAGACATTGGTTCCACACAAAAAGTTAGCAGTCTAAAATCTGATGGGGGAGATTTATGAAGACTGATGTTATCAACCCCTTGCCAGTAGAGGGTGTGTGTCTTATATGATGAGATGCACGGCGCATCATAAATGAGGCGCAACCTCTGCTGGGCCATGCACCTGGAGGGAAATCTAAGTTATGAGCTGGTGTAGATTTCCAGCATCATCCTGGCATAAATAATAACAAATCTGTGAGAGCATGCCCTTGTCATGCTGTAAGGGAATTGCCCGTTGAGCAATTCCCCAGTGCTGCTGCAGAACCCTGGGAGGAGGGGCACAACAAGACCGTGAGCCCTAAGCTGAACCTCCCACTGTCCCTGGCTAACTTGCCCGATCTGTCCTAGGTGACAGCCAGCAACTGGTCGACAATCCCTTCTTAATATAAGTGACAACACAGAACGCAGACAGGACGAACAACAAAAAGGGAGATGAGCTAGCCAAGGGGTCAGTAACAGTCGAGCAACGCAGTACAGAATCAAAATCTAAGAGAATAGTCAAAGTCAAAGCCAGAGGTCAGGAATAGGAATACAGGTAACAAAACAGCAAGGAGTAATAACCAGTACGCACGAGGCAATAGCAAGCGCCAATGTGAATGTGAGCAAACAATAAATAGGAAGGGAGAACTCGCCCCAGACTTAATAGGTAGACAGGCTGTCAATCACACAGGCAAGGCTAAGATTAACTATTTGAGGAGCAGAAGAAACAAGGTGCAGGAGACGGGTGTGGCTGAAATTCAATTACATAGTCTAGGACAGTGTTCAGACTGAGCAACAAGAATCTTAAGCAAGGAATCAAACTGAACACGTTCCCTGCGCCGCAGCATGCAAGCGGAGGGTGGCGCAGAGACCTGAACAGGCAGAGACGTTACACATGCCCTCTTTTTGGGAATTGGCAAGGGCAGCGCAAAAAGACCAAAGTCACAATTTTTTTTGCACAAACACCCAATTTGGAAAAAAATGTGAGGCTTTTTAATACCTTACGCACCAGATAACTACAAGGGACAATAAATATCCCTGATGTGTATGGGCAGCTTTAGCCTACATTCACATATTATAATCGACCATGTGATGGCTGTTTTTTTATTTCAGTGTATGCGAATGGGGACTATTCACATGACTTTATTTTAACAGACCTTCAAAATAGGTCATGTCCTATTTTTACCCATTTTCATAGATCCCTCAATAGAGTCTAATCTATGAAGGATCTGTGAAAACAAGTGCCCATTGGATGCAAAACAACTGTGCAAAATATAAATTTTTCACGGCCATTTTGTACCACAGTTAGGCTTATTCTCAGAGCTAATTTTATAGTGAGACAATTAACCTAATAGTATATTTTTAGAGTGTGGGTGAAACATATAAATAAAGGGTTAATATGCCACCCGCATGCAGAAATGGAATCCAAGACCCTAGTGCTCCAGGACAACAGCACTGAACATTGAGCTATGTGTTGCCATCTTGTATTAAGTGACTTGCCCATTACCTTTAGATGAGATGAAATTTCTGACACTTGAGATTCTTGCTTCATAGCACTACCATGATTGCTCTCGCGTTGCCATTTTTCAGATGCCGCAAATGTTTATTCATAGCCGCTTGACAATATGTAGAAATATCTGAAATATTTTGCTCCATCGAGCAAAGATAAGTCCTTGTGCTGTAGAGCGAGTGCCTCTTGCAATGTGAATTAAAAGTTATTTCTGCCATCTCATCAATCACCTGACATTGCAGAATGAACAGTTCAGAACTTTCAGGAAGATTGGCGTAGCGACCACTGAGTCAGCAAATACAATAATCATTATGTGCAGGCGACTAGTGGAAGTGACATAATGAGCCGCAATAACCCAGCATCTCCATTATAGTCAAATGGAAAAAAGACATGGGAAGAAATGAACACAACAGGTGACTGCCACTCATGCAGATCTGATAAAGCCAATGGCTACGACTACGTGGCATCTTTACCCGCCTGCAGCCTTAGCACTTGGAATAGCAGCTGTCATTGAGTTGTGACAACCTATTGTCGATTGCTCTGGGCATTAAACTGCAGAAAAGTGCAGCATTTACAGAGATGAACCTATCACTTTCTCATTTAAAGGGTTCTTTTTGGATTAGAAACAAAAGCCCAGATGTACTAATAGTTAGACAGTGCAAACTTAGACAGGCAGTGTGAAAACTCGCCAAATTTATCACAGTGGCTGATACTGGATGATAAATCTGGCTTATCTTTAGACTGTCTAGTTAATTTATACCACCTATTGGTTGGCCTCCTCTGATGCTAGGTGCACACTAGCGTCCGGATTTCCGTTCTGCAGGTCTGCTTGGGGACCCGAAAAATGGAAACCCTATCCAGTTAAAAATCGGTTACTCGTGGACCCCATAAACTATAACGGAGTCTGTTGGGTCTCCACCCGGTTTCCGCCTGAAATCAGCGGAGAAAAAAGTCCTGCTGACAGGACTTTTTTCTCCACCTATTTTAAGCGGAATGGGGGACGGAATCCCCGAACGCTAGTATGAACCAACCCTAAGCCAGAATTTTTCAACACTTATTATGGTGCATGGTGGAGTATCCACACCCACATGTCTAGCATGTCGAAAAGTTTTAGCCCAAACTATATGTTCTACATTGTGCCAAAGATGTGCCATAATGCGCCAAAGATGCATCATGTTTATACCAGTGTCTAGTCATAACTACAATCGTCAACCTTGGCCAAAGAGTCAGCTTTTTCCCAAAAACAGCAACATGCATATCTATAGGCTGTGTCTGATACAGCAGATAGTGTAGAACAACAACCGAGTTGTGCATGTCACATATTCTCATCTCAGCAAACCACTGAGGAGATGGGAGTAACTGTTCCTGGTCCATAACTCCCATAGAGGAGAAAGAGAGCACACACACAACAGTCGTTTGGGTCAGGACAGGAGCTAGCAGTTATTCCCACTCTGCAGCATTTTGCCGAGATGGGAATAACCCTTTAAGACATTGTGCCAAACATCGAAAGTTAGAGGTCTTCAAAAACCATGCAGTTCCATCATAGAATCCCATGGTTTCCGCTACCATTGCTATGCTGACGACACCCAAATATATCTCTCTGGACCAGACATTACCTCTCTGTTGTCCAGAGTCCCAGAATGCCTAGCAGCCGTAGCCTCCTTTCTCTCCTCCCACTTTCTCAAACTCAACATGGAGAAAACAGAGTTCATAATCTTCACCCCTCCATGCACGACCCCCTTACCTGACCCATCTATCAAAATTAATGGAACCACTCTCACCTCAGTCCCACAAGCCCGCTGCCTTGGGATAACCTTAGACTCTGACCTATCCTTCAAGCCACATATTCAAACCCTCAACACCTCCTGCCGCCTCCAACTCAAGAACATCCATTGGCTCCTTCCTCACGCCTGAAACTACAAAGATGCTAGTCCATGTCCTCATAATCTTCTGCCTAGACTACTGTAACACCCTTCTTCATGGCCTCCCAGCTAACACTCTCGCCCCCCTCCAGTCCACCTTAAACTATGCTGCTCGCTTAATACACCTCTCCCCCCATTCTTCATCGGCTGCTCCCCTCTGCCAATCCCTTCATTGGATACCCATCGCCCAGCAAATACAGTTCAAACTACTAACGCTGACATGCAAAGCCCTCCACAACCTGTCCCCTCCATATATCTCTGACCAAGTCTCCCGCTACCTGCCTGCACGTAACCTCCGATCCTCCAAAGACCTTCTACTCCGCTCTGCTCTTATCTGCTCTTCACACAAACATCTCCAAGACTTCTCCTGTGCATCCCCCATACTCTGGAACTCATTACCAAGACACATAAGACTGACCCCCACAATCACAAGCTTCAAGAAGGCCCTGAAGACTCACCTATTCAGGAAGGTCTACAACCTCCAATAACACTACTGTCACCACACCACCATCTGTACAGCCTCTCCCCTCACCTTCTGTCTCTATCCCTCTTCCCTCATAGATTGTAAGCCCTTGCGGGCAGAGCCCTCTATCCCACTGTGCCAGTCGGTCACTGTTTGTGTTATCTGTTTTGTATATTTTGTGTACCGTATGTAAATCTGCAAATGTAAAGCACCATGGAATTAATGGTACTATATAAATAAACAACAATAATAATAATGCTCTTCAACATTGGATGGGTTTTGTGGTAGTAGGTACCACTGCAAACCCCATGCAGAATTCTTTACCTTGAAGAAGGACAAGGATAGTCCCAAAATGTTCTACAGTATATTTAGCGCTTTGGTGGTAAACCTACCTAGAGATTTTTCAGGCCTGCTGTCTCAAATTTTTGATGTTCATTCAAGTAACGTGGGCTGAGTTGCAATACCAGAGTTTGCCTATGGGCAACAAAGATGCAACATTTAATAGTACAGTATATTTATTGCATCCCCATTGGCTTCTACACCTTAGGATGCCATGATCAATAGTTGGAATAATATTGTAACCCTTTGTAATCTATACAGCCTATTCCAAATAGGACAGTCATAATTAGCATTGACTAAACCTTATTTGGATGAACCCTATTGACTCTTTAAAATGACCTGTTATAACATCACTAAAGAGGGGAGAGGTAAGAGGAAGTACAGAAAAGACGATGAGGGTTCATGGGTTCTTATAATGCTGCAGACAGGAGTGATGAACATAGAATAGAGGAGGCTCCGGAGCTCCCCTAACATAATGCAGTACAGAAGAGTCGTCTGCTTGTTCCCTCTGCACATTTTCTTGGCCAGTTCCCCATATTCTTTGGTAACAATACAGTTCTTCTGCAGAAAAAGAGAAGGTTCAAACCAAAGATCAGCCAAAGACAAAAGATTTGCAAATATTGGTTTTCACGGTCTTTCCCTGCATAGCAGTGTTCCCAGCCACCCAGCTATACAAAGCACAGCTCCATTGTCGTGCAGGAAAAAACAGCGCTGTGATCCCTTCATTCTCATTGTTATAAGACACAGTGATAGACAAATTATGCGCAGTCATACAGTGCCTTGCGAAAGTATTCGGCCCCCTTGAACTTTTCAACCTTTTGCCACATTTCAGGCTTCAAGCATAAAGATATAAAATTTTAATTTTTTGGTGAAGAATCAACAACAAGTGGGACACAATTGTGAAGTCGAACGAAATTTATTGGTTATTTTAAACTTTTGTAAAAAATAAAAAACTGAAAAGTGGGGCGTGCAATATTATTCGGCCCCTTTACTTTCAGTGCAGCAAACTCACTCCAGAAGTTCAGTGAGGATCTCTGAATGATCCAATGTTGTCCTAAATGACTGATGATTTTAAATATAATCCACCTGTGTGTAATCAAGTCTCCATATAAAAAATGCACCTGCTCTGTGATAGTCTCAGGGTTCTGTTTAAAGCGCAGAGAACATCATGAAGACCAAGGAACACACCAGGCAGGTCCGTGATACTGTTGTGGAGAAGTTTAAAGCCGGATTTGGATACAAAAAGATTTCCCAAACTTTAAACATCCCAAGGAGCACTGTGCAAGTGATCATATTGAAATGGAAGGAGTATCAGACCACTGCAAATCTACCAAGACCCGGCCCTCCCTCTAAACTTTCATCTCAAACAAGGAGAAGACTGATCAGAGATGCAGCCAAGAGGCCCATGATCACTCTGGATGAACTGCAGAGATCTACAGCTGAGGTGGGAGAGTCTGTCCATAGGACAACAATCAGTCGTACACTGCACAAATCTGGCCTTTATGGAAGAGTGGCAAGAAGAAAGCCATTTTTCAAAGATACCCATAAAAAGTCTTGTTTAAAGTTTGTCACAAGCCACGCGGGAGACACACCAAACATGTGGAAGAAGGTGCTCTGGTCAGATGAAACCAAAATCGAACTTTTTGGCCACAATGCAAAACGATATGTTTGGCGTAAAAGCAACACAGCTCATCACCCTGAACACACCATCCCCACTTTTCTTCAGCAGGGACAGGGAAGATGGTTAAAATTGATGGGAAGATGGATGGAGCCAAATACAGGACCATTCTGGAAGAAAACCTGTTGGAGTCTGCAAAAGACCTGAGACTGGGACGGAGATTTATCTTCCAACAAGACAATGATCAAACATAAAGCAAAATCTACAATGGAATGGTTCACAAATAAACGTATCCAGGTGTTAGAATGGCCAAGTCAAAGTCCAGACCTAAATCCAATCGAGAATCTGTGGAAAGAGCTGAAAACTGCTGTTCACAAACGCTCTCCATCCAACCTCATTGAGCTCCAGCTGTTTTCCAAGGAAGAATGGGCAAGAATTTCAGTCTCTCGATGTGCAAAACTGATAGAGACATACCCCAAGCGACTTGCAATCGCTGTAATCGCAGCAAAAGGTGGCGCTACAAAGTATTAACTTAACGGGACCGAATAATATTGCACGCCCCACTTTTCAGTTTTTTATTTTTTTACAAAAGTTTAAAATATCCAATAAATTTCGTTCCACTTCACGATTGTGTCCCACTTGTTGTTGATTCTTCACCAAAAAATTAAAATTTTATATCCTTATGTTTGAAGCCTGAAATATGGCAAAAGGTTGAAAAGTTCAAGGGGACCGAATACTTTCGCAAGGCACTGTACAAAACAATACAGGATTACTATACTCTGACCATCTATGTCGTAGCCACATCTAAAGAGACCTTACTCCAAGCCCAACAGATCAGGGTATATTCTTTTATTGGGTACTCTTCTGCTAAAATCATAACATTTGTGAGGGTTTTCTAGAAGATTATCCAAATAGGGGTGGACATAGAAACTGGTCCTCTGAATAAACAGTATATACTAGGTTCACATCTGTGTTAGAGGTTCTAGCAATACAAAATAGAACCACACAATTACACCATTAGGGAAATCTAATGAACTTCAGTCAATGGGATCCGTGAACACTGTTGGTGTCCATCATAAAAAAAAGATCCAACTATGGCTTGCATTCTGCTTTTCAATTCTTATAATGGAACATAAAAACTGAATGCCCCTTGCAAATGTGATTTCAGCCTTGTCCATTAGCAGTCCTTTTCTTGACTGTGATATCGCTAATATATACTATTCTCCACTGGAGGACACCTGTGAAGCTCATTCACCAAATATAAAGAACTCCATAAAAAAATAGACAGCGATATCATCTTCAGTCAAGGCAACGGCCATGATCTCCTCCTCCATTTGATGGTGTCAGGGTATAGTCTTACTCTTTGCCCCACACGTCGGCCTCTGCTTCTACAAACTGGACCTTACCGATACATGACCTTGAGATTTTGGTGTGACTCAGTGACAATTACATTCATCATCTTAACCATCACAATGGAAGTCTAGGTGATATTAGCAGAACTTTTGGCAATAGTAAAATTAATAGGGATTTGTTATGCAGGCACTGTGATCACAGCAGCAGAGGACCTCCTTCTTCGCTGCACACTTCATCTCATAGAGTAAACATTGTTGGCCAAATGTTACCTACACAGTATTACCCTCCATTGTGTATTTGAGGATGTTTTTCTTTCCATTAAAGCCCTTGTAGAAATGTTCTTACATTACAGCTGGGTCTTTACTATAAGTAACTATAACGTTTTGCTCACATTCTGCTTTTGTATTTTGTACATTAAGGGAGACAGAATATCAGCTTCAAACGCCGTAACCGGTGACCCATAACTATGATTGCACAACCACATAGAAATGTGGATTTCTCCAGAATGACATGAAAGAGAATTATTTAAAGAGTATTCCATTTCCAGGTTGATATTTTTATCTTTGCACTGCAGAGACCTTTTCTGCTAGTTTTCCAACTGTAGCACTGAAAGTTGTTCTCCCTCAAGACATTGGATGTATTGCATGCCTAGAGGATGTCGGAACCAATTTATAGTCAAGCTACCGCATACTTAAAGCACATGCTTAAATGTCAAGCATAATCGCAATGGAAAAAATAATAGTATACATAGCGTTACATATACAAACCCCCATGTAGGTAACAATATCCTCTATAACAGGGTGCTATAATAAAGGACATGTTTGGCTGTTACTGGAACTCCTATAGACTAAAGCTGGGTGCGAACACGCAGAAATACTGTGGCAAAAACGCTGTGTATTGCAGTACCTGCAAAGTGGAAGGGATTCTGGCTAATTCTGCAGAAAAAAAATCCACATCGGAAATGCTTCAATTTCAAAAACGTGAGCTTTTTTGCAAATTGCAGCATGTCAATTATACTTATGGAAATGCCGCCATAGCTATAATAGGGGTAGAAAGTCCGCAGAGGAAATCTCTGCGGACTTTCTGTGAAAATGCTTTTTTTTTTTGGCAGCGATTCACTCCATGTCCATGGGGCCTTAGCCTTAAAGCCTTAAAGAGGTTTTCTAACACTTTGATTTGGATAACCTATCCTGTGGATCCAGAGCCCGGTAACCCTTTCCAATAAGCTGTTTAAAGAGGCCGAGGGACTTGGACGAGTACTGCGGGAACTTTGTTGAATACCAAGCGCAGCGTCATACATTGCATAAAAGCTGTGTTTGATATTGCAGCTCAGTCCCATTAACTGGAATGGAAATGAGCTGTAGTCTGTGTGCCACGGATTCCTCAAAGAACAACTGATGACTTATTTTAAGGTTAGGTCATCAATATCAAACTCCTGGCAAACCCCTTGAAATGGGGAACATTGTGGCCATGCATGGTCACCTCTCCATTCAGTCACCACATAGAAATGGGGGTCACCTGCTGCCTCAAGGGTAGAGAGGTTAGACGGTTATAGTATAGTCTGTGGACTCCAAAGTATCTAGATGTCACAGCTGGCAAAGCCCATAGCAATGGGGAGTTTTTCTGCCATCTTTGATATTTCCCCCACGACTGCATAGCACAAGGTCTCTATTTAAAGGGGTATTTCCATAATTTACTGTTATAGCATATGGCTAGGATGTGTATAATATTATGATGATTTTCAGCAATCTGGAGAACAAAGGGTCCTTTTAGTATTTCTCATGCAGAGCGGTGCTCCTATCTACCCACCATAAAACAGATTTGTTCAAGTGATTGGGGTTATTGTAGTTACCTGCATGGCCATGGTAAAAGGCAAAGGCATAAGGAAATAGGACCACTCTTGTCCATTTTCCATTGCAGCTCACTTCCATTTACTAGAATAAAGCTTAGCTGCAATACCAAATACAGTCTATAGACAAAAGGGGCACTATTTCTGTAAAAAAAAAAATCTAGTTTGCCAAAGTATCTAATGAATAGTTTTGGCATTTGCTCAAATAGTATGGTGCCATCTGGTGTTCAGTGTCTATAGCAATGTAGATGTCCACCTAATGAGATGAGTTCTGGTGGACACACATGCTCAGTCACTTTCCCCCCACCAAGGTATCTGTATAGTGATCCTTAGCTTACTGCAAAGCAGCCAGTAGATAAGTCCCTGCCCTGCTTGTCATGGAAGGAGCAGAACTTCAGCAGTACACGACAATATAGCTGAGAAGACTCCTTCTGCAGGGAAAGTAAGAAGGGACTGTGTGAAGAATATCGCCTCGCCCAGCCGCCTGGCACGCCTGCGATCAAACTTCTTTCTTAACCTCCCACTCACACACCGTGAGTAGACCGGGTCATAGGATAAAATGAAATGAGCGATATAAATTTTATATGTTTAATAACCCAAGTGGGTCGGTATGGATTAATAGCATATACAGAAATATACAATATTAATATGATCAAGCATAAACATACAAGCAAAAGGGCAATGATACAATACACAAAAATAAACAGGGGAATTAAAAGATAGAGAAAATACCGGCATAGGCTCGTAGTCCGTTTCTCTAGGCCACAGCAAAGTTTTGGGCCTAGGGCGCAAGCTTAAGCAAGTTGCATAAAACAATCCTTCTACATGCTGTCCAGAACTAGGCCCTCAAAGAATTCCTCAGTAGGGCAGGCCCTCTCATCTTCTCCCAGATCAGAGCTCCTTACTGCCTCTTTGCTGAATGACCCCAGAATCCAGGTCTGCCCACAGCATATGGCTAGTGCTCCACCCACCCCTTGCACGCAGGCAGCCCCCCTTCTCCCACCTTTGCAGAACCCTCGGAGAGAAGGGTGAAGTTAAGGCTTGCTATCCCCCATCCCATCTGGCCAGGGATAATAAAAGTGCCTGGCTATAGCAAGCCATCTCCAATGAACACACATAAAACCAGTGAAGCGTATCGTCCAGAAATGTGGACTCAACTAAAGCACCGCATTCCAAGTGGGGGAAGGACTGACCTAAGCAAGTAAAACACACTTCCAAGAAAGATATAAAACTAAGGGTCGGTTCATCACACCTCCCCCTTTTAGAGCGTGTCGGGAGGAAGGACGATCCTTAGATCGCCTTCCGCGGACACCTTGGCGGCCTCACCCCGCCGGGACCTGCGCTGGTCCCTGACCATATTCCTGGCGTACTGATACCCTCTTCCTCTCCTGTCTGAATGGAGACTCTTCTAAGGTTCAGGCTCTGAATTAAGTAGACCTGGCTACCTCCTGCTTGCTCTGGGTCCCTCCCCCGAGTGCTGGCGTCCCTCAGACCCACACTCACAACCCCAGGCCCTTGTGGTACCGGTGCTGAGACCCCATCCTGGCAGTCTCCGCCCACCTGGCTACCCCTGGCCTGCACTGGGACCTCGTTCTGAGTGCTGGCATCCTGCAGATCCACACTCGCAACCCCAGGCCCTTGTGGTACCGGTGCTGAGACCCCATCCCGGCAGTCTCCGCCCACCTGGCTACCCCCGGCCTGCACTGGGACCTCGTGCTGAGTGCTGGCATCCCGCAGATCCACACTCGCAACCCCAGGCCCTTGTGATACCAGTTTAGAGACCCCTTCCCGGCAGTCTCTCAGGGTCTCTCCCACACTAGCCGCTAGTTGGGAGAGTTCTAGGGGATTCTGCACCTCCCCCTTTGCTTCCAAACCTAGGGGCACCTCTGGTTCTGGCACAGGTATGTTTGGACCCTGTCCTCCCTCCCAGACGCCTTGCCCCTTTGGGCCTACACCCTGTTCCTCCTGTACTTGGGTGGGTGATGGTGATACCTTGGGCAAATGACTAAGATTATACTTCCCCAAACCATCCCTCCACAATACATTGACAGGTAATACATTTGACACACCCCCTTCTTGGGTCCCACCTCCAGCACCCCATGCCGTCTGCACTTGGGCCATGGGCACGACTGGCACACCTTGGATGGCTGTTTCTCCTTCCCAGGACTCTTTCACAAGAGTTAGGGGCCCACGTACACGCCTCTCCCGTACAAGAGCTCAAAGGGGAAGAACCCCGTTGAGGCTTGCGGCACCTCCCGGTAAGCGAACAGCAGGTGCGGGAGATAAGGCTCCCAGTCGCGCCCGTGGGACTCGACTAACATCCTGAGCATCTGCTTCAGGGTGCCATTGAACCGTTCACACAGGCCATTGGTCTGTGGGTGATACGGGCTGGACACCAGATGTTGCACCTCTGTTACCTTACACAGGCCTTGCATCAAGGCAGACATGAACTGGGTACCTTGGTCTGTGAGCATCTCTCTGGGAAATCCAACACGGGCGAAGATGCCTACCAGAGCCTTGGCCACTACATCAGCCCGGGTGGAAGACAGCGCGACAGCTTCCGGGTACCTAGTAGCGTAGTCTACTACCGTTAATATGAAACGTTTCCCGGTGCGACTGGGAATGGACAGGGGTCCAGTGAGATCCACAGCCACCCACTGGAAAGGTTCGGTTATGATGGGCATAGGTATCATGGGTGCTTTGGAGCCTTGCCCCGCCTTGCCCATCCTCTGACAAGTGTCACATGAACGGCAGTATTTAGCTACATCTGTCCCCATCCTAGGCCAGTAGAATAAGTGGCTGAGGCGAGCCTTGGTCTTAGCGATCCCCAGGTGGCCTGCCAGTGGAATATCATGAGCAATCCGCAACAACTCCACCCGGTAGGGTTGGGGTACCACCAAATGTTTCTCCCTGAGCCGACTTTCTTTTCCCTTTGTGGTGATCGTTTCCCGGTACAACCTCCCTTGCTCCCAGTACACGCGGTCCTTGTCCGACTCCAAGGGAGGTTGATCAGCACGCTCCTTCAATGCATCCAGACTGCGGTCAGCTTGGACAGCGTCCCTGAACTCCTGACTGGAACCAGACAGAAGAGATGTGCATGTCACATACCCGCCGGGCTCCTCCGGCTCCAGTGTGGGGAGGTTAGTCACGGCGGCCTCAGTGCCATCTCCGGGTGACAGAGGGAACGGCTCAGGGGTCGGAGCGCCTTCCACCCCTCTAGCACTCTGGCTGCGGGTTACCACCGCAACACCAGCAGTCCGTCCCTCATCCGGATCGGCCCCGAGATCCCCGTGACCCACCTGACCACCTGGCACATTGTCCTCAGTTGGGGTTGCCCCCAGCATCTCAGAAGAGCTACCCTGTAAACCTGCAAGGCAAGAATTAGCAATTACATTGACATTGCATTCATTCATTGATTCACAGTGAACTGCATGGGGGAATGGCTGAGCCAGGGTCACACTGAGGGGGCTCTCATCACCCGCAGATGTGGGCGGGGCTACAGCCAGGTCAGCATTCCACAATGTCTCATTCACATGCTCACTGATTACTTTAGCTGGACACACAGCAAGGGGAGACAAAAGGCTGACCCCTCCCTCTACCTGTGTGACAGGCTTCAACACCTCATTAAAATCATCCTTCAGTACAGACATTTTGTCACAGCGAGGTGGGGTTGCTCCCACCCCATATTGGGACACCAAGGGCCCCAAATCTCTTCCCAATAGTACATTGGCAGGCAGATCAGACACTAGCCCCACATCACGCATCCCTTTTCCCGCACCCCAGTCCAAATGGACGCAAGCCATGGGCACAGTTACGCGTTCTTGTCCAATACCCTTCAGGGTCAGAGTTTTTCCAGGGATAATACTGTCCGCAGGGACCAAGTCAGGTTGCACCAGAGTAATCTGCGCCCCAGTGTCCCGAAATCCCATGACCACTTTACCCCCCACAATGACCTGTTGACTGTTGGCATCGGATTGCAACCCCTCCCTCCCCACCAAGTATACAGATGGTCCAGCTGCCGTGGCTGGGTAAACAGGGGGGTTCTTAGAGCGGTTGGGGCACTCCGCCTTGAAATGTCCTGGCTGGTTACAGGCATGACACCGCCGGGCCTCTCCTTGGGATTTGGAGGGGATACCCGGGGCGCCCAGAGTTCTTGGGACAGGGGAAGTAGAGGGGGCACCTGGGACAGAGTTTGTCTTACCCCACTTGGAGACCGCAGGCTGTGGTGAACTCCAACTTTGCCCCTCCTTCCCGCTTGGGGGTCTCTGCAGTGTGGCTCCTCTCTTGATCCCTTGCTCCCTGGTGGACACATAGTCGTCAGCAATCTCTGCAGCCTTGTCTGCTGTTTTGGGTTTCCAATCACACACGAACTGGCGGACCTCCAGAGGGCACACCTGGAGAAATTGTTCCTTTATCATAAGATCCCCAATTCCCTCAAACGTGGTGACAGTAAGTCCTTTGATCCACTGCCAGAATGTAACCTGTAAGTGGTGCAGAACATCCGCATAGCTCTCTGTGGGACCCCGCTGGATATTCCGGAACTTTTTGCGGTACACCTCCGGCGTGAGCCGGTATCTCCGGATCAGCGCTGCTTTGATGGTCTCATAGTCCGCGTCCACTCGTAAGCTCGTGGAAACATCCAGGCCTTTTCCCTTCAGCCGGAGAGACAGGTAACGGGCCCATTCTGCCTGGGGAATATGATGCTGCTTACACACCCGCTCAAATCCCCGCAAGAACGAGTCCAAGTCCCCGTTATCTTCCAAGATTGGAAAGTCCTCGGATCAGATCTTTAGTGCTCGGGCTCCTGGAGTTGGTGCAGGGGAAGGTTGCGCCTGCCGGGGAAGTTCCAGCTTTCTTAGCTCAAGCTGATGCTCGCTCTCCGCCCGGCGCTCTGCAGCTTCTCTCTCCGCCCGGCGCTCTGCAGCTTCTCTCTCCGCCCAGCGCTCTGCAGCTTCTTGGTACTGGTGAATCACCTGCAGACGGGCGCTATAGTCACTGGCGTCTATCTGCTGTAAGGCCATTTGCAAGTATAAGTCCGTTACCCCCACAGAACTGGGGTTACTGGTCCCTCCAGGCACAGTTACCTCTGGGGTCCGGGCACCTGCGGAACCGTCTGGCATGGTGATGTTTTCTGGTGCCAGCCTCTCAGGACTTTGCTCCGCCTCCTGCATGGCTATGGTAGCTTCCATTTCCGCCATCTCCTGGAGTTCAGCAGCAACCAAGTCCTGCAGACGTTTGGTTATGCTTCTGGTCCCACCAGCCATCCACTGGAAGCCGTTGCCAAATAAAAGATGGGACAGAAAAAAGAAGAGGAGGGAACAGTAATGTACCAAACTTTCACCGTTTTTTAAGCTTGATCTCATACCGCGCTCGTTCCATAGGATTGCCGCAATCCCCAGTGTCTGCGTGATACCACACCCACACACTGTTACCCTAATATCCCACAACGCTGCCACCACTGTGAAGAATATCGCCTCGCCCAGCCGCCTGGCACGCCTGCGATCAAACTTCTTTCTTAACCTCCCACTCACACACCGTGAGTAGACCGGGTCATAGGATAAAATGAAATGAGCGATATAAATTTTATATGTTTAATAACCCAAGTGGGTCGGTATGGATTAATAGCATATACAGAAATATACAATATTAATATGATCAAGCATAAACATACAAGCAAAAGGGCAATGATACAATACACAAAAATAAACAGGGGAATTAAAAGATAGAGAAAATACCGGCATAGGCTCGTAGTCCGTTTCTCTAGGCCACAGCAGAGTTTTGGGCCTAGGGCGCAAGCTTAAGCAAGTTGCATAAAACAATCCTTCTACATGCTGTCCAGAACTAGGCCCTCAAAGAATTCCTCAGTAGGGCAGGCCCTCTCATCTTCTCCCAGATCAGAGCTCCTTACTGCCTCTTTGCTGAATGACCCCAGAATCCAGGTCTGCCCACAGCATATGGCTAGTGCTCCACCCACCCCTTGCACCCAGGCAGCCCCCCTTCTCCCACCTTTGCAGAACCCTCGGAGAGAAGGGTGAAGTTAAGGCTTGCTATCCCCCATCCCATCTGGCCAGGGATAATAAAAGTGCCTGGCTATAGCAAGCCATCTCCAATGAACACACATAAAACCAGTGAAGCGTATCGTCCAGAAATGTGGACTCAACTAAAGCACCGCATTCCAAGTGGGGGAAGGACTGACCTAAGCAAGTAAAACACACTTCCAAGAAAGATATAAAACTGAGGGTCGGTTCATCACAGACTGCATTGTCAGCTGTCAAATGGGGAAGGAGATTGATTCTGTCCAGAGTAACTTGACACTTCCTAAAAGAAAAATCAGCTGGCTACCTGTCACACCAAAAAGTAATTGTTGTAAAAGATGGGAAAAATTAGTTGTTTTAGACAGTGACGGGTTCTTTGGCACCATTCTTGTCCTTGAGCACTCCAGAAACCTGATAGAACTTATACTCAAAGGGACAACCATTTTTGGATGGAAATTTTTTTTTTCCTGTTCTGGAATTTTTAGATTATTTTTTTTGTCAAATTAATTTAATGAATCACTATTTGTCTTCTACCGTGCTTCAACTCTTAAGTTCCTTTTCCTCACGTCAACCTCTCAAATGAATATTGGTCTCAGCTATGAATTTCACGTGGTCCTTTGTGGTCTCATTGAGTATGGGACTGTCTGAATTGATGTGTGCTTGCTACATGGCCTTCTAGACTCATGACACAACTGACAAAAGGTATTTCATTATGTGTTATTGTCTACCAAAGTGTCACAAGGAAATGATCCAAGCTCGAGATGACTAATGAGCCGCTAGATTCTGATGCAAATCTGACTTTGAGCTGCCATGGGATTTTAGTCTCACCACTGCGATGACCTGGATTTCCATCTAAATACTGTAGAAACCTTCATATTCTTTTATATAATTAAAGCTGTACCCATTGAGAAGACAACATACAATGAATCTCATTTACAAAGCCCAGCTGATGCCCACTGAGATTTGTTGGGTCTGATACATGTGTGAATCAATTGTCCTCCAAAAACATTGGGATTTTATCCTCAATAATCCTTCAGAACATTGTTTTGTACCGTTTGGCTGGAAAAGTATTCTCAGGAGCCAAGAGTTACACTATGCCCAAATCCCTCTCATACAAAGTTAGGCAGAACCTTGACTTTTCTCTGCTCAAAATAGAAAATTGTTCAAAATTTTTGGGAATTGGTAAAAATATTTTAGTGACTTCTGCTGTAGCGCACAATATGGCTTCCTCCATTGTGAATTTGTGATGTGTAGATGTCAGTGGTTACTTATCGGGCTTGAATGGTTTGCGGTTCTCTTTGACACATCAGAGATGTTTGGTTTATCACAGTACAATTGTCCTTTACAATGTTGTATGCCACTAAGAATGAGTTCACATCTGCATTAGGAATTACACTTTTCTGTTTTGTCAATGGAGCAGAAAATTGGAATTTATGATGTGACAGGTCCATCACATGATGGAGGCGATGAGAGCCCAACAGACCCCATTGTCTTCTGACAGATTCTGTCATAGTGTCCATCACTTTACTGGAAACAATAGTGGTACATGTTGCTCTGTTTTTCCAACAAATATGATGGAATCCTGATGGAGTCTCCGACTCAGGTATGAACAGAACAGAGCCCAAGATGCCCATAACAATCTATATATCAGTCACAAATAAAATATGCATATACTCTATGAGGTTTTCTGAAAACTGGAATTGTTATAATAGGATTGGAGGCATTTTTATTTACACCCAAATCATTCATATTGTGGCGTTCTATACATTGGGTATATGTGTCTCATCCATAGAAAGTTAAAATCTGTAACAAATTATCACATATTGTAGTTATGTACAATTTGTGTTATAGTTTTGTTTATACTCTTTCCTTGAGGTGGCCATGTTGAAAGCGCCCACATTCTTCCCATTTTTCCATACATTGCAACAGTCCAAACGGCGAATGGAGGTGCTACATACGGAGTCACATCTGCCTCCAGCAGCACAGTATACATTTCATTTATACTATGGATTTTATATGTATATCAATCATAACATATATAACATGATATGAAATATTTTTATGATACTCTACCCTTAAAGAGGACCTTTCACCACCTCTGCCAGCTCTTTGCATCATTTAATAGATGCTGCTCCCCTGCACAATTGGAATTTTTTTTCTCTAGCCCCCACCATTCCCGAGCAATCAGTGCGGTTAGTTTTGTTGATCATTATTTAGTCTTTTAGATGATAAGAATTGGAGGTGCTTGAGATGGACCTTTCACCACCCCACCAATTCTTTGCATTGTTTAATAGGTTCTGCCCCACTAATTTCAGCGCAATTGGAATTTTATTGATAGTCCTCACCATTCCTGAATACTCAGTGCAAGTGTTTTAGCACCCGTTATGTTAATTAGGTCCACTACTGCCAGATGGGTGGTCCCAGTCTATCTGCGCCAGCCCAGTACCACCCTCCTGCTTGTAGAGAGCCTATTTAGCATATTAGGTACAGAAACTAGCAGCACCAATTGCTCAGGAATAGTGGGGGCTAGATAAAAAAAAATTCCAGTTGTGCCACAATCGGTGAAGAGAAGTCTATTGAAGGATGCAAAGAGCTCATGAAGGTGGTGAGATTAGCAACTAGCAATATTAGATCAAATTTTACAATGTAGAAGAGAAGATTTGCACCAAATTGAGATAAACAAATTTGGACTTTTCAGACCTGTGGCTCAAAGATCCATAGTGAAGATAAATTCTCAGCAGGTATGAGAATTTATACCATTAAATCCATCAAAACCATCCATCCTAAACCATCTCTTTAACACTGTAAAGTGCAATTCTGCAATTGTGTCAAACATAAAGGGCTATTTGTATCTGCAATGTATGAAAAGAAAGAAAATGTAGCTCAGGAGATGCAATGGGGGCTTCAGCAATGCAATTCATTTCAATCCAAACTCAATATCTTCCAGTCTTTAACACTGGCTATAATGGTGGATTGACTTGTGGCATCATTTACAAATCTGGTACAAAATCCTATCCTAATGTATTACATACAAATTATGATGCAGATTTAGAGGATTTGTCACCAAATGCCAAACACTAAATACCGTACATCATTCTGGCTGTTTCCCTGATCAATTTGGTGTTTTTATATTTAAAATCCGTCCATCTGTACAAAAGATACGGTCCCTGGAAGATTATATGTAAACTAACTCTGATTCACCAAGTGGGTGGTAACCCTTTCTATGAGAGAAACAAAAGGTTTCTTCCCACTTGGTGAATCACAGCTAGTTTACTTATAATCTTCCATGAACCATATTTTTTGACCAGATGGATGTGTGTTAAAAACAAAACATCAAATTTATCAGGGGCACAGTAAGAATTAACAGACCCTTTTTAAATAAAGATATGCATGTTGATGAGGTGGTCCAAGGGAATAGCTGTCAAGTGAGCAAACTTTCACCCAGCTATTTCAAAGCCTATGTGAAAGACCTCCTCCTTGTACTATTTTATCACAAACAATATTGCATGCCAGCATAAAAAACTGGATTGTTCCCATTTTTAATGGTAGCCTATTATAGTGACAGGACCACTTGGTTATTACACCAGAAGTCAACCAAAACTATAGTTCAGTTTAGTTAATAGACACTACAGCAAATAACCCATAACTCACCTCTCCTTACCTATGATCCTAAGGTTTGGTTAATGCCTTCTTCCCTGGTGGTCTAGGATAATAGAGGGGTTAATGCCTGGTTCCCTGTTGGAATTGGATATTAGAGAGGTCACCTACACTGTTTCCCTGGTGGTCTAGGATATTAGAAGGGTTAGCTCCTGCTTCCCTGGTGGTCTAGAAGGGGTAGCTCCTGCTTCTCTGGTGGTCTAGGATATTAGCGTGCTTAACAATTGCTTCTCTGGTGGTCTAGGATATTAGAGAGGCTAATGTCTGCTTTCCTGGTGGTCTAGGATATTAGATAGGTTAATGACTACTTGCCTCGTGGTCTACAGTAGGATATTTGAAGGGTTAATGCCTGCTTCTCTGGTGGCCTATGATATTGAAGGGTTTAACAATTGGTTCTCTTGTGGTCTAGGGTAACAGAGGGATTAATACCTGCTTATCTGGTGGTCTAGGATATTAGAGAGATTAATAACTGCTTTCCTGGTGGTCTAGGATATTAGAATGGTTAATGCATGCTTCCCTTGTGGTTTAGGATATTTGAAGGGTTGATGCCTGCTTCTCTGGTGGCCTAGGATATTAGAGGGGTTGAAAACTGGTTCACTGGTGATCTAGGGTAACAGAGGCATTAATGCCCGCTTCCCTGGTGGTCTTGGCTATTAGAGAGATTAATGACTGCTTCCCTGGTTTAGGATATTAGAAGGGTTAATGCCTTCTTCTCTGGTGGACTGGGATATTAGAGGGGTTAATGCATGCTTCCCTGGTGGTCTAGGATATTAGAAGGGTTAATGCCTGCTTCTCTGCTGGACTGGGATATTAGAAGGGTTAACAACTGTTTCTCTGGTGATCTAGGATATTAGAGGGGTTAATGCCTTCTTCTCTGGTGGTCTAGGATATTAGAAGGATTAATGCCTGCTTCTCTGGTGGACTGGGATATTAGAGGGGTTAATGCATGCTTCCCTGGTGGTCTAGGATATTAGAAGGGTTAATGCCTGCTTCTCTGGTGGTCTAGGATATTAGAAGGGTTAATGCCTGCTTCTCTGGTGGACTGGGATATTAGAGGGGTTAACAACTGTTTCTCTGGTGGTCTATGATGTTAGAGGGGTTAATGCCTGCTTCTCTGGTGGTCTAGGATATTAGAAGGGTTAATGCCTGCTTCTCTGGTGGTCTAGGATATTAGAAGGGTTAATGCCTGCTTCTCTGGTGGACTAGGATATTAGAAGGGTTAATGCCTGCTTCTCTGGTGGACTGGGATATTAGAGGGGTTAACAACTGTTTCTCTGGTGATCTAGGATGTTAGAGGGGTTAATGCCTGCTTCCCTGGTGGTCTTGGCTATTAGAGAGGTTAATGACTGCTTCCCTCGTGGTCTAAGATATTTGAAGGGTTGATGCCTGCTTCTCTGGTGGTCTAGAATAATAGAGGGGTTAATTGTTGCTTCCCTGGTGATGTAGGGTATTAGATGGCACTGTACATACTCCAGCCTCATGTTCTTTCCTTGGGATTTTTCGATGCCATTGCTGACTACCATGCACGGAGCAGCTGGCACTGGGAAAATGGGTTGTATTTAAATCTGTCACACTCTGTAAAAGTAAAGACTTTGAAAAGTTATCTGAATATAATCTTGCCCTGGGATATATTGTGTAAGTTTCAGAGTTATTATTCTGTCACATCTGTGTTTGGAGATGCAGTACGCCAACAGATTTGCAATGCAGATTTTTAAAGGGTCTGGGCTAAAAATAGTGCAACCTGAGACAAACATAGGCGAAAGGCTGCACCATATCAGCAGTCATATTACACCCTTTGCTCCTATTCCCGACCTTCCTCCTATTGTATTGGGGTGCTATGGACACGTAATATTTGCAGCCTTGGCTGGGTTCGCTCCACCTTTGAGTGTAATGCATAGTTTTATGTCAACCATATGTTTGTTTCATGGATATTCGGTCATGGATACCTAAACAAATAATAATGTAAAAAAACCTTATGCACACACAGTCCACATATGGGAAGCTGTTGCTGCAGATACAGATGTAGCAGAGATAAACCCAACTTTTGCAATGGGTTAAACTAGTGCAGTGTGATATCTTATTACAGAAGGATAAAACAATGAATAGTCATCGAAAATACATTTTTCAACAATATTTCATTGGTCTTTGTTGTCTTCTGTGACGTCAGAAGTTTAACCCATTGCAGAAGTTTAGGTTAACTCTGCTATATCTGTATGACACACTGTAATTCCCATAATAGAGTGTGAAGCTTTACCATGTACAGCCATGTACATAAAATAGAGTTAAACAATCTACAATGACAAAGCAAAATCAGATTAGAAAAAAGTGGTATATATCACTAATATACATATTCATTTCAATCACCATATACTAGCAAAACAGGGCGCAATCCACTACACAACCACTGGGTGGCCACACATAGACAAATATAGTAGCATGGACAACTCGTGACAAAGTATCACAAAACCATGTTGTTTTTCAAAGCAGGTCATCTTGCAATGCTCATCTTAGCATATATCAAACCAAAAGGAAAGTTAAGGAGGGACACAAAAAAAATAAAATCCCCAGAATATTCCTTATGAAAACATGCAAGTTGTGACATATGTGATGAATAAAGCACCAGAAAAGGACACACTACCAATAAAAAAAAAAAAAGAAAAAGCACAGCAGGGTCTAAAAAAGCTGCATATGTGTGAGTGTTCCCCATGTAGTATCTGGCTGCACCAGTCAAGCTCACACATTACTTTGTCTTTTGTCTCTTTTTAGTCCATTGTTTCGCTGTCGTCTCCATGTACCTGACTGTACTGTAATGAATATGCAGATACAGAGTAGTCGTGTGGGTGTTTCTATGAGTAGCACACTCCATTGTTGGATAACAGGAGTGTTGTCTACCTCGCGCTGGTGACTTCAGAGGTGTCCTATTAATATTAGCTGTGATCCGTTTTGTCTCCTCGTATTCAGAAATACTGCAGAGAGTCATTTTTCCTCCCTTTTCACAGGCTCCATTTTGACTTTTTTAGCAGTAAGTGAACAATGCATTATGTGTGCTGCAAGCGCTGGATCTGATAAGGATGTAAAGTAAGTGTCAGGGTTTTTTCTTCCTTCCCAGAAATAGCATCTTTACTTTAATAGCTTCATCCCTGCTCTGGGATATATAAAAGCTTTAAGAGAAACGACAATATTATTTTAGCAAGTAATGACACTTCAGTGTGTTCAAGGAAAAAAAGACATACACGGCTTTGTCCTCGGCTGGATTGAAGTCAAAGACGAACTATGCTTTTGTAGCATTGCTTTGCCTTGGTTTAGATGGAGTAGATTTGATTTGTCAGTGTAGCAGAGCCGAATTGGTCATGTGACACATTTTGGTGAACCTACTACTGTATACAATTCTTAGCTTAGCTATATGAAACTCAGCTCTGCTACACACACTATGGAGGGAATTTATTAAGACTAGCATTCTATATGCCAATCTTAAATGGAATCTATTACCAGATCTCAGCATAAACAGATAGATATGTTAGGGTCATCTGAATCAAAGGGGGTTTTTCCCTGGTGAATTGCTGCCTCCAGTGCCGAGATATCGCTGTTTTTATCAATTTGCAAATAAACTCTTTGGAGCAATGAAGGTATTGTCGTGGCTCCAAAGAGGTAAGCAACAACTCCCTTATTGCTTCGAAGAGCTCATTTGTAGAGATGAGCGAAGTTTTAAAAAATTCGATTCGGCAACTTCGCCGAATTTTCTGATATGATTCTATTTGACCTGAATTAAATTGCGGCGAATAAACAGCTATTTCCTGTCTGCAGAGAGCTGGGGTGTGCGGGTAGTTTGCAAAATGAGGGAACCTCTTGGATGCTGCGGTCATGTTTGACCGCGGCATCGAAGGTGTTAAAATCCCTGATCAGTTATGGAGCAGGGTGTTAGCTGTCAGTTACAGCTAACACCCTGCTCCATAACCAATCGGGTGTTTTAACATCTTGGATGCCGCGGTCAAACATGCCGGGCGCTCGTGAAGAGGTTAAAGGGCTGTGACATCACAGGGCTGGCTGCTGACTGGCTGCACGCCTGGCATTGTGGGTGATCCCGCGTTCCCAGAGTTCCTTGCCCCATGTTCTAACATGTACAGCAGCCATTTTGAACAAAATGCGATTTGTTACCACGAAGCGTGAGGAAATCCGGATTCATCTCTACTCATTTGCATAATAACAAAAACAGCAACATCTTGGGAAGGCTTTCTACAAGATTATGAAGTGTGTCTGTAGGAGTTTTTTCCCATTCATCCAGAAGAGCATTTGTGAGATCAGGGCTCTGTGCGAGCCAGTCAAGTTCTTCCACACCAAATTCCCCCATCCATGCTTTTATGGACCTTACTTTGTGCCCTTCCCCAAACTGTTCCCACAAAGTTGGAAGCATAGAATTCCCTAAAGTGTCTTAGTATGCTGAAGCATTAAGATTTCCCATCATTGGGACTAAGGGGCCTAGGCTGATCCCTGAAAAACAACCCCATAGCATTATCCTTCCTTCACCAAACTATACAGCTGGCACAATGCAGTCAGGCAGGGAATGGTCTTTTGGCATTCTCCAAACTCAGACTCGTCCATCAGATGGCCAGTGTATGGTTGCCAATGCAGTTTTTGTCTAATTCCACCTCATTTAGATTTTCTTGCCAGTTAACCATCCAGTTATCGTATGTCCTTATATATCTGTGGTTTAGTGTCCCAGAACGCCCTGTTGTAATGTAATCTGTAGGCACATTAAAAATAAAAAACCTTTATACTTACCTAGAGAAGGGTCTGATGAGCGCTGTTCAGCTGAGAAAAGTCCGTCTTATTCATGAGCTTCTTTGTTGGCACGCCTCCCAGCACCTGCGCTGTTCTTCTGTGAAGCCAAAGATGGACACCCCGGCTTCACTGCGTAATTGCGGGGCATGCGCACTGAAGCCGAGGTGTACTCCTCTGGCTTCATTGAAGAACTGCGCAGGCGCGGGGAGTACAGCGGCAGGGGGAGTATAAAGCTTTTTTATTTTTAATGCGACCATGGATTGCGTTATAACAGGGTGATTTGGGACACTAAACCCCAGGTCCATATGGATATGTGGGTGGTTTAGTGTCCCAATTTGCCCTGACAGATTCCCTTTAAGTGGTACCATAATGAAGCACAATTTGGCTTTGTGAATGGAAAAATAAAAAATTTATGGATTTTTGAAGGCGGGGATTAAAAAACGAAAATCAAAAAGAGAAAAATGGCTGCGGTGGGAATGAGTTAAGAGCTGAGTGTAAAAGGATTGGGAAGTGGAAATCTGTCATCGGGGGGAGAGTTAGAAGGTCCCTAAGTTATAGTCAGATGGGTCTGCTCATTGCTGTCTGTGTCTTGTCATGCAATGGATTCGGCACTGCCATTATTTTCATTGTTCTGAGTCTGTAACAGAATAACAATGTAGATGTCGGTGAAGCCATATGTTAGGGTGACATTGCTGTTGTGATGGTACAGTGCAATAAAGCTAAGATAGTAGAACACTATATACAACCTTGTATCTATAGTGTCAAAATGTGCCACCAGGGTGAATCAGAAATTCTAGTAACAATCATGCCATGGAGTCTTGGGAAGAATCGAGAGGAATTGGGTGATTGAATGGAATTCATCACCAGCGATGGCATATTATTTCAATCAAGTTTTTAATAATAATTTTTTTTAACATTTTGGTAGTTTTTTTATAATTGTAACTACACCAAATATTCCATTTTTCGCTAGCCAGTGGAGCTCACACAATAGGTAATTATTTCCTATTATCGGCTGCTCGCATTTCAGCTTTGCTGTGTAAACTGGGACAGAATCAACAGAGTCATTTCGATATTAATAGAGAGTGGAATATTTAATGACAGCTCTATAGTACTGCTATAGGTCTGACGGCATAATAGTAAATGTGATCATATGCATTAGATGGATGGCAGCTGAACTTACCGTCAATCTAATGTGTATGGCACTTTGCTGACTCTTCAACAGCATTTTGAATTTCATCTTGACCCATCCTTGTTTTCAAGGAAGTTAAGTCACTCTTAGAATTGTCAAGCTAAGGATTATTCCGCTCTTCCTGTTGAAAACACATGCACACAAAGGAAAACGGGTGCACGGAATAGTGGTTGTCCACTTATTGAAGGGTGCTATTGGAGAGTTGGAGGTGGTAGAAGGTGCTCTTTAACTCTCATTCATTGCAGCTGACATAAAGCATACTCAACTTGCTGCACCATAAATTTTATGTTTTCTACAATAAAGTAGACTACAAACACACACATTGTTAACTAGACCTCAACATTTATGGTGTTGCTGCTACACCTACATCTTTTGCCTCTAGGTCATCAGTTTTTCTGCTAAAAGCACAGAAAGACGTCTTTCATTTGTAACTTTTTTTTAACAATGAATTACATCAGTGACATTGCTTTTACCTGATGCAGTTGCCATGGTTACAAGAATCGACCAGAGACCCATAAAGTTCTGTTGAGACCTGGAAAGCAGTGAAAGGCGAAAACTACAGTAGAGTAGTATAGAGGTTTATGACACAGGAAACCAGGACATGCTTGCATTTTGGACTGTCACCCCATGCCCATCTTCAATCATACCAGCTTCAACAGTTGTTGAAATTTTCATTGGTAGAGAAATATGCATGCTTATTATGCTCCTTTTTTCTCTGCACTAGTGCTCCTGTACTGGAACCTTGGGATACATTACAAATCAATATTTACATTTTACACCACTGGTGTGCGACTTGCGGCTCACCAGTTATTATGGGTTTCCTTCTACTGTATACTCCAAGATCACACTGATAGGGTAATTGGCTTCCTGTCCAGTGGGATCTACAATATATACATCTGAGTGCAGGGAGTGATATACATAGTGACAATATCTGTACAGCACTGCAGAATGTGTCAGCCCCATATAAGCAAGATGAATGCTAGATATGATAGAGACAGATTGATATTGTGAATACATAAATATTAGGTAGATAATGTATGAAATGAAAGTTAGGCAGGGTTCACACTACCGTTGGAGTCCGTTATGAAGGTGTCCGTTAAAAAAAACAAAAGAAACGGACACCTATAATGGACACTAACTGATGTTAATATGTCCGTTTTTTTAACTGATCCAATTAATGGTTCAGTTAAAAAAAACAGACACATTAGCATCAGTTAGTGTCCGTTAGCATCAGTTAGTGTCCGTTTTTTAACACTGTCCGTTTTTTTTGTTTTGTTTGTTTCTCCTTTCTAAACATGCGCAGGAAAAAAACGGACATAAAATAACGGACAATAACTGATGGCTACTAGTTACTGTCCATTATAAATCCGTTACCCATAGACTTCAATGTTAAAAAAATAACGGACACTTGCTGTCCGTCAAGAATCCGTTTTTTTCAAACAGACAAAAAGTCCTGCATGTAGGATTTTTTGTCCGCGAAAAAAAAACAGACTTCTGACGGATTTGGTGTAAACGGACACAAACAGACGCTAACGAACACAATACAAAAAACCCATTGAAATGAATGGAAATTTTAACGGATTTCTGACGGTTCAGCTAGTGTCCGATGCTAAAATCTTGTAACGGACAATAGCAACGGACACTACTGACGGTCACCAACGGTAGTGTAAATGCCCCTTTAGAGGTATTACTAGATGGTGTAGGAGATAGATAGATAGATAGATAGATAGATAGATAGATAGATAGATAGATAGGATAAAACAACTGGTAGAAATTGTAGATTAATGAATACGAGATGAAAGAAAACATTAGATAGATAGATAGATAGATAGATAGATACGTAGATGGATGAGATAGATAAATAGATATGATTGTAGATAGATAGATAGATGATGGATAGATAGATAGATAGATACTGTAGATGGATAGAGATAGATAAAAGAAGAAGATAGATGATGATAGCTAGATAGATAGATAGATAGATATTGAGATAAAATATAAATCTATTGATAGACACTGTAGACTAATACATATGAAATGGCAGATAGATAGATATTTGGATGAAAGATAAATCTGTTTAATGACACTACATTAATATATATGAAATTATACATACTAAAAATAGATAGATAGATAGATAGATAGATAGATATTGAAATAAAAAATACATCTATCGATAGGCTCTGTAGATTAATAGATGTGACATGACAGATAAGTTATGATAGATAGATAGATAGATAGATAGACAGACATATAGCTATTGACATGAAAGGTAAATCTATTTATACATACTGTAGATTAAGGTAAATATGAGATGATTTGAGATAGATAGATAGATAGATTAATAGAAGGATAGGTAGATAGATAGATAGATAGATAGATAGATAGATAGATAGATAGATAGACAATGAGATGAAAAAAATCTATTGATAGATACTGTAGATTAATAGATATGATAATAAAAGATAGAGATGATAGACAATGTATTATAGATAGATAGATAGATAGATAGATAGATAGATAGATAGATAAGAGATAGATAGATAATATGAGATAGATAGATAGATAGATAGATAGATAGATAGATAGATAGATAGATAATCCAACTTTTATAACCAACAATTTTGCCAGGATTCAAATGTAATTTTTTTTTTACCTGTTTTTTCCTGTTTTATGTTTTTTTCCTGTTATTTAGTTTAGGAGCTAAAAAAAAATGAAAGTGACGTTCCCTTGTTCTAAGCTGTTCTCTAGAAATGTCATAACCTTTAGATACAGAGTATATCAAAATGTTATAAATCACAGTGTGATAAGTGATCTTTCCCACACTGACCCCTGCCTGGCTGAATTATGGGAAAAGACACAGACAGAAAGATAATTATTAGACACCAATAAGTATGTGATGATGTCGTCTGGCGATCCGGGGCTTACCTTATGCTTTATTATCCAATTATGTGGCTGAGCTGCACAATATGTTACTCCATGGAAACTGGGCTTCATTCACACATGGGCAGATGCATGCTTCTCTTCCAGAACTAGTTTGCTTATTATTTTAAGCAGTTATATAACTACCAACTCCTTCATATCATAATACCATTATACATTTTCCCTTTGGAATCCAATGATAACATGCTTGGCACTAAAGAAGTCTCCATTTCCCTGTGCTTGCCCTACAGGACATACAGCAGAATGCAAACTGTCATTTTTGGCAGTCTTTCATCTGTGAATAGCATACAGAATATAGGTCCCAGACCCATCACCACTGGAGCCAGTCACGGTGATTGGCTACAATGGTCACGTGATGACAAATGGGACATCACCACTACTGAAATAGTGAGGGCTGGGGTGGGAGCAGTGGTGCTGGAATGGAGGGACAATCAAAAAGTAAGTTTCTTCATGATGTCATACAGGTTCCTGCCTGTAGTGATTAAAAAAAAAAAAAAAAAAAAAAATATATATATATATATATATATATATATATACAGTACAGACCAAAAGTTTGGACACACCTTCTCATTCCAAGAGTTTTCTGTATTTTCATGACTATAAAAATTGTAGATTTACACTGAAGACATCAAAACTATGAATTAACACATGTGGAATTATATACTTAACAAAAAAGTGTGAAACAACTGAAAATATGTCTTATGGTCTAGGTTCTTCAAAGTAGCCACCTTTTGCTTTGATTACTGCTTTGCACACTCTTGGCATTCTTTTGATGAGCTTCAAGAGGTAGTCACCTGAAATGGTATTTCAACAGTCTTGAAGGAGTTCCCAGAGATGCTTAGCACTTGTTGGCCCTTTTGCCTTCACTCTGCGGTCCAGCTCACCCCAAACCATCTCGATTGGGTTCAGGTCTGGTGACTGTGGAGGCCAGGTCATCTGGCGTAGCACCCCATCACTCTCCTTCTTGGTCAAATAGCCCTTACACAGTCTGGAGGTGTGTTTGGGGTCATTGTCCTGTTGAAAAATAAATGATGGTCCAACTAAACGCAAACCGGATGGAATAGCATGCCGCTGCAAGATGCTGTGGTAACCATGCTGGTTCAGTATTCCTACAATTTTGAATAAATTCCCAACAGTGTCACCAGCAAAGCACCCCCACACCATCACACCTCCTCCTCCATGCTTCACGGTGGGAACCAGGCATGTAGAGTCCATTCGTTCACCTTTTCTGCGTCACACAAAGACACGGTGGTTGGAACCAAAGAACTCAAATTTGGACTCATCAGACCAAAGCACAGATTTCCACAGGTCTAATGTCCATTCCTTGTGTTCTTTAGCCCAAACAAGTCTCTTCTGCTTGTTGCCTGTCCTTAGCAGTGGTTTCCTAGCAGCTATTTTACCATGAAGGCCTGTTGCACACAGTCTCCTCTTAACAGTTGTTGTAGAGATGTGTCTGCTGCTAGAACTCTGTGTGGCATTGACCTGCTGTTAACCTGCGATTTCTGAGGCTGGTGACTTGAATGAACTTATCCTCCGCAGCAGAGGTGACTCTTGGTCTTCCTTTCCTGGGTCGGTCCTCATATGAGCCAGTTTCTTTGTAGCGCTTGATGGTTTTGGCCACTGCACTTGGGGACACTTTCAAAGTTTTCCCAATTTTTTAGACTGACTGACCTTCATTTCTTAAAGTAATGATGGCCACTCGTTTTTCTTTATTTAGCTGCTTTTTTCTTCCCATAATACAAATTCTAACACTCCATTCAGTAGGACTATCAGCTGTGTATCCACCTGAATTCTGAACAATACAACTGATGGTCCCAACACTATTTATAAGGCAAGAAATCCCACTTATTAAACCTGACAGGGCGCACCTGTGAAGTGAAAACCATTTCAGGTGACTACCTCTTGAAGCTCATCAAGAGAATGCCAAGAGTGTGCAAAGCAGTAATCAAAGCAAAACGTGGCTACTTTGAAGATCCTAGAATATAAGACATATTTTCAGTTGTTTCACACTTTTTTGTTAAGTATATAATTCCACATGAGTTAATTCATAGTTTTTATGTCTTCAGTGTGAATCTACAATTTTTATAGTCATGAAAATACAGAAAACTCTTGGAATGAGAAGGTGTGTCCAAACTTTTGGTCTGTACTGTTTTATATATATATATATATATATATATATATATATTTGTCTCCAGCCACCACTAGAGGGAGCTTAGAAGCTTATTTCATACTCTTATACATAGAGCTTGGACAGGACACTGTATACATCAAGTGTATAAGCTCCCTCTAGTGGTGGCTGCATTCAGTCAGAATTTTATCATATAAAGGGGTTATCTGGGATTAGAAAACATGGCTGTTTTCTTCTTCCCAGGAAGTGACATCACGTTCTTTGGTCACATGGCCATGCCGCAGCTCAATTCCAGTGACCTCATGTCCATTGGATGGTCACATGACCATGCTACAGCTTAGTCAAATTACAGTGAAAGGGACTGAGCTGGCCCGGCCCCCCCCCCCCCGGGGGGAGCACGGCCAGCCCCCCCCCCCCGGGATAGGGAAAGGGGAAAACAGAAAAGGCAAGCAAAACCAAAACCGCGCAAAATGGGCCCTTCTTTTGAACCTAACCCCTTTCCTCAGGCAAAAGGTACCCCCCGTCTGGGGGAGTGACCAATGGCCATGTCCCCCCGATGTCACTTCCTGGGGGCCGCCCGCCCGGGCGCCCCGGCGGGGGGGGAAGACAAGAAAACAGCCATATTTTTTAAAGTACTGCATAACCCCTTTAACACTATTTCTGTGCAGGGGATTTGGAGCTCTGTGTAATAAAAGAAGAACTTTAACCTCTATTAAGCTGTATTAAATAATTCAGCTCAGAAAATATTACATGGGATTAAAATTTGGAGGTTCACTTTAAGTGTTCTAATATGGTATAGTCAACACAATTTTATTATAGTATATATATATATATATATATATATATATATATATATATATATATCTATAGGGAGAGAGAACTACAGTATATCTATCTATCTATCTATAATTATATATTATTATAATTATTAAAAAATATACATATATATTACCATAGATGCAGTAGTAAGAGACAATTGTACCAGGCTGTACATACTACACCGATATGTTCATTGCCTGCTAAACAGATCATTACTTCAGAGAGTTCTCCAGCATTTCAAGCACTATGTTCTTCATTGGCGCCGGCTATTAATTTACTCATACACAATCTGTAAACTGGCAATTTGCTGCACAAAAGGATTTTCTAAATGTGCTGTTAATTGTTATATTTTCACTAAAATAACACAAGGCATATGGTGCTGTAAAATGACAGCCAACAGCGCAACACCAAGACACCAAGAGGTTCAGTACATTTTTGTTTGCAAATTGTATTAATGTTTTTCGAAAAAGCCATATGGGAGATTCTGTGGCCAGTGATATCAACACTAGGTTCATAAGATGGTGCGCAGAGCACAAGGAGGCAGATGTCGCGGGGTTTACTGAGTTACTCCAAGGCCACATTTACAGGGAATGTCTGTATAAGACAGTGTTTCAGTATATGCAATAAAGGGGTTGTTCAAGAGTCCGACACCTGACACCCACATATTAGCTGATATTTGCACAGTGTATGCAGGCAGGTCTACAACAGTATTGCAGCTCGGCTTCCATTTCAGTGAACAGGCTTGAACTGGCTCATGGATGAACAAGTGAATCCCCTGATGGGCCCTTGAGCCAGATGGTCCCCCAGCTTATCCTGGCATGGCACAGTACACTCACTGTACTTCATACAGCTTATGTTTATTATACAACACCTCAAACAGGCTATTCATCAGTATAATATACTGAGAAAACAGTGTAATGTCACATAGTGGCCCTCATGCAGTATAATTCCCTATAGTGGCCCCCACACAGTATAAAGTGCCATAGGGGCCCCCACATAGTATAATGTACCATAGTGGCCCCCATACAGTGTAATGTCCCATGGTGGCCCCCACGTAGTTTAATGTCCCATAGTGGCCCTCACATAATATAATGTCCCATAGTCACTCCCATACAGTATAATGTCCCATGACGTAGTTTAATGTCCCATAGTGGCCCCCACATAGTATAATGTCCCATGACATAGTTTAATGTCCCATAGTAGCCCCCACATAGTATAATGTGCCATAGTCACTCCCATACAGTATAATGTCCCATGACGTAGTTTAATGTCTCATAGAGGCCCCCACATAGTATAATGTCCCATGACGTAGTTTAATGTCCCATAGTGGCCCCCACATAGTATAATGTCCCATAGTCACTCCCATACAGTATGATGTCCCCGAGTGGCCTCTACATTAATAAAATTCTACTTACATAGGAATTTTCTAACTACGTGATGAACCCCACGAACTACCATTAGGGGCAGGGGTGCACTCACCGGAGGGGTATGCGTACCGAGCCTTGGGAAGCACTGCTCTAGTCTGAGACAAGAGCCAGGCAGCAGGCTACTGACAGGGCCCCAGGACAGAAACAATTACATGTATCTGTATAGTGAGCCCCCAAAATTAATATTACTGGTGGATCCCACGTTCCCCAAGCCAACACTGAGTGAATCAGAACTGACATGTCATAGCGTGGCATGGTACCTACACAGCGTACAATGCTATCTCCATCTGGCTCCATGTGCAACTTTAAGAATTGTCCATCAATATCAACTTTTGGACACCCTGTTAATATGTAATATGGAAGTCATAGATTCCCTATACAAGCTATTCAGTTCCTATACAAGCTAGAGTCTAATTAGTCTAACAAGGAGCCCTCTCAATGTGTGCACCTATTATATGGAGAACCATTTATTAAATGAACCTTTCCTCTTTGTTCTACATATCTTGAGATTTAGAGGGTGTGGTTGACTAGCTCTAAAAGAAAAAAAAGAGAAAAAAAAAATTCTGAGCTACAGGTAGCAATGTCACGATATTATATTCATTTTCTATAGTAAGAAATTAGAGTGCTTAATACGTTTTGTGGACTCTTCTGAAATAGTGGTGAAGATTTACTAAGCAAAATGTGCCAGAATTCTCGAGTAATTTGCCGCAAAAACTGCCTAACATGCCTTGTGCTACATTTATTAAGTGTTTTAGGCACTCTTACAACTTAAACTAAAAGGGGTGTGACTTCTCAGGTAAGGGGTGTGGCTTCGTCACAAGTGGGTGTGGTCTAAGTTACAACATTTTGCACCAAATTGCTGATGACCTATCCACAGCAGCTTCTGTTATAGCAGCCTGGTGGGGAGGTGGGGACTGGGTGGACAGCACGTGCAGACTGCTTCTATACAAGTAATAGGAGCAGTGCTGCAATTCCCCAGAACCTCCACTATTGCATGAGGTCAGGTCATTAGTATGAAATAATTGTTTTGGGCCCGAAAACTCCTTTAAGACTGTCTAGTCTAAATTTGCACTCTATAGCTTATACAGCATTAGTAAATCTGCCCCATTTAGCATGCGGTGGCCACTGAAGGAAAAATATATACAGGTGTGGACAAAATTGTTGGTACCCCTCGTTTAATGATAGAAAAACCCACAATGGTCACAGAAATAACTTTTGAATCTGAAAAAAGTAATTTGCCAAACTACATGTTGACAAGCCACAAAGCTTCTGAGAGAATGTCCTATAAACAGATGAGACAAAAATCAAAATTTTTGGCAAGGCACATCAGCTCTATGTTCACAGACGGAAAAATGAAGCATATCTTGAAAAGAACACTGTCCCTACTGTGAAACATGGAGGAGGCTCTGTTATGTTCTGGGGCTGCTTTGCTGCATTTGGCACAGGGTGTCTTGAATCTGTGCAGGGTACAATGAAATCTCAAGACTATCAAGGGATTCTAGAGAGAAATGTGCTGCCCAGTGTCAGAAAGCTTGGTCTGAGTCGCAGGTCATGGGTCTTGCAACAGGATAATGACCCAAAACACACAGCTAAAAACACCCAAGAATGGCTAAGAGGAAAACATTGGACTATTCTGAAGTGGCCTTCTATGAGCCCTGACCTAAATCCTATTGAGCATCTTTGGAAGGAGCTGAAACATGCCGTCTGGAAAAGGCACCCTTCAAACCCGAGACAACTGGAGCAGTTTGCTCATGAGGAGTGGCCAAAATACCTGCTGAGAGGGGCAGAAGTCTCATTGACAGTTACAGGAATCGTTTGATTGCAGGGATTGCCTCAAAAGGTTGTGCAACAAAATATTAAGTTAAGGGAACCATCATTTCTGTCCAGGCCTGTTTCATGAGTTTTCTTTTTTTAAAAATTCTGTTGAAGCCTGGTTGGAAAGCAATGTCTGACTTTCATTTGTTCATTTTCATAGAATTTTTATATATTATTACTTTTGTCAGATTCAAGTTATTTCTGTGACCATTGTGGGTTTTTCTTTCATTAAACGAGGGGTACGAACAATTTTGTCCACGTGTGTACATTTTCTGATACATTGCACTAAATTCAATATCAGGACAGGAGACAGATTTATGCTACCTATGATCCGATATGGTATTTTGTCCACGTGTGTAGGTAGTCAGAACTTACTCACTTAACTAATTTTAGTAGCCAAAATGTGGCAGGGCACCAATTGTGACCCCCATGATACATCTGTATGGCTAAGTATACTAAGCCTACGTCCTTGAGAACACTGTTTAGTAGATGTACAGTGGTTCAACCGTCTTGCTACATCTGTACGGTATGTTCGGGTGTGCGATGTCCGGTTCCCTTTAAATCCCTGATTTTTCATCATTTTCAGTAAAGAATCTTTTTTCTTTCTATCCTACCTGAATTATCCAAGGTAATGCTATTCATACCGTGTGTTAATACTGGGCTCGGGACTTTCCCTTGATAATACAAGTGCAGTAAGTTGCTTTGAATTCATTATTTTAATAGCATTTCTTTAACGTGGATTAATTAATTTGGCGCAGGTTAACGCAATTGGAAAGTCATCAGGGAAAAGCAGGATCGGAGCATTATTACACTGTAGATGTGGTCATGTTGGCTGTTCTGCTGATTGGTGGCTCGGCTTATTAATTCAGTCAGCTATGCCAGCAGGAAGACAATGCAGCAGAGCATTTCTGGTGGGTCTTTGGCGGTAAAAACATGAGGAGTATGCAGTCAGGGCCGGGCTGGCTCAGCAGACTAGAATCCTCTAGATCCAAGGTATCCCAGGAGGTACATGCCATTTACTAAGCGAAACGCACTGTGCTCAAGCTGGGCTTGTAATAAGCAGCACAGTGTATGATCGTAGTCTTGGGATTACTTGATTTAGGGATGTTCAGAAACACGGAATTGGCCTAGGTTCTGACTTAAAAATTGGCTGCTACCTATATACACTACTGAACCTTATTCATAAGGAGTTTACAAAAAGTGCACTAATTGTTTACAGATGAAGGATGGGCTCTCAGAATTCTTGTGGGGGGCCCAATGCACTTCATATGGACCCTTTATTAGAGTTCCCATCTTTTCCACACAATATTAATGGATAGGTTTGGACAATATTTACACTGCTAAATTTTTGATGGTATTTTTACAGAAAATTTTTACTGTACTACACCTTTTTCTTTTCCCTTTTTTGTCCCCCTAAGCCCCGTCACACTCCAGCACATAGCCACTGCCATTTTGGGGTGGAACAAGATCCAGGGGCGGCAATCCATTGTGATTACAGCCGGGAGCCTATTGAAGACAGTTTGTTCTCGGCAGCCTGTAATAAATGCCATTTCATTTTACAATGCATTGCAATGCATGAGCATTGCAGTACATTGTATAAGTGATCAGACCCCTTTTCCTAATAACACATATACATTATGTATACATGTGTCCTAAAATGCCTGGTCTACAAACTTATAAAAATATTTTTCACATACGGTAAACACCATAGCAGAAAAAAAAAATGAAAAGAGCCAAACCGGCATTGTTTCATTGTTTCGGCTTCAATAAAAAGTTGAAGTAAAAGGGATTAAAACAATAGACATTCCCTGAAATTGTATAAATAACAAGTACATATAGCCCCACAAAAAAGACACCTTATGTATCCCCATGAATGAAAATATAAAAAAGGTGCGCAGTGAATGCTGTAAAAACAAAGCCAGTTTTTCTCCAATTTCATCCCATTCTGAATTTTTTTCCAGCTTTCCAGTACATCATACAGAATATTAAATGGTGCCATTACGAAGCACAGTTTGTCCTGCAAAAATTAAGCCCTCATACAGTTCTGGGAATGGAAAAATGTGGCTGTAGCAGGAAGGGGTTAAAGTAGTCCCCTTTTACTTTGATGCCAGCTTTGCACCTCTTTGGCTTTCTCTCAATCAGCTTCATGAGGTAGTCACCTGGGATGGACTTCCAATAGTCTTGAAGGAGTTGCCAGAGGTGCTGAGCACTTGTTAGCTGCTTTTCCTTCAGTCTGCTGTCAGTTTTGCAGGACATTCCTGCCATTTAGCTTGTAGATTAAAAAAAAAAAAAAAAAAAAAAAAAAAAAAACTTGTCGATAACATCTTAAACAGTTTTTCTAAAAAAAACATGATTTTGTGATAAGTTATCACAAAGTGTTATGCTATCCTATATGTGTCTTTGAGTGACCTCCCAGTGGGCGATAGAGGTGAATTGCAGCCTTTAAAAGAATTTGTTAGCATGTTGTGAGATTGTGTTCAATCGGGTTCATGGGAAATTGGAGTCCTCAGTGAAACTAAAGATAAGTTAAGAGTGGGCACAACTGTATTTTGCTAAAAATTCCATGAATTAATATGGTAAAAGGGGCTGAGAATTTGTGGGTGTGAGTGTGATTTTCTTCTTAGATCTTGAAACCTCATACTGACAATATCCCCCTATAACTTAGTCAGTTATAAGCTCCTCCTTCGCTGTTAATTCTTGCAGAGACACAGGCAATATCCTGCTGGATGTGAGTGTCTCTGTCTCACTGCTGCCTTATTTGCTGCAGTCTCCCGCCGGCACGAATCTCACACTTTACCTAGTTCTAAAATGCTGATGTTGCCAGTGCTCGGTGTCCTAGGAAATGAACATCCAGCCAAATAAAAAAGTAATCTTATGGCACACGCTGTATATATTTTACAAAATTATGGGCACATGTGATAAGGTTTTTTACTGGAATGGTTTTTCCCATGTTAGTAACTGAGCCTGTGTTTTACTGATCTGCTGGCAACCCTACTCTGTATATAGTAGTAAGGATTTAGTCATGCCACTGGTGCAGCAAAACCACGTACATGGACCTTCTTTCTACACTACTGTCCCATAATAAGAAACCATTAGAACTCTGTATTCTATTTTACATCATATTTTAAGAACTACTAAAAATTACTATATTACTAAGAGCTACTAAAAATTACTACACACGTGAACAAAATTGTTGGTATCCCTCGTTTAATGAAATAAAACCCCACAATGGTCACAGAAATAACTTGAATCTGACAAAAGTAATTTGCCAAACTACATGTTGACAAGCCACAAAGCTTCTGGGAGAATGTCCTATAGACAGATGAGACAAAAATCAAAATTCAGCTCTATGTTCACAGACGGAAAAATGAAACATATCTTGAAAAGAACACTGTCCCTACTGTGAAACATGGAGGAGGTTCTGTTATGTTCTGGGTCTGCTTTGCTGCATCTGGCACAGGGTGTCTTGAATCTGTGCAGGGTACAATGAAATCTCAAGATTATCAAGGGATTCTAGAGAGAAATGTGCTGCCCAGTGTCAGAAAGCTTGGTCTCAGTCGCAGGTCATGGGTCTTGCAACAGGATAATGACCCAAAACACACAGCTAAAAACACCCAAGAATGGCTAAGAGGAAAATATTGGACTATTCTGAAGTGGCCTTCTATGAGCCCTGACCTAAATCCTATTGAGCATCTTTGGAAGGAGTTGAAACATGCCATCTGGAAAAGGCACCCTTCTAACCCGAGACAACTGGAGCAGTTTGCTCATGAGGAGTGGCCAAAATACCTGCTGAGAGGTGCAGAAGTCTCATTGACAGTTACAGGAATCGTTTGATTGCAGGGATTGCCTCAAAAAGTTGTGCAACAAAATATTAAGTTAAGGGAACCATCATTTCTGTCCAGGCCTGTTTCATGAGTTTTCTTTTTTAAAAAAATTCTGTTGAAGCCTGGTTGGAAAGCAATGTCTGACTTTCATTTGTTCATTTTCATAGAATTTTTATATATTATTACTTTTGTCAGATTCAAGTTATTTCTGTGACCATTGTGGGTTTTTCTTTCATTAAATGAGGGGTACCAACAATTTTGTCCACATGTGTATATTACTAAGAATAACTAAGAATGACTATATTACTAAGAGCTACTAAAAATTACCATATTACTAAGAAATAATAAGAATTACTATATTACTAAGAACCACTAAACATTGCTATATTACTAAGAACTACAAAAATTTATTAATAAGAACTACTAAAAATTACTATATTTCTAAGCGCTACTAAGAATTACTATATTACTAAGAACCACTAAACATTGCTATATTACTAAGAACTACAAAAATTTATTAATAAGAACTACTAAAAATTACTATATTTCTAAGCGCTACTAAGAATTACTATATTACTAAGAACTGCTAAAAAAATACTACATAAGAATTACTAGGAACATGCTTGTAGTGCAGGGCAGTAGTCTAGTGAGGAGGCTGGGACTCCTATCATCATAGACAACTCTGTTGCTTGGAATCTGAGTCCCTGCTCAGTGTTCAGTCTAGGAAATATGGCCAACATATGGTCCGTATTTCATGAACCAAACACGCCTGTGTGAAGCAGGTCCATACTTGCCAACATTTAGGAAGCGGTGTGCAGTTCATATCTACACCCCTTTCTTGTGACATGTGCACAAAATGTTCTGGGCATGCCCCATTTTCCACGTGTTCAAGTTACCTATAAAACAACTGCTAACCCATCGGATATGGGAGCGCCCTTAATTTTTGGGAGCCTTCCAGGTGTTCCGGATGAGTTAGCAAACATGAGCAGTCCTTAGACAGTTTTGATAAATGAGGCCTGATATGTTTATTTGAAGTCAGAGATCTTATTGTCATTGAAATGAGTTGGCACCAACTGGTTAGTTACAGTAGTTTATTGAAAAGGAACGTATATGAAGTCTGACTAAATGTTTTGCTTGCTTTGTGTTTTTTAGGATATTCCATACTTCAGGCAATTATGGAGAAGGCTGGGCAAAACGGTTGGCAAGTTAGTGCAATATGTGTGGAAAATTTCAATGATGCCAGCTACAGACGTCTTCTAGAAGACCTGGATCGGAGACAAGAAAATAAGTTTGTAATAGACTGTGAAGTGGAAAGGCTTCAGAATATTCTGGAACAGGTAACCATTCATCCCATCCACTTAGGATAATGAGAGCAAAAATAATAATTGCAAAATGAATTGTGGTCAACTGTATAACACAAAGGAAACGCCGATCACGAGCGCTTTTATGGAAGCTTTCTTGGCTAATGTTGCAGTGGTTTTCAGTAGTTTTTATGATTTTAGTTATATGCAATTATCATTGACATTTTTCATTTATATTTAAAACTAAAAATATGCAGAAGAATGTGTTTTGAGAGAAGTATTTTTTTTTACTCATACAGTAACCCAGAGTTTGTACGGGATTACAAGTTTTTGGGGGGATTTAGGTATTGAAGACATTTATCACCTCTTCCGTCTAGATAGGTGATGTGTCGTTCTTTAGGCAACCCCTTTTACGGGTTGATAAATAGATCATCCATGTTTGATAAGTGTTGGTCCAACCTCTAGGTTTCCCCCTATCAGCACAATGAAGTAGCTGCTGTTTCCGGGAATGGGTTCATCTCCCATAGCTTAGACGTTGGCTTATATGAATGAGCTGCTCTACCAGTCTAAGCATTTAAGGGGAGACATCTTGGGCCATTACTGCAGTGATTGGCTGAAGTTTCTCAGGACGGACCTCCACTACTCAAACATCGATGGTCTATCTTGCTTTTCTTGAAACATTTACCAGAATTTAACTTCTTTTAATGGTCATTGTAATAAAAAGTGTATATGGACTTGGGGAGGCTTCCACCAATGGCCAGATCTGTTTTTCTTCACCTATGACTGGACAAGTCCACATATATGTGTCACAAGATACTGAGCTTGATAAGACAATACTGTTTTGTGATAATGTGTCACAAAGTGATATGCTGTACATGTCTCTGTGGCTACCCATTCTTTGGTTTGTGATTTGCAGCCTCTTAAGAGTTTTTTTGGCATGCCGTGATATTGTGTTAAACTGGTGTCATGAAAAATTGCAGACCTTAAAGGTGTTGTCCACAATCCACCAAATTTGGATACTGATGACCTATCCGCAGGATAGGTCATTGATATCTGATCAGTCAGGTTCTGAAAAACCGTACCCTGTGCCGATCAGCTGTTTCAACCACTGGAAGCCATATATGAAGTTTACGGATGGAAACAGCTCTCAGCAGAGCTGCAGTTCCTGACGCCACCACTACAGTGTATGGATTTCCGAAACTGCACCTCAGCTCCCCTCTGACCTTATCATATCTTCCTTTGTGCAAATTTGGATAAGGACTCCAGTTTTTCACAATAGTAAAAATAGGGATTACTTTTTCCAAAAACAGTCCGATGTCTTCCTAGGGTCTATCAAGTTGAGCTACAATACCACTTAGAGACAGGTGTGGCACAGTTTTTGGAGAAAGTAGCCATTTTTTTACATGGTGGACATTGCCTTTCATGTGCAGTATGAGAAGCACATACATCTGTGCCGAATGCTTATATAAATAAATACAAAAAATTGCACTATTGTCAAAAGTAAAATTCAGCTCTTTGTGGAAATTGAAATGCTATGTTGTTTCGAGAGGGTGACTTGTCCTTCATGATGTACATTGCTTGCTGTATTTAAATGATTGATCTCAGCGACACACTTTGGATGACATGGGAGCAGATAGAAGCAAGTACTCTGGTAAATTACCTAATTTGTCTCCGTCTACATAAATCACAACAAACATGCCAAGATCAATAGCATATAGACACACTCATTTCTATAGCTGCAGCTCACTGTGTCTTGTTCTTCTCTCTTTATGGTAATCTTGTTGCTATGAAGGCCTGGAACACCTCTTTGGACCTTTAGGCCTAAGCCACATGGGTGATTTTTAGTAGCTCACAAGTAATAATAGATGTTTTTGGGCACTATGTGGGCAATACAGTCTTCTGTTTTGGGTTTTTTTTTTACAAATCACTGTGTGATCCTGATGGCTTCTTTCCTTATTGTTCCTCTTCACTTGAGATATCCCAAGATGAGTGTCGAAACTTTGGAAAAAAACCCTCTTTTATTACTTACAATACCCAACGGATTTAGTGTCTATTCACATATGTATTTTCTTTCTCTCCAGTGTGGTGCAGAAAAGACGTAGGGAAAGTGATGTCAGAATGGACCTCATCATTATGTATGGGTTATGTTCAGGTACCAGAACTGTCCAGGAGCCAGATCAAAAATGTTACATGCAGCATTTTTTGTCTGGTACCTGGAATACCAGGTGGACACTGGATGCCCCTGTTTTGGCATCAGTTTCCCTACGACTTTTCTGTTCTGTGCCGATGGGAAACTACAACAAAAATGGCGTCATCTTGCACCACTCATCTTTGGATATCTCGAGCCAAGAGAAAGATAAGAAAGGACACATTTGTCCCCCATCCCTTAAACTCAGCTGAACATTGAAAGGTAACTTATACCATTGTTTTGGGGTTTTTTTTTACTGCAAAAATCCTGTCTTGATGCCAAATATCTTTTGAAACCATCGGTCCTGCTTGGTGGAATGTTGAATATCTCTGTTTTTTCCTTCTGGTAGGACCATAATGCCAGGTCATGGAAAACAAATTGCTTGAGAATGGTTTAACACATCAACCTGGATCATATATGGTTTACATTAATAATATTTTTCATTATACTGCTAAAAATCATGTGGCTTAGACCTTTTGTGTATGGACCAAATTCAAGACTTCTGGCCTGTGACACTCCAGCTCTATCCAATCTACTGTACAACTTTCAGCAGGCAGTTGTCAGGGCCTGTTGGGAATTGTAGTTGAGGACCACCTTCTTCCTCTTTGAAATCTCAATGGCTATGGGAATGTTACTTGTTCAGAATCTATTACAAATATGATGTTGGATCCCAAAACTTTTAAGGTATGTATATGTATAGTAGTCCAGTCATTTGTATATGGTAAAGTCCACTGCCAATGGAACAGAACCGGTGAGTGATTTCAAAAGCAGTAGGGGTAAGGGTTAACTAAAGTGGTTGCAGCCCCCTCCATCCAGTAGAACAGCCTTCATGACATCGGTCCCAGAACCCCCCCATCATTGGCAAGATACTCACCCTCTCCAGCGCATTCACAGGCTGTTTCACCTGGAGAATACAGCGAGTGTAGGCGCCGGCGGGGATGGTCTCATGAACAGCAACGGTCCTGGGGGATGGACCTCCAGGAGTCTACTTATATGGGGCTTGCAGAAAACCATAGATAATCCATTAAGTCTGGTATTCTCCTTTAAGACGCTCATCTCAGTAACAGACTAACAACAAGGTATGCATATTTTTTTATTTAATTTTTTTTTTTTTTTTAGATTTTTTTGTGAAGGTGTCTTGTTGATATTTTTATATTGAAAATAATCTATAGAAAGTCAAATAAAGACCGTTCTTTTCAATCTGCTCTCGATCTCTCTTTTTCCATCAGTCTTCACAGGATGTTAAATGTCTGGGAGGCTCAGATAGATCTTTCCCTTAAGGTTGCTAAAGATTAAAGTAAAGCATTGATTTTTTTTTATATTAATATTATTGCATAAAAACATGCAAATGGTTCGAAATCCTCCAATGGGTAGAATCTCAATCTCTGCACTGTGTAAAATGTATAGGACACTCCCTGCCTTATCTGTGCCATTGCCTCCAAAGCTGTGCTGATTTTACTGCGGATAAAAGCTTGAAATGAAATGATACATTTTGTTATCATGCCTTTTTTATGTTTCTATGCTCAATGTTCTTTTCAATATAAGATGACTTGTGCAGCAAGTGATCTCCATCTAGTGGCAGTGATCAACGATTCCAGTCACTGTACGAAAGGTGAAACATCTAAGGTTGGCAACAATAGGAGTGTCAAATGCTTTATAGCATAGGTTCTGTATTAATGGTAATGCTGTCATCTTAGTTTTGCAAAGGTAAAAAGCTGAATTTAACCCTTTTGCTGGTACATTGGAATAGCAGTGTGATTTAAAGGGTACGTTCAGAAAGAAAAAAAAAATTCTAGCAGATCCTACAATATGTTGATATATTTGTCTCAGTGTGAACAGCAGCCTACTACATTTGTTTATTAGTTTGTCTGAGGGTGTAATTCATTTGTTTCTATTGAAACCCTATCAGGAAAAGAAGCTAGCTACTTCCTTCTCCTTCTGATGTCACCAGAACTACGCTTCCTTTTGTAAAGTGAAAATGTGAACAAAAAAATTCACACATTTCATATGTCACACTCAACTGTAATATAGAAGTAATAATGTGAGCCTGTGCACAGTGAGAAAGAAAGGTCTTCTCACTGTGATTGTCAGGATGAGCTTTATGGGAGCTACCGGTGATGGTAGTTTAAGATAGCTGCTATAGACTGTGTTGACATATGCCAGAGCTTATGGACTCTAATAAGGGGGTCCATTGGTTTCCTACATGGTGTCTATGCTGTTGAGGGCATACCTAGTGGAGAGAGAGTCCATCCACCCATCCATCCCTCCACTTAACACCCTGTTACACCCCTGTGGCATGACCTGTTTCTCCATTAGCCCCAACGGGCTCCTCCAATAACCACCCTGGCACAGTTGTTGTGAGTTCCTGGTGGGAACTACCATGTTGGTAACTCCTTCTTGTGACTTCCATCTGGAGACAAGAGAACCTTCCACTGCAAACCACAAGGACGATGAAACTGAATCATCATTATCATCATCACTTCTCAGTGTAGCAAAAGGGTGGTGGTGGCGGCCATCATGAGTTGGAAGGGCATGGCGATTGCAAGGGGCAGTTTTAACCATGTTACTGTCCCCTTGCATAGAACCCTGCATGCTATGCTATTTTATTTTTTTTTAAACAAATATAAAAGTTTCACAGAGTCTTCAGATGTGAGCAGAGTCTTATGTTCTTTTTGTCTGTTTTTAATTTTTGACAAAAGTACACTTAATAGATGTACCACCTAGGTGCACCTAGGTCAACTAGGTGAAATCAAATAAGTAGTGGCCAAGGACCAAATTTCACCCTGCTACATCTACATGACAGACACACTGTCTAGTTCGGTCCCATTACTCTACCCGCCACTTAGTGTAGCCAGAACTAACCTGGCCAATCTACCCACTCCACTTGTCCCTGCTCCTCCGCCTAAGGATAAATAATGACACGGACACCTGGGATGGACTTAATTGGACACAGCAATTATTTATTAATAAAACATATATAACATTTAATAAATCAGACAAAATAAAAACAGTGCTCAAAAACAACCAACCATAAAAGAATTTCTCATCCTCAAGAACTATTGAGAATTTCTGGCCAAGATGGTTCTTGGAGCTACATTAATCTGGTCTCCAGTCTGCCCACCACACTATTTATGGCCATCTGCAAACCACAGGTTTGGGGGCACCTTATCATCACAGATGGATGTTTACCCCCAATAACCACTCCCTGGGACCCCTATCAGGTGGCGGACCAATCAGATAAGTACCAGGTTTTTTTGGCCGGTGGAACTAACCAAAGTTCGGTCCCATAGATTTCTTAAAGCTTGCATAGAGCTGTAATGCAGCCATATTCTTGAGGTCTAAATAATTTTTTCCAGAATTAAGCCATCAAATTGTAACTTCTACCATGTGCTATGAAAGGATTTCTGATATCTACGAAACCTTGTTGATGTATCTGCCTCAAGGAGCCCTCAAGATATTAAGCAATATTAAGAATTTTGGCAGCTAATCTATCATAGAGATGTTAGAGGGAAGTGGAACATAAGTGACATTTTTATAGGTGGTAAGCACTTCGGTTTCATTTTAAGGTAATATCTCCTAGTGCACAGTGCGCTTGTTACAGCTTTGTGAGCCTCCTAGGACATGTCATAATTGCCACACTTGACTTTGATTTAGTGCCGTGGACTTGGTAACATAAACATCTGACACTTGGAGTAAATTACCTGCAGTCCTACCAAGATATTGAGATAGATGAATGGGTTATGAGAACGCTAAGGGTCATTGAAGAAAAATTATGCCATAGAGACTGGGACTGTAGAACCACAATGACTTGGGACCACTGTGGTAAAATTAGAAGGGCACCGCTATGCCGCTTTATGATAGAATACTGTCATTTATGCTAATCGTGTAATTAGAACTGTGTTAACTGGAAAACTTTGGACCATGAATACATACTTCAATCCCCCAAATTCGGACATTTAAGTGTCACCCTGGGAAACCCAGTCCCTTAGAGGTCCCTTTCATGGAATTACAGATGTAGTCTTCACCGAAGAATTTGTTTGTGATTTCCATAGCACATCTGTTTCCCTTTCAAAGTCAATGGTGGCCGCACTACGTAATGCACAAAATGATCTTTCATTAGTACACTATGAAAATTCATATGGCGGAGACTACATCTGTAAACGCGGCTTTTTTTGTTGCAGAATTTGCTGCGGTTTTTTGAGCCAAAGCCAAGAATGGCTACAAAAGGAATGGGAAATATATAGGAAGTTCTTATACTTCTATCTTCTGCTCAATCTACTCCTGGCTTTGGCTCCAAAAATGCAAAAATAAGCTGCGTTTTCGCAATGTGGGGCCTCAGCCTAAATCTGGACAGTTGTCATTTATATATGTGCGGTTGTCAGCTGCAGGGCTGTGGAGTTGGAGACGGAAACAATTTCAGCTTGAGTCATAGTCGTGGTGTCCCTACTGCCCCGGTTACTTCCTCTTCCAATATGGCTTTTAAAGTGATCGAGTTGCTCAAGACAGCCTGGAGCCTTGTGAAGACTCCAAGGCCGGTCTTAACTTTTAATACATATATGTCTATTGAGGCTTACCTGTGGCTAGCCTCATTAGGTACTGTATATAGCGATTTTCTCATAGACTGCAATACAGCAGTATTTTAGTTTATGGGATGAGAGATCTAAATATCCCAAGTTCAGACTCCCTGGGGGGGGGGCTTATAAAAAAAAAAATATATATATTTTTAACAAAATAAAGAAAAATATAAAAATTCTAATCACCCCCCTTTTACTAGATCTCAGATAAACAAAAATGAACGTAAACAAATTATTTATCCCCATGTCCGCAAATATATATATATATATATATATATACAGTATATTCCCATAGTGATCAAAGTTACAGACATTCCCCAAAATGGCATACATAAATAAATAAAACACCTGGCCCTGCAAAAAAGAAAAAAAAAATGCCTTGTTTTGTGTCAAAATATGGTGACTCCAAAACTCCAAAAAAATTTTTTTTTTCCAAAGTTTAGAATTTTTTTATGGAGTCAAAACGTAAAAAAAAACTAGTACATCTTACAGAATAGTAAAAGGTACTTTTTCAAAGTACAATTTTTTCAGCAAAAAAGTCCTCATACAGCTCTATGAATAGGAAAATAGAAAAGTTATGACTGCGGTGGGAAGGGGTTAATAAATTAGAGAATCTTTACTACAGCCACTGTCGGTTCAGGAGTCGGAGAGTGAGGCGGACTGTGCAAAAATGGAGAAGTCGGAGTCGGTGATTTAACCTACTGACTCCACAGGCCTGGTCAGCTGTATAAGAATTTTTTAAAGGAACTGTAAATGTAGAAAATACACAAAAAATAAAAATCTCAGAAATTATCCCATTACGTTCTATATCTCCGCTGAACTTATCCTGTCGCACATTACAATCAAAACTGAGAAAGAAATAAAGAATTTTTCTGTTTTTGTCCTAAGAGATCAGCCATTTCCTTGGCCCCTGTAAGGCAACTGGCTGCAGAAGGAGCCCTTTCCCCTGTTCTGTCTGCAAGGAATAGATAAGACCTGTGCAACCTGTCAACCGAAAATGTAAGAGGTCACAAGGAAATAGACCCCTGTGTTATCTACAAGACTGTTTCAGAGAAAAACTATTTGCAGGTTGTGTTATGTAACAAAAATTAAGCATTTTCCATCCATGTGGTGTTCTAAGCTCCCTCAGAGCTCTCCGTATTGTGTGACTTGGCCATTTTATTTTTTTAGTTGAGGAGTCTTACAAAAAATATGAAAAACACTTCATGTTTATTCAGTTTTATGTTTTCTGAGTGTACCATTAAAGTAGATTTCTTATAGACTCTTCTAATAGATTCTGTTCACCTCTGGCTTCTGTTTATGGCTAAGACTCTACGTAGCAAGCCGCAGCCAAAAAGCGCTGCGGGAAAAGCCATGGCGGAGACACATTGCGGTTTTTCCCGCATCGCTTTTAACAGAAAGTCCACAGAGTTTTCCTTTGCGGACTTTCTGCTTCAATTATATTTATATAGAAAACGCCAGCTTTTCCATATTTATAATTGACATGCTGCAATTTACAAAAACTAGCCAGAATCCCATCCACTTTGCAGGGACTGTAAGGCTACAGCCCCACATTGCGGAAACACAGCTTTTTTTGTTGCAGATTTTGCTGCGGTTTTTTGAGCCAAAGCCAAGAATGGCTACAAAAGGAATGGGAAATATCTAGGAAGTTCTTATACTTTTACCTGCTGCTAAATCCACTCCTGGCCTGGCTCAAAAAAACCACAGCAAAATCTGCAACAGAAAAGCTGCTCCGCAACGTGGGGCCTCAGCCTCAAACACTACTTATTTTGCCACGATGTTTCCACCGCGGCATAATTGCGGTATACACACTACGTGGGGCTTCAGCCTATAACACAAGCAACAACATGTGCTGGATCCATCACATAATGAACACCATGGGTACTGAAAACCATTTACCCCATAATATGGTCCATTGGGTTCCTCCATGGTGTCTTCTATTTTTATTGGAGTCTCCAACACCAATGTGAACAGAGCCTTGTTTCTATTTGTTTATTAAACAAAGTTTTTATTTGAAAAAATGTATCATGAATTTTGATACATGTGAATCCAAGAACTGAGAGGCAGTTTGATGTTGAAGGGCAGAAGCATGTCTTGTTGGACCAATGGTTTAGTGTCCCAATGTCCTTCTAAATGTGCAGCACATGCGCAGTGAAGTCCAGGTATACTTCCCCAACTTCCATGGAGAAATGCTTATGCTCCAGGAGCACATATTTTAGTAGATATTAGTCCAGGGATAATAAGAACATGCTGGTGGACCATAAGGACATGCAGGTGGTTTGCTGCCCTAAAACCTCCGACAGGTTCCCTTTATAAAAGCCTTCAACTTCTCTGCTTGCATTGGAGACCAAGCAAAACTAGGCCACACCCTTTAGGGAAGCTCTTCCCATTTCCATTTATTTCAATATGGAGAACACCAAGAGTTAAAGGATCGGTGTTTTATTTTGGCAGATTTTATCAGTATTTTTTGCTTCGGAAACAGAAAGATATAAAGACATTTTCACTGCTCTTTGCTGATTCCTCTCTTACAAATTATTTTATTCTTTGATGTCTGTACTTTTTTCTGCTTAGCAATAGATGCAACCAAGCAAGCATGCTGTATGCATTAATAATCAGCCATCGCAGCATGCAGCACAGGGCTTATAATAGGAAGCTGGTGCTGGGAGAGATTAGTATTCTGAAGCGGAGTATGATTAGCACAGATATGTTCCTCTAGCCGTAAAATAAAACTTAATGGGGTTGTCTGGGCTAAGAAAAAAATATTTTCAAAAAGGTTATTAGGGCTCCTGAGTACATCATCATGTTATTAAAATCTTTCGGTAGTGCAGTCTCAGGCTTTGGATCTATAACTTAGGGTAGTAGGCCCTACGGTTTTTAGGTATTGACTGATTTTGGTTTTCTTTCCCGTAGAGTTCCATGATTTGTCTTGACATTCTGTAGGCAATAAAGTGGAATGTACATATAGATGTTATGACCAAAAAGACAGAAAAACTGAGAGATAGGTGAACAGTGAATGGAGAAGAATATGAAGCATATAATATTCCAGATTTATGATGCAGTTCTTTGCACCACTATGGCATCCAAAATACAACATGCATCCAGTTTTTACGTTGATAGAGGGGGGATTCTTACATTTAAAGAGACAGTACTTTGATGTGCTAGCTGACCACCGCAGTATGCTTTTAGCTACCAACTTCAGTTTTACGTAGCCATAACACAGTCACATTTTCACACAGAGGCTTTGGCACATGTGTTGCCCTATCTGAAGGCATCATACTGTAGGGCAGAGTGGAAGATATCAAGCTCATGGATCTGTAGATTTCTATAATTTGAAATAATATTTAGTTATGAAAGCTGCCGGGACTCATAAAGAGAGCCTATGAGTCCTGCTCCCCCGGCCACTTACATAGAAAGCCTGGGAGTCCTGCTTCTCCAATCACTTACATAGAAAGCCTATGAGTCCTGCTCCCCCGACCACTTACGTAGAAAGTCTGAGTCCTGCTCCCCTGACCACTTACATAGAAAGCCTGTGAGTCCTGCTCCCCTGACCACTTACATAGAAAGCCTGGGAGTCCTGTTCCCCTGGCCACTTACGTAGAAAGCCTGTGAGTCCTGCTCCCCTGACCACTTACATAGAAAGCCTGGGAGTCCTGTTCCCCTGGCCACTTACGTAGAAAGCCTGTGAGTCCTGCTCCCCTGATCACTTACATAGAAAGCCTGGGGAGTCCTGCTCCCCCGGCCACTTACATAGAAAGCCTGGGAGTCCTGCTCCTCCAGTCACTTACATAGAAAGCCTGTGAGTCCTGCTCCCCTAATCACTTACATAGAAAGCCTGTGAGTCCTGCTCCATTGGCCACTTACATAACAAGCCTGTGAGCCCTGCTCCCCTGACCACTTACATAGAAAGCCTGGTAGTCCTGTTCCCCTGGCCACTTACGTAGAAAGCCTGTGAGTCCTGCTCCCCTGATCACTTACATAGAAAGCCTGGGAGTCCTGCTCCCCCGGCCACTTACATAGAAAGCCTGGGAGTCCTGCTCCTCCAGTCACTTACATAGAAAGCCTGTGAGTCCTGCTCCCCTAATCACTTACATAGAAAGCCTGTGAGTCCTGCTCCATTGGCCACTTACATAACAAGCCTGTGAGTCCTGCTCCCCCGGCCACTTACATGACAAGCCTGTGAGTCCTGCTCCCCTGACCACTTACATAGAAAGCCTGGAAGTCCTGCTCCCCTGACCACTTACATAGAAAGCCTGGAAGTCCTGCTCCCCTGACCACTTACATAGAAAGCCTAGGAGTCCTGCTCCCCTGACCACTTACATAGAAAGCCTGGAAGTCCTGCTCCCCTGATCACTTACATAGAAAGCCTGTGAGTCCTGCTCCCCCGGCCACTTACATAACAAGCCTGTGAGTCCTGCTCCCCCGGCCACTTACATAACAAGCCTGTGAGTCCTGCTCCCCTGACCACTTACATAGAAAGCCTGGGAGTCCTGCTCCTCCAATCACTTACATAGAAAGCCTGTGAGTCCTGCTCCTCCAATCACTTACATAGAAAGCCTGTGAGTTCTGCTCCTTCAATCACGTACATAGAAAGCCTGGGAGTCCTGCTCCCCCGGCCACTTACATAACAAGCCTGTGAGTCCTGCTCCCCCAGCCACTTACATAGAAAGCCTGTGAGTCCTGCTCCCCCGACCACTTACATAACAAGCCTGTGAGTCCTGCTCCCCTAAACACCTACATAGAAAATGTGGGAGTTCTGCTGCCACTAATAAAGCAGTTTTAACCTTGGAGCAGTATTGTTATTGGCCCCTGGACCCTGAAAGAGGCTCAAAGGTCCCTCAGCTACTTAAAATATACCCTTTTTCTAATGGCAAGTGGAAGGTAGGCCCCATTACAGATTTTGCAGTGGAGCCCAGGGGTTTAAAGTTATTCCTCTGGCTGTAACAGCTATGGTTCTACTAAACTAAACATAGAACTATAGTCTAGAATCGATAGGACCCTAGTTTAATTCAGCAGAAGTGAAGAGGAATCACATATTGCCATAATACAGACACTAAAAATCCCATGGCCTGTTCTGAGCCTTAATACAGCTCTTCTTCTAGTGTCTGGGGCATTCACTCTTCCTCAGTATGCCTAAAACTTGTTGTGGGGCAAAAGGAATTTTTGTCACATTCCATACAGATCTAACAAAAAATTTAGAAAGTGAAGCGAGGATCCATCACTTAATAACTCTTGTGCATTTGATGCAAACTGCTTTTTTTTTTTCTATCTGTCTTATCAAACTAAAGTCATTATGTTATTCATTGTTATGTATATTGATTTGATGGGGAATTTTATAGTGAATGTCAATTTCGTCTTTGTATTGCATTTTCAAGGTGGTGGGTTCATTTATATTTTATACTTGGATGTTTATGATTCTGTTACTTTTATTTATTTTTTTATGGGTGTAATTTAAATCTGAAAATAAAAAGGTAAAGAAAAGAAAAAAAGTGGGGGTGCTGCATCTGTAGTGTGGTGTGCTGCATCTGAAGTGTGGTGTGCTGCATCTGAAGTGTGATGTGCTGCATCTGAAGTGTGGCATGCTGCATCTGTAGTGTGACGTGCTACATCTGTAGTGTGGTGTGCTGCATCTGAAGTGTGACGTGCTGCATCTGAAGTGTGATGTGCTGCATCTGAAGTGTGGTGTGCTACATCTGAAGTGTGGTGTGCTGCATCTGAAGTGTGATGTGCTGCATCTGAAGTGTGGCGTGCTGCATCTGAAGTGTGGTGTGCTGCATCTGAAGTGTGACGTGCTGCATCTGAAGTGTGACGTGCTGCATCTGAAGTGTGGCGTGCTGCATCTGAAGTGTGACGTGCTGCATCTGTAGTGTGACGTGCTGCATCTGTAGTGTGGTGTGCTGCGCATCTGAAGTATGGCGTGCTGCATCTGAAGTATGGCGTGCTGCATCTGAAGTGTGGTGTGCTGCATCTGAAGTATAGTATGCTGCATCTGAAGTATAGTGTGCTGCATCTGAAGTATAGTGTGCTGCATCTGAAGTGTGGTTTGCTGCATCTGAAGTGTGGTGTGCTGCATCTGAAGTGTGGTGTGCTGCATCTGAAACTATGTTTGTTTATGAAAGAGAACATCACCATACAGTACATACAAACCCAATAAAGCCTACTGTATATGGCAGCATCGAGAGACCCTAAATCTGATGTACATTACAGAACCTTTGTATTACAGAGGTCATGTTTTTATTATCATTATGACCTATGGACCTTTATTTTTTTAGAGCTTTATAGCAGTCTGCAGCAGTTTGTGTGCGCATAAAGACTTGATCTGCAAATAGAAGGTTTTCCACCAGCATGGTCAAAGTCTTAAATGAACCTTATAGTACTCAGTAGACTATAGACTAATATGCAATGTTGCTTTCTTTTCTGGATTGGTTTTACACTACATTATTATTATTTTTCTAGGATTATTATTACATTTTATGGTTATTATCCTGTGTTAATTGTGTTGCGGAGTGTATGGCTAAAATATTATGTCTTTTCTCCTTGCAGATTGTGAGTGTTGGGAAACATGTGAAAGGCTATCATTACATTATTGCAAACCTAGTAAGTATTTGTGTTCATTAATTTGCTCTGAGAGCCTATTTATTTTCATCTTCCTGCTCCAATTGGGGCAAAATCAGTGAAAAATAAAAGTAGCGCATTCATTCGGTCCTAGCTCATCATGCATCTGATTAAACTCTAATCAAAAGAGCATTTATCATCATCATTATGCATTCACATAGTGTGCGCCAATTCTGTGTCGAAGGCCTACTTATCGGTAGAAAATTAGCACCTGCCAAAAGTAAGGCCTCAGAGGAATTAATTTTTTTTTTTACGTACTTAGAGATACTCACTTTCTTCCTGTATTGTCGACAGTACAGAAGGGTGCGCATGCTTAGTGCAGCAGGAAAAATAGAAGCTGATGGACAGAATGAAGACGAATAACCTAAGGGCTTATTCACACGTTTTTGCAGCACCCGTCATACGGCCGTTCTGAGAACACGTTGAATTCATTGGGATAAATTTATGAAAACTGGATTTTAAAAAGTCACAAGTAGATTGCAACTTTTTTATATCTTGTACTTCAGGAAACTGACATACAAGACAAAATAAATTTGCCTATTCCATTTTTTTTGATGGCCCGTATTGTTTTTGTTTTTTTTTAAAACTGACATACACTATCTTTGTCCATCAGAATGGACATAGATAGAGCAATGTGAATAGACCCATTAACATACATGGGCTATATAATGGCCATGTAATGACCTTTTCAGCTGTAGTAGCAAAGAGGCTGGGCTTTGGTAACGCAGCAGAACTCCCGTTGAAGTCAAAAAGAGCTGAGCTGCAGTGATACCGCCTGGCGACTATAAAGAGCGCTGAGCCGACTACTTCTAGCCCCATGTTGTGTATTGGAATCGGCCCCGTACACTTGATTCATGCTAGTGCTGTCGGGCCCCCCCAACGAGCAGATTTTTATGGTCCATCCTAAAAAAAAAATAGACCCTGGACAACCACTTTAGGCTGGGGCCCCACGTGGCGTAATCGCTGTGGTTAGGGTGCAGCGGAAACGGCGCTACAAAAACCGCAGTGTTTTATAGTCCCTGCAAAGTGGATGGGATTCTAGTGAATCCCATCCACACTTTGCGGAATAATACGAGCAGTGGACACGCTGCGATTTTCAAAACTGTTGCGGTCTTGTAAATCGCAGCATGTCAATTATACCTACGGAAATGCTGGCGGTTTCCCTATAGGTATAATGGAAGCAGAGAGTCCGCAGAGGAAACCTCTGCGGACTTTCTGTGAAAAGCTGTGTGGGAAAAACCGTGTTGCATTGTCACCGCGGTTTTTCCCTCCACGCTTTTGCTGCGGCTCGCTACGTGGGGCCTTTACCTTAAGCGTCAAGTTCAGAACTTGAAAAGTATATGACTTTTTATTTCCTTTACACACAGGGATTACTCACATACTGAGTTTTAGTACAGATAATACACACAGTGATGTCACAGAACAGAGATAATGTACACACAATACACTGTGTACACTATGACATCACAGCGTATGAAGAAAGTCTGGGTCTGAGTGGAGATAGCCCCCTTAGCTATTGGATCCCATAGCATCTGCGATATCTGCTACCCTGTTAGTTACAACCATGTCTAGACAGCATGCAGGCAATACGGTATACTGTCCTTTTTAGTGTTTATGTAGAACATTGTGCCGTATAAAGGTCAGGTCTGCAGCAATCCTCTGCCATTCCTATCGGTTGCAAACCTTTCAAACTAGGTGACATTTAAAGAGCATTTTGACTTGAGTGGTATTTTTAACGGGATGTTTTGGGACAGTAAAATGAAATTCCAGCTCATCCGACGCCCAAGTTTGGTAAAATATATAATGCACAAAGTAGCAAAATACAAACACGTTTCAGGCACTGCAGCCCTTAGTCATAGTATACATGAAATGGATATACTGTACGATACATAGGTTAAGTGACATCGTCCTACTTGTTGTCACCAGAACAGTCCCTATTGAACTATAAGTCACAGTCAGATAGTTCACCTGAATATAACACTTTTTCTTCCTCTGTTACTGAGATATTAGCTTTCTTCCTGATATGCTAATGAACTGTTTAGTGCAACGAGGGCATTGCCATTGTTCTCATCAGACTGAAGAGCTATGCTTTCTAGTGCCCTTCATCCTTCCCTTCCTTCTTGCTACGATTGACATGTACAGTCATGGCCAAAAGTTTTGAGAATGACACAAATATTATATTTTCACATGATCTGCTGCCCTCTGGTTTTTATGTGTGTTTGTCAGATGTTTTTATCACATACAGAAATATAATTGCATTCATATTATGAGTAACAGAAGCTTATATTGACAGTTAGAATGAGTTAATGCAGCAAGTCAATATTTGCAGTGTTGACCCTTCTTCTTCAGGACCTCTGCAATTCTCCCTGGCATGCTCTCAATCAACTTCTGGACCAAATCCTGACTGATAGCAGTCCATTCTTGCAGAATCAATGCTTTAATTTTGTCTGAATGTGTTGGTTTTTGTTTGTCCACCCGTCTCTTGATGATTGACCACAAGTTCTCAATGGGATTAAGATCTGGGGAGTTTCCAGGCCATGGACCCAAAATCTCTATGTTTTGTTCCCTGAGCCATTTAGTTATCAGCTTTGCTTTATGGCAAGGTGCTCCATCATGCTGGAAAAGGCATTGTTGAGCGCCAAACTGCTCTTGGACGGTTGGGAGAAGTTGCTCTTGGAGGACATTCTGGTACCATTCTTTATTCATGGCTGTGTTTTTAGGCAAGACTGTGAGAGAGCCGATTCCCTTGGCTGAGAAGCAACCCCACACATGAATGGTTTCAGGATGCTTTACAGTTAGCATGAGACAAGACTGGTGGTAGCGCTCACCTCTTCTTCTCCGAATAAGCTGTTTTCCAGATGTTCCAAACAATCGAAAAGGGGATTCATCAGAGAAAATGACTTTACCCCAGTCCTCAGCAGTCCACTCCCTGTACCTTTTGCAGAATATCAGTCTGTCCCTGATGTTTTTTCTGGAGAGAAGTGGCTTCTTTGCTGCCCTCCTTGAGACCAGGCCTTGCTCCAAGAGTCTCCGCCTCACAGTGCGTGCAGATGCACTCACACCTGCCTGCTGCCATTCCTCAGCAAGCTCTGCACTGCCGGTAGCCCGATCCCGCAGCTGAAACACTTTTAAGAGACGGTCCTGCCGCTTGCTGGTCTTTCTTGGGCGCCCTGGAGCCTTTTTGGCACCAATGGAACCTCTCTCCTTGAAGTTCTTGATGATGCGATAGATTGTTGACTGAGGTGCAAACTTTCTAGCTGCAATACTCTTCCCAGTTAGGCCATTTTTGTGCAGTGCAATGATGACTGCACGTGTTTCTTTAGAGATAACCATGGTTAACAGAAGAGAAACAATGATGGCAAGCACCAGCCTCCTTTTAAAGTGTCCAGTGGTGTCATTCTTACTTAATCATGACAGATTGATCTCCAGCCCTGTCCTCATCAACACCCACACCTGTGTTAATGGAGCAATCACTGAAACGATGTTAGGTGGTCCTTTTAAGGCAGGGCTGCAATGATGTTGAAATGTGTTTTGGGGGATAAAGTTCATTTTCTAGGCAAATATTGACTTTGCAAGTAATTGCTGTTAAGCTGATCACTCTTTATAACATTCTGGAGTATATGCAAATTGCCATTAGAAAAACTGAAGCAGTAGACTTTGTAAAAATTAATATTTGTATCATTCTCAAAACTTTTGGCCATGACTGTACATACCTTGCCCTATCAGTCAGATCAGGGATGGAGGGACTGGATTCTGGAAATATATGCTTAGAGCAATGGTGATGCCCTCGTTGCTCCAAACTGCTCATTAGCATATAAGAAAAAAAGGTAACATCTCAGCAATGGAGTCACCGACCAAGAAGCAGAAAAAAAGCCTTTTTATTCACGTGAACCTATTATGCATAAAACATGCATGGATATTTTCTAGCTTTGTGGAACGCTGAACTGCACAGTCAGTGAAGTAATGTTTAAAGCGTAACTAAACTTTCGGACAACTTGATTTTCTGGCAGTATTTGTGTCATTAATACATTTTGTAATATACTTTATTAACAAATTTTGTCTCCTTTCTGTGAAATCCCGCATCTTTTCACTCTTTCCTTTGTTTCTGTATTGAGAGCTGTTCCTGCCTCTCACTGAATGTTACTGTGTATGGAGTACGGGGCTGTGTAACATGTAGAGAAAAGGAGGGGCGAGGGTCACTTCATACAGTTATATCTCAGACATTATAAAACTTACAAACTTGCTTTTGGTGTCATATGAAAGAGGAGATTCATGACACTATAGTCTATATATCTAAATTTCCATAGATATCACTGGTTGAAAATACAGTTAGAATTGATATTTTTATATCATAGTAAACAGCTGCATAGAAGTATCCTAATCCCGACTGTATTTTCAACCAGTGATATCTCTGGAAATAATTTAGATAGCACTACATTGTCATAAATCTCCTCTTTCATATGACACCAAAAGCAGGTTTGTAAGTTTTACAATGTTGGAGATATAACAGTTGGAAGTGACCCCCCCCCCCCCCCATTTTCTGTACGTTAGGCTAGGTTCACATTAGCGCTTGATTTCCATTCGGGGTTTCCGTCCCCGAATCTGCTTAAAAAAGCTGGACTTTTCTCTGCATTTTTCCCTGTTTTTAGGGGTGGAAACCTGGCAGACCCCATTATAGTCTATGGGGTTTGTGGGTTTCCTTGTGAAACCGCTTTTTAAGCGGGTTAGCTTTCTGATTTTCAGGTCCCCAAGCAGACCCGAAGAATGGAAATATGAACGCTAGTGCAAACCTAGTGTTACAGCCCCTACACGATACACAGTAACATTCAGTGAGAGGCAGGAACTGCTCTCAAAACAGGAGCCAGGGGAAGAATGAAAAAATGCAGGATTTCATACAAAGGAGCCAAAATTTGTCAATAAAGTATATTACTAAATTTATTAATGACACCAAATACTGCCAGAAAATCAAAAGTTGTCCGAAAGTTTAGTTACGCTTTAATTTGATATTCCAACTAAAGATTTATTATAACTTATGGGTTAAACACTTGTTGTATAGACATTTATAATAACTGTGATATTAAATATTTACATGTATACTACTCTTCTTACTCTTGACCTTCGGTCGTGCAGTAGCTTAATAATCCAGGCAGCGGAGGTTATGAGGATTACTCTTTATATTGGTGTGGTAGCCAATTACTAATAAATATGATCTACCGGCTTGTGCTAATGTGCTACTTAGTATTCCGAATGTTCACTTTTCTAAACAAGTGTGAAGTACAATTTAAAAATCCGGCAATGATAAAGCTGATCTGTCAGAATAATAGGTCCGGCTATATTTAGCCTGTTTCACTTCTTGCGAAGACCTTGATTGCTTTATTTCCATGTCTGAGACTAATTTTGTAGAGAGGAAAATTCTGCAGAAAAATTAGACTTGCAGATCTAGTATTTTCAAGTGGAATATAATGTTCTTTGTTTTGTCTCATTTTTATAAATCAAGGTTTCTTATTAGGCAGGCAATTTTGAGTTTTTGCTAAATTCACTTAAGGCCTAGCCTTATGAAAGTAGAACTAATAAGTGATCCATTCCAATAAATGGCCCAGGCCATTATTAAAGAGGGGCTGTCATCTGATCTGAGAAGTCCAATGACATAAATCATCTGATCGGCGCTGTCACCCTGAGTGTTTTGGTGTTTTGTTTATCCAAATCTGTTCAGCCATTCCAAAGATATAAGCCCTTTTAGTGTTGATGCAAATTAGGGTATACTAGTCAAGTGGGTGGTAACACTGTTTCTCTGAGGGTGGGGTCTGTGTGTGCAGCATTACCATCCACTTGGCTAATATACCTTACTTCGCATCAACACTAAAAGGCCTTATATCTTCGGAATAGCTGAAAGAATTTGGATAAATAAAACACCATAATACTTTGGTTGGGGGCTTTGACCCAATTTGATACCACATTACAATAAAGGGTTGCCCAGGAAATAGTGAGGGGCCAGGAAGTAGGGATCTGCAGGAACTCAGGAAGCATTAAAAAATGAGTATTGTAAATTCTGTAAGGTGAGCATTCTGTTGTTTTTTTTTATAAAATTCGGACCCATTAAAAAATGACTAGCCTCACACTCTTTTAACATCACATCAAATGAAATGGTAGCAGCAGCAGGAGAGGAGTGTGCTTGTTTTGTGAGAGGTAGATACCTGTCCACTCCTCTAATGTGATACGTTAGAGAAGACTGAGCTATGAAATTAATGTGGTAGGGCTAGAAAATCCTGTAGTCACTCAATTCATGGAACTGGTCGGATCACAGAAGAAGAGTGTGCTGATTGTTGTGGGAGACAGTGACCGGTCGCATATAGACTTATGTCACAGAAGACAACAAGACTGCAACAGTGGAGTGGGGCAAAAACAACTATAAAACTACTAGTCTGCTACAGTAGTGTATACGGGAACGCTGGTAGTCTGCTATATGCTAGTATAGGGTATACAGGATCGTTCGAAATGCATAAAGATCAACTTGTGATCATTAATTTAGGCAATTTCTTCTCTCTAGGCAGCACGATGGCTCCACTGTTGGACTGGGGTACAGCGCTGGGGTCCTGGGTTCCAAACTGGCCAAGGGCAGCATCTGCATGGAATTTGTATATTTCCCCTGTGTGTGCGTGGGTTTCCTCCCCGCATGCCAAAAATATGCTGATAGGTAAATTGGCATAGCAGGTGCAAACAGCTGACCCTTATGGATGTTGGGGATGAGCACCTGTATGGTAGCCACCAATTCCCTACGCCACTATGGTCCCTTCACTTTGAGTCTCTGTGAAATAAGCGCATTACAAATGTTTGTCATTTACTTGTATTCACAAATCCAAGATGTACTAATCCACTGGTGATGGGATTGGCTGAGACATTACAGTAGATATCAGATTTGGATACAGACAGTTATCTGTGTTTCTAAAACTTGAAGGTTCCTAAGAAATTCAGAGTTAACTGCATAAAGTCTCCTACCTGCATCATGTAATACTGTCTGAAAGACAGAGACAAAGATGCAGAGATAAAACTCAGACGGAATAGGATCATTGTTCTCTATCAGATAAGATACCCAAGACAGCACTTAGTCAATAGAGAAAACACTTGCACACAGTGCCTATTCACCTGCCTGGCTCAGAGGTTAAACTGAAGCTGCCAATGATTTAGAGATTAACTTCCAGAAGGAAGTGTAGCTGTTCTATGTAGGAACCATCGAGATTGCTGTGTTACCAAATGAAGACAGGTTCCTCAATATTTAAATGCATACCCCATTACATGTCCCAACACTTATCCCAATGTTAAGATTCTTAGGCAAGTCACTGCCTCCTGCAAGATCAGCACATTCATCCACTGCAGCCATCTTTAGTAGTCATACGATTGGCTACAAGTAGATTATTCCCAATTCTCTTCATGGTAGTGCTTATGGTAACTTTTCACTATCCTTATTACATAAACTGGTAAGGTCATTGTCTTCCACAAGATCAACACACTTCACTTCTTCTGCTGTCATTATTCACATGCCCTGCTTGCTTACATGGTGTTCTTTTCCAACCCACTGTATGGCATATTTCTTGTTACCTCCTGCCTTGACCCTTACTAACATAACCAAATGCTTGAACTAGTCACTGTTTCCTTCAAAATCAACACGCTCCTCTACTGCCTCTGTCGTCAATCTTATTGGCTACAGCATAGTTTATCTACATTCAGTGTAAATGAGATGATGTTATTGACCACATTATCTTCATTTATTATTCGGTTTATAAGGGCTGGGTTCTCGTCTGTGCCGGAGACTCCGTTGGACGAAGGACTTTTCTCTCTGGCGCTTTCAATTTTGAAACAGCGGACACCCAGCAGACCCCATTATATTTAATGGGCTCCACTAGTGTCTGTATGTAACTGCTGTATTAGCGGTCCGACTCTCAATCGGGGTCCCCGGCGGACCAAGTGTGAACCTAATATAACATACAGTAATCACGTGAGTTTACAGATCAGTGCCCCCAGTGAGATCAGCACACTTCTCTTCTGCTGCTGTAATTCAAGGCTGAGCATTAGGACCCTCCCTTCTAACGGTGGAGAGATTTTGGTGCCGAAACTAATGGCACTGATATCTCCTGCACCCAGGCGCACATCGGGAAAGCTGACAGTGCGCTGAATTTGGCAGGTGCCAGAGGGCGTGAAAGGTCCTCTTTAAAAAAACAGCCATGAGACAATTACAGAGATGGGCAAGCCTCACAAGATTTGTTTTGTCGAATATTCATGAGATTCAGCCCTTCAGGTTCATTTTGAGCCAAACCTGTTGGAAGTGCTATCTCCTTAGATCCCAGAGTATAATAAGTGAAGATCCAGGGGAGAGGAGTAAAATTAACAATCAGTTATAGTCACCTTGCCTCAGATCACCTTGGCATCCTTGTAGTGTCCAGTAGTCCCCCGGTGTACTCTTCAAGCCTCTTCCAGCATTTGACTGACATCAAGCACCTCGGGGTCACCTCTGAGGCCTGTGGGTCAAAGCATTATGATGTTGAGGTGCCCCGTGTGACCACTGTGTGACTCAGCGGTGACCCTGGGGCGCATGACATCAGACAGAGGCCCGAAGAGGCTGCCAGATGACCAGAAGAGGTAAAGCAAGGTCAGTATATATTTTGTTATTTTTACTTACCTCCCAGGTCCTCTACTTATTATACTCTGAGTTCTGAAGAGACCCCAAAATGTAATAGTGTTTTGTGGGTGATGAACCACATAAGTTTCAGGCTTGAATCGAACCCAAAACTTTTGGAAAATTCAAGTCAAATACGAATGCATATGCAATACAGAATATCCCTCAGTACTGCTGCAAGGAAGAGAATGATGACTGCTGGGTGGACAAGTAGGAGCGTGGATATTTAGATTCCTGACGCCTGTCTTCACTAATATAATCACTTCAGTGAACAGGTCACTGTCTCCCTCAAGATCATCACACACCTCTCCCGCTGCTGTTATTATTCTGATTGCCAACATTATGTTCTCTCCTTAACCACTTGAAATCAAGTAGTCTAATAATAAAAAGCTAAATTCTAATGACAATTGAAAAGACAACTGTCTGCTTTGCACAAATATATATACAGAATGTTATGGTAACGCAGACATTTTATAAAACACTGCTTCCGAAACGGTTAACAACCTGCACATTTCTACAAGGCAGTACGACTACAATGCTTCTCCTAATACCTCTGCCTGACTTAAGGCTGTTTCAGTTCACAGATTCAGTTTCTCCTCCATAATGAAGGATCTGTAGATCTGTAGCTTCTCTTAAGGACTCAGAATTCTGAGATTTTCTTAGATTTTGAGAGCATAGAGCCGCATCAGCATACAGCCCAGCGCTTTCATCAGGATCGCCTCTTATTTTCATCTGTCAATGTCTTTCACAATAGCAGTGACTCTCCTCAGTTATTTCAACAGAACCTTCTATTATTTAGCTATAGAAAAGCATGTATAATTCTAGGAAAATTCTGCAGTATATAGAGGAGATTTGTAATACAATCCCTTTGCTTTTCTGTAATCCACTACGGATTTTACCTGCGTAAATTCACAAATAAAATCTGCACCAATTTCAACCTGTGTGTATTCACAGTGTGTACAGTTCTAGTATAGTTATCATATCTCAGTCCTTGTAACCAGCTATGTACCTGTAAAGCATGGCACCCTCGAAGATATAATGCTACTCTATTTAAAGGGAATCTGTCACGCGAAAATGACTCACTTTTTAAACCAAGTTTTTATGTTAAACATATTTTTTTTAGAATTTTTATTTTTTTTTCTTTTAATTTTACATGTCACTATCTATCTATATTTTTTGTAAGTATTATTACTGCAATTTTAACTCTCTCCACTAAGTTTAAGAATAGATCAACACCTGCCAATACTGTGGGGTTTTCTTTGCAGCAGCCACTTCTTTTACACCACAGACAGGATAACAATAGAAGATAACGCCTCTATAGAAAACAACACTGACCCATAATTGCATCCACTACTGACAATTGATGATGTCACAGCTTATCTACTATGCCTCATTCGGATAGACTGCACTTTTCTAATGCATATTTGGTAATGGCATTGAAAGAATATAATGAAATAGTGAATATAACCGTTATATTTTTTCTCTTTAGGGAATTAAGGACATTTCACTAGATAGGTTTATGCATGGTGGGGCAAACGTAACAGGATTCCAGCTGGTGGATTTCAATACTCCAATAGTAACTGAATTAATGCAGCGATGGAAGACATTGGACCAGCGGGAATATCCAGGATCAGAAACTCCACCTAAGGTAATGAATGTTTCCTGTCTTAAATCTACAGCCATTTTTCCTCCCACATCCTAAGGCAACAGGAATTTCCTCTAGTTAGCAATGCAGGCAAATTGGGCACAAGAGATATTCTGGATCATATACATAGCTGATGAGCTTGTCTAAAAAGTACAGGAGGACATTGGGTCCTTCAACATCCAGAGTCTTCTTGTACTTTTTACCTCTAGGTGGTGGACGCCCATGGGCATTTGGCCCTTTGTCTTCCTGACTATATATGTGAAATGTACACCACACCTGTATATGTGATCCAGAGCTGATATATTCTGGGTGGTCTAACTGACCTGTAAGGTGTGCTCAGAACCTACCTGTAAAAAATGTGACTTGTGCAGGAATATATGACATTTACTCCTGTTCTTAATATTGAATTCACACTATATTGTCACTTTATATCTAATAATATTGATGATGATGGTGGCGGTCACTGTTAATGCTGTGCTGTGTACCATTGCAGACTTCTTTGTTGGACTTTTTAAGGACCTTTCGTCACATGACCAGATTTGGCATGTCCTTAAACCGCTGTACATAGCTGATAAATATGACGGTCTTGCAGGACTTTACTCTCCACATTTTTCAAGCGGAATGGGGGACGGAATCCTCAAATGGTCATCGAGCGCATGTGTGAACCTGGCCTTACAAAGCTCCAAGGAGATATAAAAAAGTTATGGGTGTCAGAATTTTTGTTATTTTTCAAAGTTTTGGATTATTGTAGGGAGGGAGTCTGTAAAACAGTGTTTTCCCCTTGTGAGTCGCTGCCTCCTCTTCTGAGATATCACTGGATATGTGAAAATATGAATCTAGATATGAAAATGAGCTCTTTGGAGCAACAAAGGCGTTGTCACTTACCTCTTTGGAGCATTTATAACAGTGATATCTCAGCAACAGAGGCAGAAATTCACAAGGATAAACACTGTTTGATTCAGGTGCCCCTGAGGCAAGGTTCACACCTGCGCTGGTCTCTCTGTCATTCGGCATATGCCGGGGGACCCAAACTATGGAGAGCTGGGTGGTCTCCTGTGGGCCCCATAGACTATAATGGGTCCACTGGGTGTTCGTCAGGTTTGTGCCGGACTTTTCTCACTGCCGATTTTCTGCAGTTTCCAACCTCCAACCTGTGAATTTAGCCTAACCTATCTATGTGCAGGACTGGTTGATATGATGAGTTCTTGCTGGGTTCTGGTGACACACTCCCTTTAACACATAACAAGAACTAAAAAGATTTGGTATCGTACTGTCCTGCAAAATATAGATAACAGGACATTTTTACTGTACAATGAATGCCATAAAAACAAAACCCACTAAAAAAGTGGCTCAAATGTCATTTTCTTATTCCACATCATTCTGAATTGTTTTTCAGTTTACAGTATGAAGTTTTGCAATTTATCCCACAAGAAATAAGCCCTCCTAAGCCTCTTTGTATGGAATTGTTAATGTCTTTTGGAAGGCAGGGTGTAAAAAACAAAAATGCAATAAGAAAAATGGCTGCATCAAGGAGGAGTTAAATAAAATATCTATAACCATCTTAAAGGAACACTCTATTTTTAACTGATACATTGTATCATGTCCAGTGCAGACCACTAGGGGGTGGTAGATGACACAGAAATCTCAGCCCAGCCCCGACGCCTAAAGCCCTGGTCTTTGCACAGTGTATAACTTTTTTGCTGGAATTTTCCCGTAGAAGTTACAATTGTTAAAGGGATTCTATCATTGGAAAACTCATTTTTCACTAACACCACATCAGAATAGACTTTAGAAAGACTATTCGTCTCCTACCTTTATTTTTCTGCTCCACGCAGCAGTTTGTGAGAATTTTCATTTTTCTTCTTTATGCAAATGAGTCTTCAGAAAGCACAGGGGGCGTTCCCCCTGTGTTCCAAGAAGATGCTCTTCCGAAGATGCAGCGCCACCTCTCTCTTCTGTTGACGCCTCTCCGCGGCGACTTCAGCTGCCGAGTCTCTGTTCGGGATTCAAATCCCGTGCATGCTCAGTCAACTCTGCCATTTTGCTTTGGACTGAGCCGACTGCGCATGTCCAGCCGGCCAGTTTCATGAGGATTTGGATCCCGAACAGAGACTTGGCGGTTGATGACGCAGCGGAGAGGCGTCAGCAGAAGAAGAGAGAGGCGGCGCTGGACCTTCGGAAGAGCATCTTCTTTGAGCACAGGGGACGCCCCCTGTGCTTTCTAAAGACTCATTTGCATAAAGAAGAAAAACAAAAATTCTCAGAAACGGCTGCACGGAGCAGAAAAATAAAGGTAGGAGAAGAATAGTCTTTCTAAAGGCTATTCCGACGTGGTGTTAGTGAAAAATGTGTTTCCCAATGATAGAATCCCTTTAAGAGGTCCTTATGTTTTCCATCCCTGAACATATTTTCTTTCACATTTTATCGTATTCTTGAAATTCCCAGTGCCGCGTATAATTCCCCATTGCTAGTTCACAGGTTCTGAATAAGGAGGTCATGAATTCAGCTTGACCCAGACATTGATTATTTATTAGAAACCTCCACAAGTGCTTCATGACCAGGAATACGTTATTCGGGAGCCACATTTCACACTCTGGTATTATCAACTCATTCATTGTTGACCTAGTTCAAATATTCAGTTACAGCGCTGACCTCGGAGCTGTGTGAGCGACTGGATGTATTTTATCGCCTTACAGCGAGAAATTGGTAAAATTACAGCGTACAGCCCCGAGGTTCACCAGAGCCGAGGCTAGTTCATCATGTCCTGTATTATATGAAGAAATACAATCTGTTTTTTTGACCTTTTTTCTGGCTCCTCCTGTGTGAACAAATCCCAAGACGCCATTTTGCAGGGAAGGGGGTTGTAAATTTTTGTTTCATTGATCATTGCTGCATCTGGATAAAAAAAAATTATGGATTTGACTATAAGGAATCTAGCTTTAGTGTATGAGTATTTTCATTTGTGTTACGCTAGGTTCACACTAGCATTCGGGTTTCCGTTCTTCGAATCCTCTTGGGGTTCCTGTTTGCAGGACTTTTCTCTCCACATTTTCTAAGCGGAATGAGGGACGGAGTCCTCGAACACTAGTGGGAACCTAGCGTAACTTGAAACTCCAAGAACCCAATGCAATGCCTCTAACAGCCACCCCCCATGTACCAACTGTTATTTATAATACTTGTGACTTCCCATTAGGTTCTAAGCACTGGTGTGGCATATACCTCTGCACCCCATATGGCTATGCTGATGACTACAGCTGTGTCCTTTCTTACCTTTCCTCGTGGCTCGACATATCTTGAAATGTGTGGCGTGATATGGCTAAATTTAAAAAAAACATGATTTTGTGATACTCTATCATGAGATATCTATCCTATAGGTTTAGTCACAGCCACCCAGTGGTCAAGTTGTGGATTGCAACCTGTCAAGGTTTTATCTAGCATTTTGCCATACTGTGTTGAATTATATTGAGAAGAAATTAGTGTCTGAATTTGAGCTAAGTTAAGTAAATCTGTACCGTATTTTGTAAGACTGAGTTTCCATATTTCTGCTAATATTTCTGATAATTTTATAAAGGAGTTTTGTACCCCCAATATGCCCCCCATAAGACACTTTTAAGAACTTCTCAATATACCTGGGAATGCACACTTTTCTTTGATCCATTTCTCAGGATAAGCCTTCGAGACCCAGATGATTGAGAGGTTTGGTGTTTTTCAGGCTTTTACAGATTCTTCCGATCAGCAGGATACTTTATTCTTACATCTAAACATATCACTGCAGCACTGTGCGCAGATTTTCATTATTGCTCAGTGGTTAGTACTGTTGCCTTGTAGGACTGGGGTCCTGCATTCAAATCCAGTCGAGGACACCATATGCACAGGAACTTGTATGTCCTCCCTGTATTTTATGGGTTTCCTCCACAATAATGGCAACTTCAAATTTCTAACCATTATACTAACCTAATACTTGCCAAAGCTCATGGAATGTCCAAGAGGCTCCTGGATTCCCAGAAGAGTTGGCAAATCTCCTAGGCGCCCCATGAGCATGGTATGTGCCAGTCACATTGCTTGCAACCCCCAAACTGGGTGTGGTTTTGTAGACAGGGGGCATGATCTCCCCTGATGTTCTGTTTTCCTGAACTGCTAGCAAATGTTGTCAAGTATGCCTTATAGATGGACTTTGTCTATAAGGAATATGTCGTAGTACTACATGCATGTAAAACTGTGTCTTTGTCTGCAATTAGTAACATACACTTTAGCTAATATATCATTGGAATGATGTTGTATCCTGTCTTGCAGTACACCTCTGCACTGACCTATGATGGCGTTCTGGTGATGGCTGAAGCTTTTCGTAACTTGCGACGGCAAAAAATTGATCTCTCAAGAAGAGGAAATGCAGGCGACTGTCTTGCTAATCCAGCTGCTCCCTGGGGGCAAGGAATCGATATGGAGAGAACTTTAAAACAGGTTAGTTAGTATAACTTTGTTTTGTACCTTTAGGTCTAAGTTCACATTTGTGTCGGAGTCTCCGTCTGAAATGGGCAGACAAAAACAAATCCTGCATTCACCGCTTTTTCATTCTCCGCTTTCAGTTTAAAAACAACGGACACCTGACGGACCCCCATTATAGTGAATGGGGTACTTCGGGCTCCATATGTACCGCAATTTTAGCGGTCTGCCTGTCCCTTGTTTTAATCCGCTGTGGCATGATCACATTGCAGTGGATCACATTATGTAGTCATTCATAGCAGGTGAAAATCGGTGTTCCAAGGCCTCCACTTCTTACAAAGTGTGTCCCAGGCGCTCTGGTCCCAAGCCACCAGTTCCTCCATGTACATGATATGAATGAGTGCTTCTGTCCACATCAACCAGGTCACAGCGAGTTGGGATTTCCAGACTCTAGTAATGATCTGACGTGTCGCCATAATTAAATGGCACAAATGGCCCTTTTTCAATTTGGAGATGGAACCCAGCAGAATGGATAGCAAGGCATGTTCAGGAGCAAGGGTGACACTAGGCCCGAACATAGAATTATACAGTGTGGAGACATCCCTCCACAAGGACATCATTGCGGCTGCGTTGCTTCGCCAGTAAACTGAAAACACCTGTGGAAAAAGACGATGCAGCTTAGCTAGGATATAAAACTACTGACGCAGGATTTTGTAGTTCAGTGCCTGAAGACAACTGGAGATAGGAAAAGATAAGATAAGATTTCTGCCACGGCTCACTTGTGACAGAGCGGTCCTATTCCTGTTCCCAAGCCCTAGTGAAGCAGGGTCCCTCATGCCCATCTCCTGACTCAGTAACAGGCCATACATTAATAAGATAGTGTGTGTGGGTGGGGAGGAAATGAGGCATAAATCTTTGAATGGTGTTAAGGCAGCACGTAGGTTAGAGGCAGGGGTCAATGTCACCAGGTAGCTTCTTAATTGGAAGTATACAAGCTGTCTATGCAGGGAGATGCCCAAGGGTTGGGATATGTCTCATGTCCCTAACTCTAGGTATAAAGTAGTCAGTGCCACAGAGATTGTGGTGTGTGGGGGGAAGTAGGGAAAAGAGTGGTTTGCCTATCAGAGGGGTAAGAGGGATGGTAGCCAAACACAAATTAATGGCAAAGCCAGTCCAAATCCGAGTTGAGGTGTGGAGAAGAGGTGAGAGAGAGGTCTGTGTCGTGGAGGTGCGGCAAAACCACCACAACACTCCCAGTGCTCGTGGGAAGTCATAATCTAGTTCGACTCATAATTTAGAGGCCTGATGATGGAAGAGATCCAATATGCAAGTGCATATGGTCGCTCGGTGATATAAAGTGAAATCAGAAAGTCCTACCCAAACATTTGGGTTGCTAGAGGGTTGCCCTGCTCAGGCAGGAATTGGAGTTATGCCATTCGAATGAGCGTGCTAGTTTTTGGAGTCTGAGCAGTAAAGACTGGGGAACGTTTGAGAAATGTAGAGGAGACGGAGAAGGATATCTATTTTAAGGATATTAATCCTTCCAAACCACGATAATGCCAGTCCACTACACCGATGTAGGGCATCTGTCATGGCCTTCAGTAATGGGGAGTAGTTCAGTGTAAAGATCTGGTGCAGGTCAGAAGGTATATCGATATTTGAGGGAGTCCTCTCGCCATCGGAAAGGGAAATTGGATTTACTAGTTGGGCGACCTCTGGAGGGAGATAGGGCGACGGTGAACTCCTGAAGTTAATGTTCGGTATTGGATGCGAGGGAGATAGGGATGCATTTGTCCGCAGTAGAAATGTTGTATAGTTTGGTGTAGTTAGAGCGTAACTCTTCCAGAATGTTGGTGGTGGAGTGCAGGGGCCCCCTAGATGGGGAGTTGATTAAGAAGAGTCATGTGTGGGGAGACTTAGGGTGGAGGGCTCTGGTCAACCAAGACCCACATTTGTCACCAAATTCAAAGAAGCCTTTCCGGACTTGGAGTTTTATCATTTAGATAATCTCAAAGTGCAGTTTTGCTGCTAAGAAAATCAACTTTTAATCTGTATTCAAATGAGCTCCTCGGTGCACACCGGTATTGCCGTGTCTGACAGAACCAATTTTTGCCTGTAATAATGCAGTGGCCTCATAACTAAAAGTCTGTGGCATTCATTTAGGGAGTGCTGTGCTTGCCCCCCCACCTCCATTTACAGTGACTGACATGTTGCCCCCAAGGAGTTGAAGAATAGCGGAAGGTGTGCTACCCTCTTGAATACACCATGTCAGAAGAAGAGAGCTAGCAATCTCGAAAGCTCACTATCAAATATACTCAGTTAGCCTCTAAAAGGTATCGCCTGATTTCTTCACTCTTCCCCTCTTGAATACAGCAGACTCATAACTATGTGTAATACATATAGAGAAATACCATCCTGTGCAAAGTTTTTTGGCAGGTGTGGAAAAATACTGTAAAGTAAGAATACTTTCAGAAATAGAAGAGTTAATAGTTTATTATTGTCAGTTAACAAAATGAATTAAATGAAGAAATGTAAATGCCATCAATATTTGGTGTAACCTTTGCCCTTTGCCTTCCATCAATTCTTCTCGGTACTTGTAGACAGTTTTTGAAGGAACTCGGCAGGGAGGTTGTTCCCGCCATCTTGGAGAACTGAGCACAGATCTTCTGTGGATGTAGGCTTGCTCCAATCCTTCTGTCTCTTTATGTCATCCCAGACAGACTGGATGATGTTGAGATCAGGGCTCTGTAGCGTCCATATCATCACTTCCAGGACTCCTCCTCCAAAGGGCAAAGGTTACACCAAATATTGATTGGATTTACATTTCTCTTTTCTTTATTCGTTTTGTTTTGTTAATTGACAAAAATAAATTATTAACCCTTCTCTTTCTGCAAGCATTCTTATTTTATAGCATTTTTTTCCACATCTTCCATAATACTTTGAGCACTATTGTATACATAATATCAGTATGGCAATACAAGAACAAAAGCATCACTTGTTATTGTAGAAGTCAGTGTATACTGGACACAGGGCTTGATCTTGCTACATTCTGAGATGAACACTGCAGCTGGGGGACCGTGTGAGAGCAGAACTATTAATTATTATTAATGAAGCTGTCGGTGCTAATGAAGATAGACGACCCTGCCAGATCCTAAGATGTTTGGTTGGTTCTGGTGTTTGAACTAGTAATTCTTCAATGCCCATAACGTTTGGACAGGGTTATACACCGCAGTCATACGGTAGAGACCCATGGCCAGAAGTCGAAGCAGTCCGACTTACCCCTGAGAGTTCCCTTTAACTACTGAACTTAAGGCTAACCCATTAACAATGGCAATATGCCTTTATGATGTCACTAAGGGGTCTTAAACCTGCCAGTCTGCAGGAATATCCAAGCACAAGTGTCCCAATCTGGTGAAGCAGGAGTTTGGTTGACTAATGAGACGAATCATTTTTGCATAAATGTTGTCACTCTAGCCCATGGGCCAAGTCCGGTATTGCATCCCATACCTAATTAACATAGAAATTTGAAATGCAATACCAGACACCATCTGTGTATAAAAGTGGCGCTGTTGCTGGGTGAAAAAAATCTCTGATCTGATACGCACACACACAAAAAAAAAAAAATACCGCACCAAGGAGTTGCTGAAATGAAATGAAAGTTTTTATATGTGAATGTAATATTGATATATGTAAGTAATTACAATATTAAAGTCAAGGGAGAAGTTTATTGGAGAAAATTGAGCAATTGAAAGGAGTTTCTAGTACTCTATTGGGCCACCTCTAGCCTGGATACAAGATCAGATGTAATTGGAGGTATACAGGGTCCATATGGTATCTTGTGGCACATTTGTCCACAGATGTTGCTGATGGGCCTATAGATGCGAGACACTTGTAGGTTGCTAAAACTGGCATCCGAGCTGGTCCCATAAATGCTCAATTGGCAATAAATCTGGAGACCAGCCTGGTCAAAGAAATGTAGTCTGGTGAAGACATTCCTTGGAAACCCTTGCTATGTGTGGGCAAGCATTATCCTGCTGAAAAATGGCAGCTGGAAGCCCTGCCATGATGGGCAACACATGTGGGCACAGGATGTCCTGTACATATCATTGAGCTGTTAGTGTCCCTCATATCACAACTCGGGTGACCGACTGTCATATGCGATGGCTCCCCAGACCATCACACCAGCAGTTGGGACAGTATGTCACTCCACAACAAAGACAGGATTGAAGCACTTACCATGAGGCCTCCATACTCAAACCCGTCAGATCTCAAACAGAACCTGGATTAACTGCTACAGACGGTACGGTTGCGGTCTGTAGAAGTCCAAGTTTCCAGTTCACAACACTACTGCAAACAAAGGAGACGATGGCTGGCTGTCAATGACAGTACACATAATGGATGCCGTGACATCAAATTTCTTTCTGCTAAGGACCTGGAAATGGTCCTGGCAAACATAGGGGAGCTTGGATGGTGGACAAAGAAACTGTGGGAACTGCTTATAATTGTTAGTAGATCATACAATCCTCTTTGTACTGGTGCTCTGTCTGGGCTGTAAGGTGCAATGTAAGCGTGTTCTCACATAATCACTGCTCCCAACACCTCCTAACAACCAGGTCAGAACTCTCCCAGTCCAGTGATGCTCCCTCTCTCAAAGTCTGTCAAATGGGCAAAATGTCATCAAGTGCATCGTACAGACATGTGTAGCAGTCAACAATCTGTCACCAAGAGGTACACTACCCAAAAGTAGACGAAGCTACCCGAGATAGAACTGGGTTTTGCAGTACTCCAACATTCCTATCTGGGGGCATTATTTTTTTGTCAATGAGTGTGTTATCCTTTTAAAGCTGGAGACACATAATTTCTGTAGCTTTTTTGCTTGCTGCAGTTTTGTGAGCCAAAGCCAAGAGTGTCTTCAAAAGGAATGGGAAAAATAATGGAAACACTTATACGTTTCCCTTCTGCTAAATCTACTACAACAGACTTTGACGCAAAAAACCACAGCAAAAAAGCAATAAATGTGATTGTGGCTGTGTCTTCAGCCTAGAAGAGGATATTGAATATTTTCAGTAAATGATGATGATTTGCTTATCCTAAAATGTGTTCTAAATCTAGATATACACCAGTGGAGATGGTAGCTAAGTGCCTTCTACCAAATGCGGGTGGAGAACGCCATAATAATATAAAATGACCTCCTATTTTTGGAATATGTTTATATACTGTATATATATATATATATATATATATATATATAGACTACTTACTTTTATTTGTTACTTGTATATTGTCTGTGTTCTTAGACTTTACAACTAGTCCATATAACCCATTAAATTATTTAACATAGCTGGGCAGTCCAGTGTCATAAAACGTCCTCTTGATAGATCTAATGTCTTGGTTTTATTAGGATTATATTCTTTTAGGCTATTTTTATATCTATATACATTTTTGTTTAAAGGTTCGAATACAGGGCTTAACTGGAAATGTACAATTTGATCACTATGGTCGAAGAGTGAACTACACAATGGATGTTCTGGAACTGAAGAGTACAGGCCTCAGGAAGGTGCGTACATCATATATAGACAAATACCATTTCTCGATGTAACCTTAAAATGTAAGTTTTTATGTGTAGTGAATATACATTGGATATCTGATTTTTCAGGGTTGTACTTGCAATTGTTATTTAACTGCAGGGTAACAGTGGTTAGTGGGTAGGAGATGTTAATGGATATTAAATGGCTTTATTATATCAAGAAATAAAGAGAAAAAAAAAGTATCAAATACATCCAGAGGTAAAACTTGAACCTCAAGGTCACTAATGCAAAATATGCAATGGGCTCCCCATTTAGGCATCCGGTATCCACCTACATTTGAGGTCCGTTTTATTTACAGACAGTTCCCCACCCTGTGATGTGCTATCCGTGGTTGATCTGCTTTTGACATATGTGAAACCAGATCAACTTTGTTAGGTTTGTCTGTTACTTTGTGAGCCTGTGGATCCATGATCTGTAGACTTTCATTTGTGTGATATATCAGCATCAATGAAAAAAAAAGGGACGTGCTTCTGGACCTCCAGTCCGCAAAAAAACACTGACGTCTGAATACACACACTGATATGAATAGGTATATATAGCGTCAATGAAAACTGCAGGTGCCATGTGATAAGCGGATGTGTGAATGAGGCCATACCGTGTGCTATAATACTGCTGACTAGTGATGTTGTAGAGAGACTTTTGGACCCTCTGAGGCTCCAGTGATTGCTACCTCTGAACCCGCTATATCTACTGTCGTGAATACATCATTGGTATCACTCCGTCCACAATGGCCCAAATTATAATATTAGCATGTTACTTAGCTTGTAAAAAATAGATGTAGCAAACTATCGAACTAACTGAAGTGTGATAGCAGTATAGAAAAGCCATTGAAACAGTAAAGTTAAAAATTGCTCCAACTGTTTATGGAATGTAATGTATTTTATTCACTGAATTACAGGAGCTTTACTACTTCTGTCTGATCTTGTCTGTCGGCCATTTATGAAGGAGATGGAACAAGAATCAGAGTTGGAGTCAGAGTTGGGCTGTGGAAAAATAGAGGAGTTTGTGGTTTGGTCTACTGAATCCACAACCCTGGGTGTTGGGAGTCAGACCCCCACCATTCTGATATTGATGACCTAAGTATTGACAATCAATATAAAAAACCCATTTAACTAAAATGGGCAGATCAGGTGGCTTCGATAGCAAATTATACAAACTTGAAGGGGTTTTCCGGGCAAAAAATGTTTTTTTTTTTTTAAAAAAAAAGGTCTGTCAGTTCTATTAATGGGTCATTAATGGGTCATTGGGTTTCTCTGGGAGCTCCTGGCATCTTCTGCATTTATTTACATGGTGTAGCTTCCTACTGTCTTAGCTAATGTAGCATGGTACTTGTAGGCTGACTCACTATCTCCCTCTCACTACCTCCCCCTCCCTCTCACACCCCCTCCCTGTCTCTCTAGCTATCCCGCCCACTACTAGCCTTTCCCAAATAACTCAGCCCACCCCCTCAGCCCATCATACTTACCTTCCTTCCAGACTTGCTCCTGTGAGACAGCTCCCCTCTTTTCTGACTCTGCCGGCGCGCACAATACTGCTTGCGCAGTAGAGGTGGATTGCCGGCTGTAGAGCAGCGCCGGGACAATTGTGTGCACCGGCAGAGTCAGAATAGAGGGAGGAGCTATCCCGCAGGAGAAAGTCTGAAAGGAAGATAGGTAAGGAAGATGGGTAAGTATGATGGAGTGGAGGGGGAGGTATTAGTGACGTTCTGTTTCTGGAAACGGGAAACTGGGTAACCAGAAAATGTGCCTGGGGTGGTCACATGACCGCCCCAGGGATATGGGTAAATATACTGTACATTTTTGATAAATTATGTAATTTTGAAAGTAGGCAGGGGGAGGGGGTTTAGATTAGTGTGGGAATTACATTTTATCCCGGACAACCCCTTTAACAGGAAACAAAATGGCACAACATTTTCCTTGTGCCACTGCCACCAGCAGGTGTACCATCAAACTGACCCCATCTATCAGACATTAGTAGCGTATCCTATTGACTATGCAGAGACAACAATGCAGCTAAATAGAGTTAAATAAAAAACTCATCTTGGTTATATCATTACAGGAGCATCTCAATAAATTAGAATATCTTTGAAACGTTCATTCACTTCAGTAATTCAGTAATACAATCCATAATCAGTGTCTTCCATGATTGCGTGTCCTACTGAACCAGACTGAGGGACCATATAAAGGCTTAGGAAACCTTGGCAGGTGACACTGAATTTACAATACTGAACTGAACTTACAATATTCTAATTTTCTTAGATTTGGGTTTTCATTACCTGTAATCCATAATCAACATTTTCAGAAATAAACACTTGAAATAGAAGACTCTGTGTGTAAAGAATCTAGAAAATATAGGAGGTCGCTTTATTAATTTAATTACTGAAATAAACGTTTCAAAGATATTCTAATTTATTGAGATTCATCTGTATATTCAAGATAGGATTCTTTAGGCGTTGCACTCACGTATGTCAGGAATATCTGCAGTCCCTCGTACATCTAACAGGTTAACTCCAGAGAACATCCAGATCTACCTAGAATCTGCAAGAATTCGGCTCCTGTTTTAATTTACTTATAACATACCTGCGAGCTATGTGGTGTTGTATTCAATCCTTGTCACTGAATCAATGGAGGAAGGACATGGGAGGGGTGATCGAGCCTCACGATGCATGTAAATGTGTCACCATCAATACCTTTATGTGCATTGACAGTTGTGGCCGAGAGAGCGGGGAGTGATGGTGGAATTACATTGATGCTCTGTGATCTGTGGTTGGGGGCTGGGCAAGACTACAGCAGGTCTCAGTTTGGACAGTGACACATGGCATTCTGGAAAGAAATAACATTTCCATTAAAAAAAAAAAAAAAAATAGTAAAATAATAATAATTGTAAAATTGTATTTTTTCGTTAGATTATGTTTAGACCACCGAGGAACGAAACAATCAATTTTTTCACATCCATTTTGCACTTGTCTGGGACCCTCATAACCTTGAAATTAATGACTAATCCATGAAAATGGACAAAAATTGGACCATCTAAAAAGGGACTTGTGAATAGTCCCATTGTAATCATTGGGAGGAGTATATCACCCGTCTTTTTGGCATAGATGGGTAATAAAGTAGGGAATCTTTGGTGCACCATATTCCCCATTCTGAGCCTCACTCACCACTTTCTGCAAATGTCGGTGAAGCTGGGTGGAGAGCACTGCCTGCCGAGAACATATCTTATAACTCAAGCTAAAAAACTGGTGTGAGTTATGTAGGAAATCTACACCTGTTTCTCACTGGCATAGATTTCCGTTCTAGCACATGCCTGACTTAGAATTAGACACCCGGGATGTCCGCCTATCAGCTGTTCTCAGCAACCGCTATATGGTTACTGTGGTACCGTTGGATTTCCCGTTATTGATCTTGGCCTGTTCTTTGACTTTTTTGATTCTATTCTGATGCCTACCCATGCACTACCCTGCCTGTACTTGACTTGTCCATCTGAGCTGCCTGCCCTGACCCTTGCACTGCTTACGACTTTGCATCTCTGCTGCCCCTGACCTTCGGACCAAATTCAACTGTTCTTTGCCTGACCCTCTGGTGCTTTACACCGGCATCTCTCTGGCCTTTGGATCAGCTGCAACCTACACCGAGACTACTCCCATAGTTAGCAATCTGGTAGTCCCCTAAAGGGAACGACATGTCCTCGTATAGGGGTTAAAGGATGAGAACCAAAAGGGACACTTAGAAATTGGTTAGCTGGCACAGCAGGTCCACATCCTGTAAGGGTCTTGCCAACCGTAGCAATACCCTGACACTACTGCAGCGGTCTGGGAGGAAAAACAGAGAAAAGTGAGCCCTAATCTCACCCCAGCCACTGTCCCTTCCTATTGCCTCAGTTACCCTAAACGGTAAAAGGACAACCAGAAGACAAGCCCTATACTGGGTAAGTGACACAAAGAACAGAACAGGACAAGACAAAACAACACAGAAGCAGAGTGAGCAAGCCAAGGGGTCGGTAACAAACGAGCAAAGCAGTACAAAATCAAAATCCAAGAGAATAGTCAAAAGGCAAGCCAAAGGGTCAGAGAATCAGGTAACAAAGTAGCAAGGGATATAATAAAGAGAGCAGTGCAATAACTGGCCACTTGCTGAGAAAGTGACATCCAGTATATAGAAAGTCTGGGCCCAGCCCCAGACCTGATAGGTACACAGGCTGTCAATCACACAGGCCAGGAAGAGATTAACTCTATGCAGTCCAGAGAGAAATGCTCAGAACACGGGTGTGGCCGGAAATCCATTACTTTGTCTAGGACCACGTTCAGACTGAGCAACAAGAAACCTACACAAGGAATCAAACCGAACACGCCTCCTTCGCCACAGCGTGCGAGCGGAGGGTGGCGCCGAGACCCAGACAGGCAGAGACGTTACACATCCGCTGTCTGCTTATTCATCATTAGCTCTTCTTTTTCAGCCGAGATTGCCATTTTAGCAGCATATCGGCTATGCAAATACATAAATGTCTGTGGCTAATGAAAGACTTTAGTCTGACAAAAATGGTTTGGCCATGCTGGAATAATAGTGTTGGGCATCATGTTTCATGAGCAAATCTCTGAAGATTCGTTTTCTTTCATTTTTGGTCAGTTCAGCCCAAAGTTTGGTTTCTGGGAGGAATATGCTTGTCACAAACCAAAAGAGTATAATAGATGGAGGTGTAAAAAAAAAAAAAAAAAAAAAAACTTCTGGGTATCCTTGCAATGTCTGCTGCTTCCTCTGGGTCCTCTTCTGGCCTCCTGGGTGGCATCATGAGCTTTGGGATCACAAGCCTCAGCGGTCACTTGGGGCACGCCAATGTCATGACGCTTGTATAGTGTATGCTGTCATCCAGGAGGCTGGCAAGGACCCAGATGGAGCATGAGATGATGCAAGGATACCAGAAGAGGTAAGAGAAGGTGAGCATATTGGTTTATTATTTTTTTTACACCTCCCCTGGGCCCCCACCTATTATATTATGGAGCCACTTTCCTACTCTGCCACCCTGCCTAGCTATATTTCTAAACATCACCACTTTCTATGTTAGCACTGATAACTGGTGTTACCATTCCCCTTGTCAATGGGTTGTGATAGGCTGAGTGGGCAACTAGTAGGCATTTTGTGTGTGGTGAGACATCGGGAAGTAGCGGGGACTGCGTCAGGAGCATTGGTGAAAGGTGAGTATGGATCACCCTCCCGTTTACAGGGGTTGCCTGAAAAAGAATAGGATTAAATGTATCCTGCAGGCTGTAGACTAGTCCTAGACATTCTCCAGTTCAAAGCCCTAAGTTGAACACATATGTTCTTTAACTACTATGACTTTCAGTCTTAGACACCTGTACTGTATATTTTATTATATTGCATGCATAATTCAGTAGCTCAAATGTGACCAAAAAGTCTACCTTGTTAACTGTGCCGGGAAGAAATACACCTTTGTCTCAAATGACTTCATTTAAACACCCCCTTATGGAAATGAAACTGTTTGAGAAGGATGTGCCGGGGGCAATGTTTTACGTGTTTCATTCGTCTATTCTTTCTTCTGGGGATTATCGGCTTCCAGCAGTAAAATATCACACACAATCTTCCCGTGACCTTGGCCATTTGACATTTTTAGGTCATTCTGTATGGTAAGCAGAGCTTGCATCTACGGAGAGCGAGTTACAAGAGGAACAAATAATATAAAAAAGAAAGTAATAAAAGTTAAAATATAGCCAAAAAGTGTAACAACTGTTACAAATCTTAGTCAGTATTTCAAGTATGCTAAGTACATGCAGAAAATTTGACATTTTGATCTTTCAGCAATCAGGAAATTCCCTGTTGCAAAACCATATTTCCCTCATATAAGATGTTAATAAGAGGACAGACATATTTCCCTCAAATAAGAGAACAGATCTGTCCCCAGATTACGGTATGCTGCCCTTATATGCCTGGAGATGTCATGAGATGACCAGTTTTCAAAAACAAGATGATTTTGTGATATTGCATCAAAAAGTGATATGCTCTATGTGTCTACGTGCAGCCCACCCAGTGGTCGTGTTGTGAATTACAGCCAGTCAAGGATTTTGCTAGCATGTTGCAATATTGTATGGAATTGTTTTAATGAAAAACTGGCGATCCTAGGGTATGCTCACATGGCGGAACAGGAAAGGAATATTCTTCATTTTCTGCCGCTGGCATTTTCGCCATGGTCTAGCTGCGCCGGGATGCCGATGCAGTGCATCATCCTTCCGTCGCAGCATCCCGCTCCTGATTAGGCCCGGATGAATGGGCCTAATCAGGAGGGCATCTCGAGCCGCGGACACCATGGGCGGAATCTGCGGCAAGGTCGAGCAAGACGCTTCTTTTTTTCCGTGCCCTGCTGTGATCTCTGCCTCCCGTTGAAAACAATGGGAGGCAGATTCCGGGAGGAATCTGCTCCGGATTCGGGGGCGAATTCCGCCCCCAGATCTGGGGAAAATTCCTCTGTGTGAACACACCCTTAACCAAACTCCAGCTGAGAAAAAAACTGCTTCAAGATTTAGGAAATGGGGTTTTTTTTTACGTGTTTTCTTACATGATGCAGTTTTTGACACTTTTTTTGTCATGGTTTTTTTATGTGTTTCTTTGCTCCAGCACACTATATGGACCTGAAAACTTCACTTTAAAAAAACGCTAGTGGTTTTTGATGCGTTTTTTGAACCACGGCAAAAAATACATGAAAAAAGTGTCACTTTTTTTTCCGCCTTCCGTTGATTTCAATGGGTTTTTCAAAGCGCAATCCACCTGAAGATAGATTATGTAACTTAATCTGCTTCTGGCTTCCATTGAAATGAATGGAAAGCACTGTTTGAGGCAGATTTTGAGGCGGATTCCACCTCAAAATCAGCCTACAAAAATTCTGTGTGAACAAACCCTTAGGTTGAGGACACGTCTGTAGCTATCTGAAAAATTATAGAAAAAAATTACTTGTCCAGCAAAAAAACATGAACTCATAATCCTATGATAACAAATTTTTGCAAAAACAGTAAATGGTGTAACGCCAGCATACCAGGTTACCTCTGCTACACATTGTGCAGTTTCTATCTCTTGATGTAGCCATGCACGTTTTCTTATTGCTGATTCAGGGGGGCCATCCATAGAGTGGGTGCGCCTTCACTACCTGCAACTTGAAAGCCTAATGTGCACATCTTAGGGCCTTTCCAGTAAATCTCAAGAATCCCTGACCTACTTATATCCGCTCAGTCCCCAGTACAGTACATGAGCAATGTAGGATCTCAGCTAGCTAGTTCCTGTGAGGGTTTCTGCATTCTAACCATTTATTCATGTATGACTTCTGGCTTGTTCGTGGACTCTGTTCTGCTTCTTTGTCCTGATCTGTCTTATTTCTGTGTATGATCTTTGCCTGTCTCCGACCTAGGAACCTGAGCTGCCCGTCCTGACCATTAGGCTTGTTTTTCACCTTGCTATCCTGTTGCCTGCCACAGACCTTTGGCCCATACCTGACTACTCTTTGCCTTACCCCCTGGTGTTCATACTGGCATCTCTCGCGCCTTGACCTGCTTGTCCCACACACTGGGACTACTCCAAGAGGCAGCCGCCTGGTAGTCTCTGTACACTGAAGACCAGATTCCCGTACAGGGATGAAAGGGTGAAAACCAGGGAAGCTAGATAACATCCTTGGGAGTGGCCCAAAGCCAAACTGGTTAGGTGGCATATCGGGTTCACTAACCCACTGTACGTTACAGAAGACAACAAATAAAATAGTTTTGAATATCGTCCCATCCGTGACGTACATTTTATATATCGTAAGACACTTTTTTTTTTTTGCATATGTCACATGGCTGAAATGATTCAATGTCACATTATCATCTCAAATGAAACATTTTGTACACGACCTAAATATGGTTTCTTCACAATCTCATTGCATTTCAGACAACCAAGTCCAATGTCAGTAAAAGGGGTAGTCCTGTCTTGGCCAAAAATGAACAAGATGGGAATATTTATCTCTTTATCCCATCAGGCAGGAGTTTCAGAAAGCCAAATATGTCTTTTCTACTGTAGATTTGGAAACAGTGTATCACTGCTGCTTTCAACTGCATGACTCCCTGGCATGAGAAGACAGTGATATTCCCATCTAGGCCTTGTAAACGGATATAATTTTTTGGAATTTTTCTAACTATTTTTGTTGTCACAGTAGTCATATTTTCAGTATTGCTTTGCCAGGCCAGGATTAGAACAATCATAAGGAATTGTCCAGAATTAGGAAACATGACTGCATCTTCCAAACGCAGCGCCACCTCTGTCCATGGTTTTGGTCTGGTATTATTGAATGAGGTTAAACTTTACTATTGCACAAGTAATGAACAAGTGTGACAATGTTTCTGGGAGAAAGCAGCCATGTTTTTTTAACGTGAACAATCCCTTTAATATAAACTTTGTATCTCTTCATTCATGACCCTGTGGATGGGATTGAAAATAAAGTGTCAGTTTTTGCTGGTGATACAAAATTTAGCTTGATTGTAAAATATTACAGAAAGAGCTTGATAATCCGGCAGCATAGGCAAGAACATGGCAGATGAATTTTAATGTTGATAAATGTAATGTCCCTAGGCTGCCATAATTGTACAACTGTGTATTCATTAAATCTTGGGAATAGGGGACAGCAGAACAAGAAAAAGACCTGGATAGAGATGAGTGAACCAGTTCCAGTACGAACTGGATTTTCCAAAAAGTTCAAGTCTGATCAAATCCAAAACTTTTGGAGTTCACATCCACAGATCACTATTATACTCTGGGGTCTCTTCAGACCCAAGAGTATACAAAGCGGAAGCCAAGAAGAGGTGTGGAAACATAATAAACACTGATACTCACCTTCCTTCATCTCCCATGGGCTCTCTTATGGTTCCCCATGATGTTGGCACGACCCACATAACCCTAACAGAGGCCTCAACAGTCCCCTGGCCCATGACATCAATTTGGAGGCCAGAAGAGGCTGGAAGATGACAAAAGAGGACCATAAAGGAGGGGCAGATGCCAAGAGGGAGCCCAATAGAAGTGAGGGAAAATTACTATAAGTGTGCATCATGTTTCCTCACTTCCCCTGGACTTCCACTTTGGTCCATGAAGAGACCCCAGACTATAATAATAGCACTTCTGGCTCAGACCAAAACAAAACAAGCAAATGAACCTCATGAATATTCACAAAATGTCTTTAGAAAATCTCTAGACCTGGATATTCAAAGTACAAGTAAGCTAAGTAGCAGTAGTCAGTGTCAAGCAGCCTCCGCAAAAGCAAATGCAATTTTAGGGTATATGAATCCCAATATTAATCCCAAAAGCCCTTCTTTAATTCCCTTATTTTAAAAAAGGATATAGGAGAGCTAGAAAGGGTTAAGGGGTGAGTGACTAAATTATCATTTTAATGGGAGGTCTATTTTGTAATGGGCGGTCAGAAAACGACGTCTGAGAGGTGATCTGACATACATGGAGAAGTATATGCGGAGCTAGGAAACAAACTGATATTATTTATTCTTCCCAAGAAATCTACGAGGAACCAGAGGACATTCATTACTCATTGAGACAAGTCAATTTAGACAATATAAAAAAGGATTCTTTACAGTTAGAGCAGTCAAAATATGGAATGTTCTACTGCAAGTGATAGTAATAAAAGGGCTAGATGCTTATGTATTCACAATTGGCTATATGCCCGGTAGTCCCCATTCAAAACTGGGGTGCAGAACATAGATCTGTGAGGGTTTGAATAGTGTGACACCCACCGATCAGCAAGTTGCCCCCAATCCTGTGGCTGGACAACCCCTTTAATAAAATGTAATTTTTCAAAAATAAACAATTTGCTTGATGTATCATATTCTGACGTTCATAACTTTTTTACATTGTTGCTGGATCTATGTGATGTACCATTTTCTGGTATGTGAAACTTTTTGATCACTTTTCCTTGCTTTTTTCGGGAGGGGAGGTGGCCAAAACTCTTTAACTTGTGCATTTGCCATATTTATTCTCTACCATATGGGATAAATAATGTTATATTTGGGTTGTTTGGACCCACCACAATACCTAATAAGTTGGGAAGGGATATTTAATTTTTAATTTTTTTTTTTATACTTTTTTAAAAACTTTTTGCACTTTACTTTTTTCTTTTTACTGTCCCAAATGGGGACTTAAACCTGGGATCACTTGATGCCCTGTATGCTATATTGCAATACTCCTGTATTGACTGGCTGCCACAGCTACCCCTCGGAACCCTGCAATATGACCACTAGGGGGTCGATAAAAGGGGCACCTAGGCGGCGATAAAAGGGGCACCTCCCAACCACCGAAATGCCATAATTGTCATTGATCGCAACATCACAGGGCGCTTAATCAGAGCATAAGTATAGTACAGTCGGAACTGCAGGCGATGTACACCTTCTGTGCTTGCTATAGCTTTGTGCTCTGCTATTATGGCACTGAGCATTCAAGGGGTTGCCCGGGGAGTGTCATTGTACCTACATGCGCCAGAGTTTTCCTGCTTACCAGGGGGTTCTGGGCTAGTTTCGACCCCAGATCACGTGATCAGAACCAGCCCCTGTCTCCTGGGTTGCTCCTCCTCCTCGCTCTTTTCCCATTTTCATTCCTAGTTACCCATGCCATAGGGGCTGGCTGACATAGCAAAGTAAAATACCTGTGAACACAGGAGGGTTGGGAGGAGGCTAAATCCAATCACATAATCACAAAACCAGCCCACAATGCCCAGGTCAGGCAATAAGGAAACCCCAGTGCATGTAAGTACAATTACCCTCCCTGTACAACCCCTTTAAGTATGCAGTCAGTATGACATAATAGTACAGCGCTGAGTGTTAAGACGTTAATGATGTATAATGATAATAATAATAATAATAATACATTTTATTTATATAGCGACAACATATTCCGCAGCACTGTACAATTTGTAGGGTTCAAGTACTGACAAAAAAGATACATTACAAAGAAATAGTCAATTCACACACTGGGACTGAGGGCCCTGCTCACAAGAGCTTACAATCTATGAGGTAGAGGGGGTGACACAGGAGGTAGCAGGGGCGGCAACAGACGTAGCATTGCTTATACAATGGTCAGACAATTTTGTAATAGAGGTTACTGTCATTACACATATATAAAGCTGTATGAGTCGTCACCAGTTGTGTCCTTTAACGTGCAGATGGTGCCTGGACATATAAAGTTAGTCTGATACGGCTTCATATCCTGTGAGGTAATCTTGAAGCATAAACAGAGGAGGGTACGTTTTAGGGATTCTAACTACGGAAGAGATTTACATTAGGAATTGTGAAAGGCCTGACTGAAAAGATATGTCTTTAGATTACGCTTGAAGCTGTGGAAATTGGGGATTAATCTAATAGTCCGGGATAGAGCATTCCAGAGAAGTGGTGCAACTCGGGAGAAGTCTTGTATACGAGCGTGGGAGGTTCTGATAATAGAGGATTTTAGTCTTAGGTCATTGAGTGAACGGAGAGTACGGGTTGGGCGATAGACAGAGATGAGGGAGGAAATGTAGGAGGTGCAGCATTATGGAGAGCCTTGTGGATGAGGGGGATAAGTTTATATTGTATTCTGTATTGAATAGGCAGCCAATGTAGTGACCCGCACAGACCGGCGACATCGCTGTAGTGTCTAGACTGATAGATGAGCCTGGCCGCCAAATTCAGAATAGATTGTAGAGGGGAGAGTTTAGTAAGGGGAAGACCGATTAGTAAGGAGTTACAATAGACAAGGCGAGAGTGAATCAGGGCAACAATAAGTGTCTTTAGTGTATCTATGGTAGGGAAAGGGCGGATTCTGGAGATGTTTTTGAGGTGGAGATGACATGAGCGTGCGAGTGATTGGATATGGGGGGTGAAGGAAAGGTCTGAGTCAAAGAAAACCCTGAGGCAGCGGGCATACTGCCTGGCAGTTATGGTAAGGCCAGAGACTGCAATGCAGATATCAGGGACAGATCTATTTGATGGTGGAAACAGCAGTAGTTCAGTCTTTGAGAGATTCAGTTTCAGATAGAGCAAAGACATGATATTTGAGACAGCAGAGAGACAGTCACTGGTGTTTTGTATTAGTGCAGGGGTGATGTCACGGGATGACGTATATAATTGGGTGTCATCAGCATAAAGATGGTACCGGAAGCCAAATCCAGTGATGGTTTGTCCAATGGGGGCTGTGTAGAGGGAGAAGAGCAGGGGACCTAGGACCGAGCCCTGAGGAACCCCAACGGCAAGGGGAAGAGGGGAAGAAACAGAGCCCGCAAATGATACACAGAAAGTGCGGTCAGAGAGATAAGAGGAGAACCAGGAGAGAGCGGTGTCTGTGATGCCGACAGAGCGGAGCATAGTGAGAAGGAGTTGATGGTCAACAGTGTCAAATGCTGCTGAGAGATCTAGAAGAATAAGAAGAGATAAGTCACCTTTGGATTTAGCCGTCAGGAGATCATTGGAGACTTTTGTGAGGGCCGTTTCAGTAGAGTACAGAGTGCGGAAGCCAGATTGTAAGGGGTCAAGAAGAGAGTTAGCAGAAAGATAGCGGATTAAACGAGAATAGACCAAGCGTTCCAAGATTTTGGAGATAAAAGGAAGGTTAGAGACAGATCGATAGTTAGCAGCACAGGACGGGTCAAGGGAGGATTTCTTCAGTAGTGGGGTTATGACAGCATGTTTGAAAGAGGATGGGAAAATTCCAGGAGAGAGAGAGGTTAAATATTTTAGTAAGGTAAAAGAGTCACTACTGCAGATCGTAGGGCGAGAAGAGGAAAGTAGCTGAGATACTTCCTCCTCTGTAACAGGTTCAAGAGATGAGAATGAACAGTCTGAAGTGCGGCTGGTGAGGGGGTCAATGCCACCTGGGGATTGGGCAGTTATTTCCTGACGGATCTTATCAATTTTATCATGGAAATAAGAGGCCAGGTCATCTGCGCTAAGGTCTGTGAATGGCATCTGTACCTTAGGGGTAAGTAAGGAATGAAAAGTTTCAAATAGCCTTTTAGGGTTACAGGAGAGAGAAGAGATGAGAGTGGTGAAATAGGCTTGTTTGGCTAGGTGAAGGGCAGAATTATAGGTTTTAAGCATAAATTTAAAGTGGAGGAAGTCTGCAGGTGTACGTGATTTTCTCCACAGACGTTCAGCACACTTAGAGCATCGCTGAAGAAAACGTGTCTGTGGCGTGTGCCAGGGTTGCTGCCTCCTGTGTCTAACCTTTCGAGTGGAGGGGGGAGCCGCCTCATCCAATGCACTCTTAAGGCTTTCATTATAGTGACTGGTGGCCAGATTGGGACAGGAGAGTGAAGAGATGGGGGACAGAGGACTTTAGAGTATCTGAGAGTTGCTGGGTGTTAATAGCGCGTAAATTCCTATATGTATGATGAGTAGGTGTGTCCTGTGAAGGAGAGAAAGCACTGATGGTGAGAGACAAAAGGTTATGGTCAGAGAGTGGCAGAGAAGAGTTAGCAAATTTAGAAACTGTGAGGAGTCGATGGAAGACAAGATCAATGATGTTGCCATCTACATGTGTGGCAGAAGAGGAAAGTTGTGAAAGACCAAAAGACTTGGTTATTGTGAGAAACTGTGAGGCTGCTGGGGAGACAGGGGTGTCAGTGGGGATGTTAAAGTCACCCATGATGAGGGTAGGAATTTCACTGGATAAAAAGAGGGGAATCCAAGAAGCGAAGTGATCCAGAAATTGGTAGGGTGAACCCGGTGGACGGTAGATCACAGCTACACGTAAGGAAAGTGGGCAGAAAAGTCTGATAGCATGTACTTCAAATGAGGGGAATGTGAGTGAGGGTAGCGGTGGGATGGCCTGAAAAGTGCACTGCGGTGACAGAAGTAACCCTACCCCTCCACCCTTCCTGTTGTCAGGCCTAGAGGTGTGTGAGAATTGTAGGCCACCATGAGACAGAGCAGCAGGGGAGGCCGTATCAGACTGCTGGATCCAGGTTTCAGTAAGGGCAAGCATGTTGAGAGAGTTACTGAGGAATAAGTTATTAATATATTCTAGTTTGTTACACACTGTTAAGCGAGCGTTCCAGAGAGAACAATTAAAAGAGACAGGAGAAAGAAAAGAAGAGGGAACACGGTAAATATTGATTAGGTTTGTAGGATTCCTGTGTGTGTAAGAAGAGGAAAAATTTTGGAGAGAAGGAGGGCCAGGGTTTGGAGAGATGTCCCCGGCAGCTAGGAGGAGCAAAATGGACAGAGACAGAAGGTGGTTCAGTGATTTATGTGGATGTTTATGTTTGGTTTCACTGCTAAAAGCAGTATAGGGATTAGGGTGGTTGAAGAGAGTGAAAAGTGTGTGAGAGCTGTACATGGGAAAAGGCAGAAGAGAAGGACTGATATGGATAGTGTGCACTGGTGGTAAAGATGGAGGGGAGTTCTGCAGGAAGACAATTGCTAACATAGTAAGTGACAGTGCAGCTATATCATACCATGTGTTAAAGCTTGTTGTTTTGGTTTTAAGTTTACCTGGTGTTCTTTCATGGCTGGCCTGTCTTGTGCCCTGTCTCAGTGCCATGTATAAGTGCACTTTGGTTAATCTGCACTTCGGTTAAGATGGACACTGCATTAGGAATTGCCCCCCTGCATTGGAAATGCTTCCCCCCATAAGCTGTATCTACTTATATAGGGATGCAGAGCTTCAAAACTAGCACTAATTTAAGTCATTAACCAATTAATCTACAAACTGTGACACATGAGGAGACTGGGCTATGTAGTTACAAATACACTGACCAGGGAACTACCATAAAATCACTGAGCATCAAAAGACTGACACTAGTACAGATAAGGACACATGGGATTGCAAAAAATACAGCCAGGATGAAATTCTAGGATAGGGGTCAGAGAACAGCCATGTAGAGATGGGTTGAAGAGAATATGTACCATTCAAGATTGCAGGATGAATTGAAGTTTAGACACAGCAAGCAGAGATGGGTTGAAGAGAATATATACCATTCAAGGTTGCAAGATGAATTGAAGTTTAGACACAGCAAGCAGAGATGGGTTGAAGAGAATATGTACCTGTATAATGAGAAGAAGAGTGAAGGTCAGATTCATGCCATGTATAAATGCACTTTGGTTAATCTGCACTTCGGTTACGATGGATTCTGCCTTAGGAAATGCCCCCCTGCATTGGAAATGTAAAATGGATTGGGGAAGGTTGAACCTGATAGATCTGTATCTTGTATCATCCTGTGCACCTATAAATCTAATTTTATGGTCCCTATTACTGACCCTACACCTGGACTCTATATGGGTCCACTGAGCCAAACTTAGACCATACTCAATTCTATGGTGACATAAATTCCATTGCAATGCATGAAACCAACTCTAGACTGAAAACGTCCCATGAATTCTTATCAGATTGTATGATACATATTGCAAACCTAAAACAACGACATGGGGCCACATGGGGCCAATGCTGCTTCCTGGGCAACATGTTATTAAATTCATATATTTTTGATGTGATGTTTCTATATCATGTCATTTTTCTTCTGCTTTCCATTTTTCAAATATATTTGAGATTTCTATATATCCAATTTTGTTTCCCGGGGAATGGATGTGCACTTTTCCACAGAGACCACAAGCCCTGGGGAGCTTCTGCTTCTGCTGATTGCAGTAAGGACAAATTAGGTCAAATGTCAGAATGCTGATGGCTTGTGTGTGAACGGGAGCTGAATTGCTGTTATGAAGACACAGCACAGAATCTGTCAAAGAGGTCTCTGATGGCTTGTAATCAGCAGCAGTTCTCCAGGTTTACTGGATCTCGATGCACAGAGCTATTCAGTAATGCATGTCATTGCTCATGGTATATTGAATGATTAAACTGCATTGCGAGCAGCTTCCAGCCCCTATAACTGATTGTATTTTGACATTATTGACAGCACATAACCTCACTGTACCGTATCATCCAAGATAAGGACTAAAGGAATTCTATAGGCAGTATACTAGGCACTGCTCAAAAATGCAGAATCCGTACTATACATAAACTATAGTAATACATATATGGTAAAAAGCGGTTTCTATCAAGAAGCCTATGGAAATAAATATACTCCATAAAAAAAGATAGAAATGTAATATTTACTCGTGGGTCAATCCCTTTAATCTTCCCAGAATGAAGTGAAGCACAGAAGAGCTAACCAATGTTGACTGTTCTCAATGGCAACCAGAACTGTGTATGCAAACCTGGACTATAACAGAGGCTGAAACCCAGGATCACTTGGCTTAAGGCCCTTTGCAGACAACTGTGGTGTGGTTCAGTGTGCTGGCCGACAGTCCAGGCCACAAAACTCAGAACAGGTCCTATCCCTGTCCAGTTTTGTGGCTGTGCTTTCGCGGCTTGTATTCATTGAATGAATGGGGCCGCGGAAGCACGGGCGGCACATGGATGACATCTGGCCGGCCGGCGGCTAGCACACGTGTCGTGCGCAACCGACCTTAGGATTTGGTTGAGTTTAAAGAATTGATAGTCATATAATGGTCGGTCATGACTAGAGATGGGCAAATGTTATGAGACTCGTTTTGATGAATATTTTTGGGTTCACCAGCCCATTTCATTTCGGCACAAACAAGAAGTGCTATTATTATACTCTGGGGTCTCTTCATGCCCCAGAATATAATCAGCAGAGGCCCAGAGTAGGTGCAACAAGATAATAAACATCTATACTCACCTTGCCTCATGTGGGTTCCCTTGCAGTATGTAGTGGTGTCTGTGATTGGACCTCAGTGGTCATGTGGGACATGACAAGACCATGATGCTTGTTTTGAAGGATCATGACATCAATGTGCCCCATGTGACCCCTGAGGCCCAATCACACACCTCATTAGTCCCCCAGGGTGCCATCAGACAGATGGTCAGAAGAGGATGCAGAGGGACTGCCAGATGCTGCATGGGAGCCCAGGAGAAGTGAGGCCTCCACATAATATACAGTACAGACCAAAAGTTTGGACACACCTTCTCATTCCAAGAGTTTTCTGTATTTTCATGACTATAAAAATTGTAGATTCACACTGAAGGCATCAAAACTATGAATTAACACATGTGGAATTATATACTTAACAAAAAAGTGTGAAACAACTGAAAATATGTCTTATATTCTAGGTTCTTCAAAGTAGCCACCTTTTGCTTTGATTACTGCTTTGGAATGAGAAGGTGTGTCCAAACTTTTGGTCTGTACTGTATTCTGTGGTCTTAATATACCCTTGAGTATAAAAGCGATTCATGGTTGACAAACATCAAAAGCTTCAGGTTCAGGTAGAGCCCAAAACTTTAGAAAAATTCAGGTTGAATCCGGTTCAGTCCAAACCAGTTCATTCATCTATAGTCATAACCCACTCATGCCAAGCAAAACAACCCTGAGCCCTTGAGTCGTGGACTCCACAAGAAATCTTAAGGTGTCTTCCAAGATGCCTTCTTCCCATAAGCGCATCCTGGTACTATTATTTACCAGATAGTAACATAGTTGATGAGGTTGGAAAACGTAAGTTCAATCTATATATCTACCAAGTTGATCCAGACAAAGGCAATAAAACCCATGCGGTGGACACTAGTTGTCCCATCACAGGAAATTATTCCATCATTAAATTTCACATTCTAATGTTAAATATGACAATGGGATTAAATCTCTGTATCAACAACATCCTAGCCCCAAAATTCTACTTCTTATAACCTGTGATATTTTTACTTTCAAGAAAGTCATCCAGACCCTTCTTGAACTTGTATCTATTATCAGACCCTGTGGCAGTGAGTTCCATAGTCACACTGCTCTTACTGTAATAAATCCCTGCCTATGACAATAGTAATACATTTTTTTTCCTGTAGATGTAGAGGATGTCCCCTCCTCACAGTTACAGGCCCAGGTGTAAAGATATCATGGGAAAGATCTTTGTACTGTCCATTCATGTATTTTTACATCATTATTAGGTCGCCTCTAAAGTATATTTTTTCCAAACGCAACAACCCCAAGTTTGATAACCCGTCTTTATACTCTAATCCACCCATCCCCAATATTACCTTGGTTGCTCCTCTGCTCCCAATCTAGTTCATGATGTCACAGAAATGATGTATATAACGGTAAAGAAAATGTGATTCTACAGACTGGGTCACCTTCCATTGCTACATGATCGAGTTCTGATGCTTATATGCCCAGTGGACAGGGGTCAGCATAGGCACTCTGACCGGTCTGGACATCCCCATATGAAAGAATTACCAATGCCTTGGGTACTCGGACACTTTTCGATCATAGCCAGTATTAACCTTTTCAGCAATTTGTGCTCTTCAGGTTCTTCAGATCAGATAGATAACACAACACAAAAAATATATACATACAGTCATACAAAACCATTAAAAAAAAACCTGTATATACTCTCACAAACCATTTATTTCAGCCTCATCTATATTGCGACACTGTTTTTGATTAAGAAGATAAAGGCCTGTGACAGTCCGACCACTCCTACTAGCTGATTCTTTTCAGAACTGAACTAATAATTTTACTTAGATCACTTCTCCAGGACTCATTATTCAGTGTCCCATGACAAGAAATCTATCTGAGAAGAGGATGATGGGAATTAAGTGCATACTATACATCTAGATGTCAAGTAAATGGTTTGGGGTGGAGAAGCTTAATAAAGGAAAATTATGAGGGATTAGTAACATTAAAGTCTTGCCTGGATGAAGAAACCTGGATGTTTCTAAAGATTGCATTGCCAACTTTCCTGTTAGACAATGAAAGTTATTCCTAGAATAACAAACTTCTACAACCAGTTTACAATGTATCATGATTCCTTGAATCACTAGTATCCTCTCAGAAACCCAACTCAGGTCAATACTGATGTACCTTTAATTTCTGTAATCTTAAAATGTAAGTACATTTTTATGTACTGTATTTTTGGTGAATCAATAGTGTAAGTGAAGGGAACAAACTTTGCAATATACTTCACTAAAGAAAAGTGCCTGTGTCTCTAAAGTATTCTCCTGCTTCTGTCTGACTTCTATGAGATTAGATCTTGACATGACACTTGACTGGTATAAATAACAATACCCAAAAATTATTACTTTAACTTAGCCATAAACATGTCAGAATATCTCTCCACTCACTTAAAGAGTGACTAACCCCCTTCTATTAAGGCCATGACATAATTTACAAATAGCCATATAATGGTTTCCTGAAGACAACGCTCGTGTCTGACCAAGACTGCAGCATTGTCTGTATATTTATCCCCAGCCAGGTACTGGCCAATCACTATACATTGTTACGGGACAGGGAAATTTACCTGTGACCCCCCCAGAACCAATCCTGACCCGTTACTAGATCAAAGGGAAAACCTTCCCTGAGACCTATTAGGCATTGGTCCCAGGGGCAGCCAATCATAGGCCATCGCTGGGACCAAACATCTGCTCAGATACCAGCTGTGCACAAAATTGTCCAGAATCTGTGCACAAGCAGTGTCAGTTTACACTAAAGTCTATGCAGAGGGGAGAGGGAGGGTGTAAAATAATAATTGTCCGTAAACTATAAAATAGTCTACAATTGAATGAAATCCTTACTCACGTGTTGACTCCTAAGGTAACATTATTGGAGGACTCAGCTTCTTATAAAACGTGGAGATTTATTGAAAGTCTTCATGGGAAACAAATATATGGAAAACTTCCAGCATAACAGAAACATCAGTCAATGTCTTACATGTCACAGAATTAGGTTTCTTCAAGATGGATCTCTTGCAGACATCTTGGCTCATGCTTATTCATCAATGTGTGTTGATCATCTGCAGGACGATTCCGCCATCCTTCCCAAGGTCTTAGAGGAAGTAGCCAGATTTGGAGATATAGACACCCAAAGTGAGAGACAGAGACAGGGACAGATCCCAACAGGGAGAGGGAGACCCCCCACCGAGTAGTGAGACCACGACATGTGTGTCTGTCAGTCATTTATATACATGAAAGGGGGTGTTTCCCAACATCCTTATACTTTCTACTACTGTACTTGGACAATACTAAAATAGTCATATGCTATGTCATATGCTATCCACACCCATGCACCATAAGTTACAAGAGTTATGTCAGCAGAATACAATTTAACCTTTAAAGGTCTTGAATATTGCATGTCAAATATTATTTAACAGAGGGGGAGAAGGAGAGAGACAGAGATATGTGGCCATCTACAGCATTAAGTCAAATTCTGTCAATAGAAGACTGGATAGTAACTACTGATAACCCAGCTGTGTTGTGAAAGAAAACTGTCTCTCTATAGTGCAGATGTCTCTCTGTTTTGAGAAGCTCTCGACTTCTTCCTCCCTCCATAGACTTCTATTGTGCAGATTTGATCAGTGGCAGAAATCAAATAAGGGAATAAAGAGGACATTTTCTGTATTAAAGAACATTACAAAGTTTATTTTCACCTACACTATGGAATTATGAAAAAAAAAAAAAGTATTAAAGTTTAGTGACACTTTAAGGGGGACATATAGATCAGACATTACAACATACTGCCATAGTGACTGTCGAATTTTACTGACTTCCTGATTGGATGGTTTATTGGTCTTCAATGATGCTGAGCAGAGAGCAATATTCACATATCAGCCATCTCTAAAGAATATGTTGGTTTCTTTTAAAAGTTACTTAGATTATAAATTAAAAAGAGTGACCTTGGCCAAATGTCCATGAAATTGTAATTTCCCATTTACAGATGTGTCACTATTTAACTTAGCTGTAATTTGGTTAAGGACTCTAGAATCCCCAAATATGTTTCATGCTTGGTCTCAGGAGTTAAAACTTTCCTTACCAAACATTGAAAACTTTTCCTTGTTTAAAGAGTAAGTATTAAAAAAAAAAAATAAAAGTATTATAAAATTATACATTTCATTCTGTCCCTTCCTAAAAATACTAGCCCCCCACCTCCAGTTTAAGCTAATATTACTCAACAGGAACAATGTCCCTTCTGTACTCTTACTTTTCTGAGGTCCAGACCTGGTATAATTTGCCATATATTTGGAGAAGGTAAGCAGATCTATGTTTCAGATTTCCCAAGGCTGATTGGTCTCAGATCTGGACCTCGTGCAACAGGGGGAAAAAAAACAGACTGTAGAGTTTTTTGAGATTAAAAGATAGTTATGATAGTATATGACTAATGAAAAAACAATGCATCCTCTTAAACGAATTTGAGAAACTTACCTAGTTTTAGTCAACGCTCATCTAGTGAATTGGCAGCATGAGCAACCTTTCAGCACTGGAGTCATAGGTTTTATTCTGACCATGGACATAATAATCTGCAAGGAGTTTGTATGTTCTCCCTGTGTTTGCGTGGGTTTCCTCCGGGTACTCCGGTTTCCTCCCACACTCCAAAGACATACTGATAGGGAATGTAGATTGTGAGCCCTATATGGGACAGTGACTGACAATGTCTGTAAAGCGCTGTGGAATATGTTGGCTCTAAACAAGTAAGCATAATAATTGTGTAACTCACTATCTTCCCCCTTCTTTTTTGGTCACTTGGGGTACAGACTTGTTATTTAATAGGTTCTCTTGTTTTCCCTTACCATCCGCTCCTTTTTCCCTACCTTAGGAGCTTTTTTATCTCTTTCCCCTCCTTCACTTCCATCATCTCCCTCTGTTCTCTTTTTTTACTAGATCAGTGTTAATTTGGAAAGCTTTAATTCCGTTCATTGTTAAACACAATTTAACAAACCTGTTCAACTGGACAAGTTACCCTGGATGTTTCTTGAGTGCTTATCCTTTTATTTTTCTTTCTTATTTGGTTGATGCACTTTGCGTCAACGCTACAGTACTAAAATTTTTAGGTCAATATGGAAAAAATGTTGCAAAGTAAGAGTGCTTTCAAAAATATAAGTGTTTATGTTTGTTAATTAACATAATTAGGTGAATGAAGAAAAGAGACATCTAAATCCCATCAATATTTGGTGTGACCTTTGCCCTTGGGAGGAGGAGTCCTGGAAGTGATGATATGGCCCCCACAGAGCCCTGATCTCATCATCATCCAGTCTGTCTGGGATGATATGAAGAGACAGAAGGTTTGGAGCAAGCCTACATCTACATCTACATCCTCTCTGCAGAGTTCAAAAACTGTACCTCGAAGAATTGATGGAAGGCAAGGGGCAAAGGTCACACCAAATATTAATGGGATTTAGATTTCTCTTTTCTGCGTGTAACTGCTTTTTAAGCAGATAGGGTTTCCTTTTTTCTGGTCCTCAAGCGGACCCAAAGGACGGAAACCATAATGTTAGCGTGAACCTATCGTCAGTTGTACACTATTTTACTCCATTGAAGCATTCTGTGCTTTAGTAAATAATCATGTTCTTGCCACGGCCATTTGACATTTTAGTATTTTTACTCCCTCCTTCTAGAAGTTATAATGGCGACATGAGCTGGCGCCAAGTTTATAAACCGACATCGACCATATGTAAAAAAAAAAAAAAAAAAGAAAAGCATGTCTGATTTCTTCCAGAAACAGCACCACATATGTCCATAGATTCAAGAATGTAGACTGAGATGCATACACAGCCTGTGGACAGGTGTGGTGCTGTTTTTGGAAGAAAACAACTGGGTTTTTGGAATCCTGTACAATCCTATTAAATGATTACCTTCAATTTGCATATTATATATTATTACCTGTTGTTCTGATCCTGCAAAATCACTTTAAGCCATTACTTTCATTGTTTGGTTTATAATTCTTTTTACAACTTTTTTTTTTTGCAGATCGGATACTGGAATGATATGGATAAGTTGGTTTTGCTTCAACACGAACCTACCTTCAGAAATGACTCATCGGCAATTGAAAACAGGACAGTTGTTGTGACAACAATTCTGGTAAGTTTCCTTCTTTTTTATTTTTAAATTATCTTTGATATTTAGACTATTCTCGTGTAGCCAAGATCTAAAAGTATAGCATCTCTTAAATTCACTTGTAATTTATAAAGCATTAATGTAGCTTGAAGCTTCAGTGTGTCCCAGTTTTCTTGGGACAGCCTTGGGTTTTGCCACTGGATATCTTTTGAGTGGAACTTTTTTTTTTCCTGAGCAGTCAAGACTTCAGATACCCATGGATTTGCATAATTAGTGGAAATTGCTTCAAATATATTTTTTTCTGGCAAATTACCACCCACAAAATTGATGTGTGAGTTCTTTCTAGACCAAATCAAATAGTTTATTACTAATATTATAATTATTATTATATTCTTTATATTTTTATTACTTTTATTTTGCCACGTCTAATTTTTTTGTAACAAGAGCTTAAAAAAAATGTAAAAATTGATTAGGAAATTGAGGAAAACAATGGCATTTGTTATGAGTTATCATGGTGCAGCAAGTTATTAGTTTCAAGTTAAAGATGGCTACATCTGTATTTAATGTTCATTATTAAATATTTGTATTCAGGTTATAGTCAACTTGTGAGTTAATTTTTATTTTTTTTAGATATTTTGTTTCCTATTTTGTTTATTTATTTGGCAAGAAATTATTGATATTTCAAAAAAATGCATGCAATATAAAACGTGTTATCACATTACAAAGTGAAGGAGCGTAAAATATTCCTGATTTACAAATCTTTTATATTGCAGATATATATCATAATAATTTCATTTATATTTCTCTGTTTAGCATTTTCATTTCCAAATTTTCTTCCAGAATAAGTTGTTGCTTTCAGCACCAGGGACAGTTATTTCTACACTTTGTTAGTAGTTATTGCTGTCAATGTGATACATTAACTTCAGTTAAGAGGTACATTTGTAATTCATTACATTGACTTCTAACTGACTACACTGAACAAAGAAAAGCTAAGAAAATCCTTATGTTTCATTATAGAACAGTGGAACATAAATCACGTTTCTTTATTGTGCAGTTATATCAAGTGTATTTGTCAGCTTCCAAAGTCAGCCCTTCAACTCTGCCCTTTAAATCAGTTGTCAAAACAGGCGGGGTGAGGGTGACCTTTATTGTCTGGACTTTCCACTACACTTCCCTGCACTTTTCACCCGCTCTGTTACACTTGACATTAAAGTGATGAAATAAAGAAGTGTATTTTCAATGGGTATTACATGTTTAGAGTATTGGTTATTTTCGTTTTTTTATTTTTAACTTTTTGTCTAAAACTAGAGCCCTAAAGTTGGCAAAGCTATTTTTGTCAAAACATTCCCATACTTACAGGACACACAACTCAATTCAGGAACAGTTAGATTGCATTTGCATGATGCTTTATAGACTCTGTGAGCTTTTTGTACGGTGCATATTTTTTTTTCCTAAAAGATTCAGTAATGGGAAATCATACTTCAGTACAGTCCTCCTCTTTTCAGCCTCTGATGAAGAATCCTATTTTAAGAAATTGATCAAGAAAGAACAGATTTTCAAGATCCAGCGACCATTCCTTGCTATGGCTCAAGTATAAATCACCATTGTAGTCCAAATAGTAAAACTTTTTGTTTTTTCGTTTTTTTTTGTTTTTTCCTTAAAACTGTACTGTGGGTAAATATCCTCCTGACTTTATAATCATCCTTTGAATTATTGTTAAAATTGCCTTCAGATCATGTTATGGCAGAATAGTACTGACATAAAGTACAAATTTACCCCCAGGTTATCAAATCAAAAATACATAAGAAAGCTTAAGGCTTTCTTTAAAGTCTTATCGTTATAAATAAACCTTTATGCATGAGTTTAGGACTACTACTCCCAGTCAGATGAAATTATATATTTGGAATTAAATTAGAATTTTCATTCTCAAAGATTTGAACACACAATTAATTTTTATTTTAAATATAAAATAAAGCAATTATAATAGTTAAAACTAAAGCTCCACCTTCATAAAGTGATATAGCCAAAAATATACAATCTAGCTTCTTTATATCTCTTTGTATTACCATTTTTGCTATTTTCACATAGTAATAAGTTTATTGCTGAATGGAAACTGTTAACAGGTAAGAAAACTGCAGCTGCGGACAGAATTTGTTATGAAATGTAAGTCTACATTTTGGTGCATTTTTAAGCCAAGTTAGAAGTGGAATATGCTTGCGCAAATAAATATAGTCTCAAATAGCAAATCAAAGTCTCATATAGTAAATTAGGTGCACACCTAAAAAAAAAGGCACGTTAGGTGCAAATCTTAAAAAAAAAAAAAAAAAAAATAGAGCAAGTGATTAATAAATTAGGCGCACACAAGGAAAAAGTCTTTACAGAGAATTTGGACATTTGTGTCAGAAAAATTTAGCTCTGATCACAATAAAGATGACTAAAGAATAAATCAGTACAGAATTTTGGACTTAATTGGGCTGTCCCGTTATGGACACTTATCCCCTATCCATAGGATAGAGGATAAATGTCCACTCACAGGGGGGACCAATAGCTGGGATCCCCCCTGGTCAGGAGATGGGGGGCCGAAAGGGAGTGGATAGAGTGCCAGTGCGGCTGCGCTATATTTACTTCTATGGGAATGCCGGCACTGCCGGAGATTACAGTTCCGGCAGCCCCATAGAAGTGAATGGAGCACTGATCACGCTAGCGCACTGGCGCTCCATTCACAAGGAGGCCTTAAATGGACTTTTGGTCCCCTGTCCTCCTGATCACCGGGCTGTGTGTGTAACCACTGTTACCTCTCTGTTGAACATGCCCTTAGGAGATAAACATTGATATATCTTGACTTAATTTGAGTGAGACTTCAAACATCAACCAAGAATTGAGAAGGGATTTCACCATGTCCATTTCCCCTTACTACATTTGTGTTCGAGAGGCCTGACTCTTGAATGTGCAGCATATTACTGAGTACCAGTCTCCGTGATCATCAATTCTTTTATTAGCAATGGTGAAACACATGGGATAATAGGCATTTGAGATAATAGTCCAAGAATTATTTAGGATAGGGTAAGTTATTAATTCATGGTTTAAAAAATTATGTATAGAATATATAATAAAAAGCTTAATGCACTAAAGGGGTTTTATAGGATTTAGATATTGAGAATTTATTCTCAGAATAGGTCATCAATATCAAATCAGTGGTTAGCCAACACCAAACAACCTCACAGAGCAGCTGATATCTAGCACAGTGTACAGAGCTGGAGACAGACAGCTTTGTACACTGTGTAGTAGTCATTCTTGGTTACTACAGCCCAGTTCAAATGAATGAAATCTGACCTGCAGTAGCAAGAAATGGCTACTACACAATGTCTTTTTCCATCTCTGTACATGGTGCCAGTTCCCATGACTGTGGCTTCCAATATCGCATGATCTATGAGGGTGCTTGGTGTCAGACCCTCACTGTTCTGTTACTGATGGCCTATTCTAGAGATAGGTCAATGTGTAAATCTTAAAAATCTCTTTTAACACATAATACTTCAAAACAGCAGATTTAGCCAACAGCTATCAACACCTAATGCATCAGTCTGACTACAGCCCGGCAGAATGCTAAATCCAAGATCTCTCTGCAGCAGCAGCTAGCATGTGTTTGATGGTTTCCATGTAGCAAAAACCTTCAATTGTTTCATATACTGTAAAGCATCAAAAGAGTTTTCCAGCCCCAAATTATTTGGCAAACAGCTTAAAATATTGTGAATAATAGAAGAGGTCATACTCACTCTTCCAATGTCCCTGCCACTCCTGTTCTGCTGCTTCCCAGTCCCTTGCCGGTTCCTGTACTTACTGTACCAGCAATGACATTCCAACACGGAGATATGAGTACGTCAGCGAATCACTGACTGTAGCACATCACCATAGTTGCCAGTGATTGGCCACAGTAGTTACATTTCTGTGTTGGGAGGTCATCATTGGAGGAAGTGCAGAGTTTCGCGGTGGACTGGAAAACATTAGAGCTGGATGGGTGAGGTTGGCAAGGTGAAACAAGTCCACCTCCAAATGTTATCGTATATTCCTTCACACAAAGTGAATTGTCAGGATGTCAAAACAGTCACTCCGGGGTGCTCAACCAATGATTCTCAGTGACATATCCAGATGCAAAAGAAAAAGTGGCACTCACCAAGCCGATTCCTGTGTTCCTTTATTGGCACAAGATAAAGTGGGCAGCAAGATGCTAGTGACTGTGCAGAGATGAGCCATTTCACACTACAAGCGCTTCCTCTAGCTTTCTGACCAGAAGACTAGAGGAAGGTCTTGTAGTATAAAATGGCCCATCTCCTCACAGTGGCTGGCGTCATGGTCCTTGCTTTATGTTGTTTAAATAAAGGAACACAGAAATTAGCCTGGTGGGTGCCACGCTTTCTTTTGTTTGTGGATTGGTAAGTTTTATTTTTTTATAATATTCACAGATGTCTTTCCAAAAACTTTGTGTCTGGAAACCACCTTTAAGCCAAAAAAGTGTCAATAGCAAAATAGGTAATAAAAACTATTTGCAGTTATATGGCTTGTGCTAGACCTATTTCCGACAACTAATATGGCTGGAATTTAGGCTTTGTATTAAAGCTCGAACCCTGCAGCCACTTGTGATTCTGCTGAACCAAACTTACATTAGGTTCACACTAGCCTTCGAGTCTCCTTAGGAGACTCCATCCCTTAAAATTGGCGGAGAGAAAAGTCCTGCAAGGAGGTTTTAGTATAAAACTTGCAGAAACCGAGCAGAAACCCGGAGGTCCCCTAGGCTTCCATGGTTAACCACTTTTTAAGTGGACAAGGTCTCCATCTTTCAGGTCCGCATGTGGACCCAAATGACGGAGACCCTTACGCTAGTGTGAACCTAGTGTTAGATCATCATATCTAAGTTCAGCTCAGTAAAACTGCAGAGGGTCTTATGTTGTGGCTGTGGAACGAGTGCCAAAATACTGCCATATTATGGTCATCTAAAATAGGTCTAAAGCAAAGCTTCACTCAAACTCAATTATTATATAGCTTATTGGCCTATGATCAACCCTAGTATGACTATAATATGTACAATAAAGTTGGAATGAAATTTATAATGGTTACCTATTTATTATCATTTGCATTTTGTAACGGTATTTATGTATATAAAGCGGCTTATGCTTTACATTTCTCTACTGCTATCTCTTTACACTTAAGCTAAGACTTGACTAATGTTTAGTATAGCATGTGCTATAGAAAGAATCTCCGCTCTACAAATGTTCTGCTTTAAAGCTGTTATTGTACAGTAAATGCTAAATGTCAGTATAAGCTTTGTATTGTGTGCCATCTTTTATATGTTCAGACTGAAATATCCCAGCAGGGAATTTTGTTATTCAGCTCATGATATGAATTTTGGGGCAGTAATGTGAAAACTGGGTATTTAAAAAATTTATATTTTTTAATGTGCCCTCTACTAAATGAATAAATAAGAAACGAATAACTAGACACAGTACTGGCACTTTAAGCATTTAGTAGTCTGTATGATGATCAATGTAAGGAGATGAAAAGGTAAAATTGAGGAATCTTAAAGGGGTTATCCAGGATTATAAGCCACAGCTGCTTTCTTTCAGAAACATCCCCACTTCCTCTTCTCAGACAGTGACATCACGTCCATTGGTCACCTGGCCATACTGTATCTAGCATGATCATGTGACCAATGGGCGTGATGTCACTGCCCAAGTAGAGGAAGTGCAGCTCTTTCTGCAAGAAAGCAGCCATGGCTTATAATCCTGGATAATTGGAATCCAATCAAAAGGAGTTTTCTGGAATTTAGATTTTGATGACCTACTCTATCCGTAGTATTGGTCATCAATACCAGATCAGTGGAGATCCATTACCCAACAACCCACCTATGAGTTGATATCAGAAGCGTCGGTCACCAGAACTAACACAGTGTATAGAGCCAGAAACAAACAGTAGCCATTACAGGTTACTGCAGCTCAGTTCCCATTCAAATGAATGGGTCTGAGCTGCAGTAACCCAGCCTGGCCAAAACACATTGGGGCAGATTTATGAAAGTGCACCCTTTGCCGGACTCTGCTCCTGAAGAAAAATATATGCCAGGTCATAGCTGGCGTACATTTCAGTCATCATGTATGTCATATTTCAGGCATAAATGATAATAAATCTGCTGAGGCTGATGGCCCCGCCCCCTGAACACTCTCACCACGCACCCATTTTTGGAAAAGTGCAGTAATGCAAAAAGTTACAATTTTTATTTTTTTTTTTGCAAGAATCCTATTTGCACAAAAAATTGCAACTTTTTATGCGTTGTACACCAGAAAACTGGGCCATTGTACACAGCTGTCTTCATGCATAGCTGGCTCCCTATACCGCACTGGATCCATCAGCTGATTTATGGAGGTGCTGGGTTCTGGATCCCCACCAATCTGATATTGATGACCTATCCTTCAGGTAGGTTATTAATGTCTAAATTCCAGAAAACCCTTTTAATACCCTCCCTGGGGCTAGAGAAGCAACCGATTTTTCAGACTACTTAGAAAGGGGTCTCCTCATGAGCTGTATTAAATTAGGTCATGTGACCTCTCTCGGGTTTGCTAATTGGTTGAGAGGACTAAACAGTGGCAGGGGTATCTTGTCAACTATTTAGTGGTTAGACCTTTATCCTGCTAGTCAGTTCTACAGGAGAAACTGTAAGGCTACGTTCACAACTGTGCTCATTTACCATTTTGGGAATTCTGTCCCCCATTCTGCTTGAAATTATGGTCTATGGGGTTCACAGGTAACCGCTTTTTAAGGCGGATTAGGTTTCTGTTTTTCGGGTCCCCAAGCGGACCCGAAGAACGAAAACCCGAACACTTGTGTGAACCTAACGTAATAATTGGATAAATCTCAGTGACAGGTTCCTTTAAGCTGAATATTTTTAATCACTGACCCCAATATAAATTTTCCTGTCTTATTGCTGCTGCCTAGGCAGAGTAGTAAATTGGTTTATGAGTGACTATAATGAGTACTCCTTGTCTAATATAGCACTAAATTTGTCAATATGCGCTTGACAAGAGTTATCTGAACCAATGCAATCTGTAGATAGTAAACTGTAGTAATTTATGGGAAATGACTGCATTAATTAAGGAGATTACAAGAGTAGTTAAACTGGGCCTTAATTGCTAGATGTATTATAGCCGAGAGCTGCATTCACAATTCTACCGGTTGTCGTTGGAACCAGTCGGCATTCTTGGTGCATAGAGCTAATCTGTGCTGCTATAATGCATTAGGACACTAAGCTTTCCATGTAATGGAGTACTATAAAACCAAGTCTAAAGACTACCATGAATACAAATCATTATTGCATCATTAGAAATACTGGAAGATGTAAGCTCTGAAGCCTGAAGAATTGTAAATGCAGCTTGGAACTATTACACTTGATGTTACGTAGGATCAAAATAACTGAAAGATACTTTAGTTTAATTCTATAATTTACCTATTAAATAGTCTACAATGTTAGACACTCCCTTTAAAGTGGACCTTTCACCTCTTCTACCAACTCTAACACTTTGCAGTCTTCAGTAGGTGATGTATCACTGATTCCAATAATGTCAGAATTGCTTCTCTAGCCCCCACCGTTCCTGAGCAATCATTTATTTTAGTTTCTGCCCCCAATATGCTAATTAGGTTCTCTACTGTCAAGTGGGTGGTCTCAGGATCTCTGCTCCAGACCACCTGACTGTAGAGAACCTAATTAGCATATTGGGTGTTGAAACTAAAATAAATGATTGCTCAGGAACGGTGGGGGCTAGAGAAAAAATTCCAAGACGGCATCTATTGAAGGATACAGAGTACTGGAGGTAGTGGAGGTGGTGAATGGTCTCCTTTAGGCTCAATATCCCTGATGAAAATTAAAGAAAATGATGGTTACCTATAGATCCTTTTAGTTAAAAAAAATCTAAATGTTATTCAATTCTTTTATTTTATATTTTGGATCAAGTCGAACTTTTGAGAGAGAGTCCGGTACCATAGAGGTATGCAGTGAGTGTACATATGCTATCTGTGTATTATACATTATTTCGGTGTATGTAGTAGATGTGCTTTAATCTCAAGTAGGTGATTCTTGCTTCTATGTATATTTTAGTAGTTGTTTGATTTGCCTCAATCTGTAAAAGGATAATTTGTAAGAATTAAAGAAATGCTCCTTGAAAAACTGACACCCTGTTATGCCAATGGCAAGGGTCTATAGGGGCGGAGCTTGACCACTACCTTTCCTGCGCTTTGAATTCTTGCTCCACCCCCTTCAAGCTTTGCTGTAGGCATAATACAGTTTTTCTAGAGTAGTCCTTTAAATATTGTGGTCTTACATCTTATGGACCATTGCATATGTGCAAAGCACACGTGACCCCCAGTGTTATGGCATTGATAAAAGATCCCATATTTTGTATTATTTGGTTTGTACCATAATAAAGCTGAACATTTAAAGACATATCAAATCATGTTTTCTATTTTTTGGCATGTTCCTGAAACTACACTGCAGATATGTACTCTCTGTGCTTAAGGTAAATGATATGTTTCATGTATAGTTTCAACATAGTGAATGTGAACTCCAGATCCGTACCAATGTACCTGTATCTCCTATGTTGGCTTATGTTATGTTCTTAGTTGATATTGATATTTTTTGTTAACGTATTAAAGCGGTGTGTTTCTGTGGACCATTGTTCAAAGGCTATTGTTCTTTATTTTCATAGAGTAGCCTCAAAAGTTTACTTTGATACATAACGCTTTTTAGTAACAGGTAATTCTGGGGGGTATGGGTTCTCCTTGTGGAGATCCAGCTGGTGTATCAATGTTACCTGGGAAAATAGGCAAATTAGCTCTTTTCCAGAAGAAAGAAGGCTCTCCCTCTAGTGCCATCTATAGGTAGCTTCTCTATGAGTCAATGTCCAAACCATTACAGAGCCTTAGAAACATGACTTGGCCAAACCAAAGATGCCCATCTGTACAGACCTTTTTCATAGTCCTTATGACCCATCAGTACAGGAATCTGGTTGACTGGATGATATACCTTTGCTGCAGCTCTGGGGAATACTGGTGGACATCCATTTAATGTAGGGGGTCTTACAGCAGGTTGTCAAATGGTATTCTGGTTCCAGCAAATAAAGTATATGTAATATGCACTTTCTGTTATATGTTGTGTATCATTTCCTCTTGGCGGTCTAGATCTCTTCTTTGAGTCATTAAAGTCAATATATTCGCAAGATGAATATCTGTCCTAGTCATGTGATGGTCACACATACCCTAGGCTTATAACAAGAGTGAGTGCTACATACTACTAACCATAAAATACTTACGGCTTTCACTTTTAAGGAAACCTTCACACAAGCGATGGTCAAAACGGCCATAAAAAGTGCCTTGTTCACCTGGATTAACTATGATCCCCCACATCATTTACTACACATTGATCATAGAGCAACTCAAAGAGTAAACTATGATATATAAAGTACCTGGATAACAGATGTCAGATAACACATTAAACGGAGGTTGTGCAGGATTAGAAAAACATGGTAACCTTCTTCCAGAAACAGCACTACACCCAGTGGCGATTCTACCATGGAGACATGATAGGCAATTGCTATAGAGCCCATGGAGGGAGGGACCCCCAGGTCCCCCTTACAACACTTTGATCTTATTTGATGTCTAGCAATCCAAGTGCCATAAATCCTTCTCCCATGTTCTGTTTATTGAGATTTATGATACAGTTTGTCAGACATGCCTTTTGACTCAGGAGATGAATAACCTTCAAATTACAAAGCAGCAGTGGGTCAGTATATAGTCAAATAATGGAGGCTGCTGAGAAAAATGTAACTGAAAAGGTTAATGCCATCTGGACTTGTGGACTGTAGGATGAAATAAGCACACCATTGTTAGTGATTTTTTTTTTTTTTTTTTTATTCTTCAGACACATTTACTTAAAAATATCAGGAGAAAATAAATTATTTCTACAACCATTGTTTTTCTTTACCCTGTCTTCTAGGGATTTTTTTTATTTTTACTATGGGGCCACATGATTTTTGTGTACACCCCATGCCCCATTCATTTCAATATAGCTGAGCGGTAATACTTTACATACTCTATGTACAAAACCAAGGCCCGTATAGGTGTGGAGCTGTTTCTACAAGAAATCAGCACTTTTTTGTAATCCTGTGTAACCACTTTAAATGTCCTCCTGTGGAGATCTCAACAGGTCATTTGGACTTCATCGAATTCAATCCAATGGCCGTAATCTTCATATACTGCATGTAAATCAAAGGCTATTGCAACCTAAAAAGTATATTATAATATATAACCTTGGTGATTGGTGGCCAGATAAGAGTGTATAACGGTCATATTGTAGAGATCTCATGAGCTTGCCTGGACTGGTTCATGCCATGGCCCTAACCCTCCAATACTTGTACATCATAAGAAGAATTTTTCTCTGAGTACCACAAAATGTAGCAGGTTTTCTGTACTTTTTTGTGTCATTCTGGAGTACTAAAATGTACTTACTTACCTTTTTTGGGCTCAAAATATCCAGCGATGAGCAGTTTAGAAGGACACATCTGTATGATGATGTGGATGAGGTCATCTGCTCCAGGGTTTCTATAGGCCAGTTCCTGTCTTGTAAAGAAATGCATTGTGAACACCATAAAAGAAAATTTGAAGAATAGTAGAATGTTTCACATTCCCACACTCATAGCCTTTCTCAAGCTGATTAATACTACCTAGCTCGTCATCCAAGGAGAAAAGAGTATACTACTTGACTCCAACTAGCCCTTCTATTATAATGGTGCCTGTGGAGAGGGGGGGACCCTTGTAGATTCATGCTCCCTATAAAGAAGAAGTGAACTTCTCCCCTCCTACTTCAAGTCTCATGTTTGGGCATTTGTAGGTCATAGAGGGGGGTTGTGGGTCACTAGAGACTATAAGTCATAGCAGAGAGCTGCTAAATAAAAGTTCCTGTTCTGGTTGACATACTTTAGTATTATGTGGCACCCCATGGAAATAAATTGAAGGATGTCTTATTGGAAAGGATTCATTAAATTGTTGCTACACGTAAAGCTACTTGAGGGTACATAGAAGTTTCTAAGAGTCCACTCATTCTCATTTATTGCATACAAAATCTTTCTCTCTTTAAAGGAAAAGATAGCACATACACTACTGTAGGGGAAAAGATATGTGTAACTCAGTGGCTTCTTTCATTAACAAAATTTCACCTTTTGACACCCTCTAAGGACCACGAGATTAGTGATTGCAGTAGATTAGTGGCTGCAAACTCACCAACCAGTAACTAGAAAATACAAATCTCATCCATATGGTGCAAGTAAAACCTGGTTTTAAAGGGGAGCTTCATTCAGTTCCATGGGGCTGTGGGCACTGCCGGAGATTACAGTCCTGGAAGCCCCATAGCAGTGAATGGAGCACCAATCATGTAAGCACACTTGCGCCCCATTCACAAAGAGGCTTTAGGGAGACTTTTGGTCCCTGTCCACCTGATCATAGGCGACTGGACACTTATGCCATGCCCCATGGATCGGAGATAAGTGTCCATAATGGCACAACCCCTTTAAGCCTGCTGCATATGGCTTCTACCTACCAGTTCAGCCAGTTTCAGTTTTTCGATTTGTGGAATGGTGACTCACAGGGACGATGCACTGCTTACAAATTTTCCTGTGGAATTATATATTTATATTTAATTTTTAGCTATAAAATATATAATTTTTAGTGATTTATACTAATATATATGGGGTTTTTTTTTAACAGATATAGTTTTAAAAAAAATCACATTTAGGCCATTGCCACACACTACAAACATGATGCAGAATTGCTTTGTGCCTTCCTTCTGCATCATGTGTGTAGTGTGTAGTCCCGGCCTAAAGGTTTTAAAAAAAAATATATATATATATATATATATATATATATATATATATATATATATTTAGCTAAATATTTGTTTTCTTTTTTGGGGGGGAAATATTATTAATATTATTTTTTTTTTTTATATAGGCAAAAAAAATTGCAAAAATATTACCAACATGTTGGTCTACTTACAGTATCCTGTACTTGTCCTAAATTATATTATGACCTTCTAACGCTAGGCACTCACTAGTGTTCGGGTTTCCTGATCCGTTTAAGAAGCAGTTACACGCTGAAACCCAAGGACCCCATAGAATATGATGGGTTTCCACCAAGTTTCTGCCAATTTTATACTGAAATCGGCGGAGAGAAAGTCCTCCTTGCAGGACTTTTCTCTCCACCAATTTTAAAGAAAATCTGGGATGGAGTGCCAAACACTGCCCGAACGCTAGTGTGAACACAGCGTTACACAGTTTTATAGAAACTTCAGTATGAGACTCTGAGCTCATTCCTAAAAGCAATCCGTGCTGGTTCAGTGTTGCAGTGAACAATTTCATATGCATTGGTGGTCCAGGGTATGTGTACCAGAATTGAAAAATTTGTCCCAGGAATTTTGGACTTTTATATCCTAAAATATATAAGGAGCTGTCTATCTATCTATCTATCTATCTATCTATCTATCTATCTATCTATCTATATACTCTATCTATCTATCTATCTATCTATCTATCTATCTATCTATCTATCTTTACTGTATCTATCTATCTATCTATATACTGTATCTACTGTATCTATCTATCTATCTATCTATCTATATACTGTATCTATCTATCTACAGTATCTATCTACTGTATCTATCTACTCTATCTATCTACTCTATCTATCTACTCTATCTATCTACTCTATCTATCTACTCTATCTATCTATCTACTCTATCTATCTATCTATCTATCTATCTATCTATCTTTATATTTGCCATGTTAATAAATATATCTAAAAAGAGAGAAAGAATTCCTTGTTGCCTTGGAGATACACCATCTTAGATCACTATTCCTAATCACCAGTCTGCTGGGAAGAGGTTAAAACTATTATATCATTGTTCTGTTTGTAGCACAGAAATCTTAAGTATGTACGCCAGGCAGCAATTCAGGTGTACAATACACATTTCTATATTTATCGCCAAATTCTGAGAAGAATCATTGAAACTCCATCAGTGTATCTTATGAATGATAAAGATCAACAGTGATATTGATAATGGGTCATCCAGCAGAATAAGCAGATTGACTAAAGTGCCAAAAATATGTAGAAATGATCATTTATTAGCGCTGAAATAAATAATGCTTAGTGCAAGATCTTAGTTTTAAAGTGTACTTTTGCATAAATCAATAGTACATTATATGACTTGTATTCTGCGTTATTTTGGAGTTTTCCTCTTGCAGGCTTTACATGTTTGCAGTTCTCCATGTGCTGGTGGGTAAAAACTAGCTGCTATACACTGCACACAGTATGTCGAGGAGAATCTGTTCCTTAACAGTCTGCCTCTCGATCAGAAATAGCCCAAGACTATGCAGTATATAAATGGAGAAGTACTGTCCTGTGCTTGTGTGAATAAAATACTTTGCTTGTGATAGAAAGCTTCTATTCTGCTCCAGAATAACACTACATCTCCCCAGTGCGTCAGTCAGTTCAGTCAATGAGTCATTGTGTGAAATTTATTTAGACTGGCAATTTCTGTTCCATTTTTGACACCCTACATGTGCCAGAATCTCAATTAGGACATAAAGTATAATAAATCTGCCAGGCTATGGGAGACCTGACCCCTCCCACTAAGCCTTACCTTCCCTGACAAATGGTGTTCAAGGATCAAACCACAAAAGAGTGGTATTTTTTTCAACTTTTATTGCCAAATTTTGGCTGAAGGGATTTCATAAATTCCCCTATAACCTGTGATCCCTAGAATAACACGTCATTCTCTGTCTAAAAGAGTAACAGAATGACACATACAGAACAAGAAATATATTATAATATATATTATAAAATTATATCAAGTTTTAAGTAGAATAAATATACCAGCGAAAGCAATTTATGGAGAAAAATACCAGTTATACAATACTAAAAGTCAACTTTCTAACACTGTATGTGTGGTTGTTGTGGTATATTAAAAGAAAGGGCCCCATTATTTGTTGTAGGTCTGGATTCACATCTAAAAGAGTAGTCAGAACAAATTCATTGAAATACTGATATTTTATTAACCATCAAATGCTTTTTTGGAGTAAAATCATGTAGAAGTGAATATCTGGTATTGAAAATGTAGACCATTAGGCCACTCCACTGCTGCATTCATAACATCCATAGTAGAATGGACATAAAAATGTTGACTCTGTAGAGCCCTGTTCTATGTCAGTACGCCAAAACAAATATTTTTGGAGATTTCATTTATAAATTTTAAGGTCTTTTAGAAAGCCTGAACTCATATAGAACAAGGAACTTTTAGTAGAAACCACCAGTATATTGTATGTAAAACCCTCCATTATGGTGGGCCACCATGCCCATCCAGACATCTTGTAGAAGATATTCTATACTATGTAAATGATTTACTAATACGTTCTGCAATAGATTTTTTTCTTAATTCCTTTGAACCCAGACAAAAATTCTCCACTAAACTGTGACTAGTTCTCAATCCATTCAATGAGAGAGTCCTCATGCGTCTATAGCATTTATAGTCCTGATGTTTAGAGGAAGTGACCTGAATAGTCTGCCCTTTCGCAATATTATATCATCAAAACCTCTGATCCAGGATATTTTCAGAGAATTATATTCTGATATAACTGTCAGGTCAGGACTCAGTAGGTGGCATATCCATTTCCTTGAGCTGTTCTTCATCTGAAAAGTCATTAGTTCCAAAATAGTGTTCTAGTATAGTAGCCAATATGCCTCTTAAAAGATGTCATTTTCAGAAAATGCCATTTTAATGACAGCCTTTTGACTTGCTGAATCCCCCCTACCTACATAGACATCATAAATTCTCTATTTTTACTGCAGATGATCCTGTGTATTGTATAACTTGTTTTACTTTGGTGATGACCTACTTGACCGTGATAGATGTGTCTGTCAATAGATGTTCTGAGTGTGACAGGAGGCTTAGAGTACGCTCGGAGAAGTAGTAATATATTAAAAAATAGCAGATTAAAAAATTTTTACAATCCTATTGAGACAATCTATAATGGACAATATTATTTTATGCCTTTTTTTTAAAAAAAACAGAGACCTTTGTATGGGGCAATAGAAGAGGGACCAACAAGAACCCTTAAAATAACCAGTGATTATTAAAAGGAACATGTCGCCATGGAAATGCTGTTGAATCTTTGGGCACCATGTTATACAGCTGGTGGTGCTGAGCAGATTTATAATTTGTTTTATAGGAAAAGATTCAGTATAACTTGTCATTTATCGATTTAAATCCCTGTCCTTTCTATGCTTAAGAGTCCAGTGGGCGGTCCTAATCAGGGATTGATCGATGTGCTTGGCTCCTCCTACTCTATAACATGATGCTGACAGATAAGACTGTATGGTTAATGTGATAGGTTCCCTTTAGGAAAAGAAGATCGGGTCAGATGGGTAACTGTCTTGTGGCCATGCCAATAGATGCCAATGTCTACGGTACAATACATAATATTAGAACACATATATTCTGCAGATAGCAGGGTTTCATTGGCTCAAATGGTCTTCCAGTGGGCCCAGGGTCAGACACAATAATAGACCCTGAGGCTGAAGCCCCATGTTGGGAAAACGCAACATTTTACAGTACCTGCAAAGTGGATGGGATTCTGGCTAATCCCATCCACACATTGCAGAAAAAAATCTGCAGCGGAAAAGCTGCGTTTTCAAAAAAAAAAAACACGGTTTTGAGAATCGCAGCATATCGATTATTCCTACGTTTTACATATAGGTATAATATGGGCAGAAAGTCCACAGAGTAAAAATTTTTTGAAAATGCAATGAAAAATGCTGGAAAAAAAAATGTGATGCATTTCCACTGCATTTTTTTCTGCAGCATTTTTTTCAGTGTTTTTTGTGGGGCCTTACCCTCCAGGTCCAGCAGCAGCCCATTGAACGGTGACCTTGGAGCCCGTCACTTGTCATTAGGGTCTATTTCTTATGGGATGGCTCACAAATAACCTATTAGATCTTATGAATGATATATATGCCCTACATGCTCAATGAATAAAAAAAAACAAAAAACTTATAGTGCTCTTAAAACTGGAAATTCACCTCGAAGAATTTAAGATTAGAAAAATATGAATGTTATCTTCCAGAAACAGCAATAGTCTAAGGCAGGGTTCACATTTGAGACAGAGTTGCATTTTTCTATCCAAAAACACTGGGTGAAAAAAATCCATCGTGCACAACTTTTTCGGTCACTGCTTTCAGTTAAAAAGAACAGACAGACCCCATTATAGTCAATGGGATCCATTGGTGTCCTCCAACAGACCAGAACAATGGACACCCCTGACGCTAGTGTGAACCTATCATTATCCACATTATCTGAGACCCAATTGTCTAACTGAATTCCCAACAGTTTGACCTCAAGGTGGTTTATAGATATGAGGATTCCATTTTGCTGCAGATACAATGTTTGAATTAAAAATTTTTACCAAAGACAAAAGTAAAATATTTGTAGTTGTATTTTATTTACGTAAATGCTATGTATATGATATAGTAACATATGCTACAGCACAGTACAAAAAAAATTCTTGTACAATGACCGAAATAGACCTTTAATTCCATAGAATTATTCTCGTGTTGTGGATTTTCATGGTTGTGTATAATGTGCTCCACTTGTACAGCCTAGAAAACCCCTTGTATAATATTTACTGTTTTCATCCACTTCAGAAACTGTAATAAGAGACACTATAATTAAACCAGAAATATCACAAAGGACTAGCAAAAAAAAAGAAACGAAAAGAAGGTGGAATTATAAGTAAGAGTGGCAAAGTCATTTCGTAAGAAATGTCAATTTTGCTTTTTTATATAGCTTTTTCTTTTTACTTTTATGCTGTTAAAACTCATGTGCTTATTGTTCTTGTATGATGAATATATCTGTTGTATAATTACTCTATTGTGTATTCTTTTTTGCTACTTTTTGGTGTATATAATGTTATCTTTACATTTCTGTTTGTGGTAAAAAAAAAAAAGTTTATGTTTATTTTTCTTAAATAATTTAAAATGCACTTCAAATTTGCATTTTAAAGGGTATTTTAACCTTTATTGAATTCATTACTGAAATAAACCATATTAAAATATTACAGGACACACTTTCATTGGTGGAAAAAAGGGGCCACATAGCACAGGCCCATCATAGGACCACCACTGCTCACACAATAGGTCACCTCATTTTTTTCACTTTAAGGATTAGGTATGCCAATACTGTAAATAGGAGATAGGATCAGTCCCTTATGATTTTTTTAAAATGTGGAAATACATTGGAATATACAGGAGGCCAGTTAAAGGTCATAATACCCTTTTATATACTGTATGTCAGCCGGGTGAAAATGTATCACAATTTTTGTAATTTGTACCGTAGATTACATTGTCGAACCTATTACTTTTGAAGTCTTTAAGATGTTGTTCACTATACCATTGTCTAAGACACCTTGTGCCCTGAAGGTCCTTCAAAGAGCAGGTTACGCATGTTTCTCCTTTAAGTTTTCTTCTTTTCATTATAGGAATCACCTTATGTAATGTACAAGAAAAACCATGAGCTGTTGGAAGGAAATGATAAGTTTGAAGGATATTGTGTAGATCTGGCCTATGAAATTGCAAAACATATTGGTATCAAGTATAAAATTGCAATTGTTCCTGATGGAAAATATGGAGCAAGGGATTCGGATACAAAAATCTGGAATGGAATGGTGGGAGAGCTTGTATACGGGGTAAGCAAACTACTTAAGTTTTTGTCTTGCTTCTAGTTTAAAGTTGTCTATTAGCGAATATGGAGGTGATGAAGGGCAGATCTACCTCTTGGGACATCCTCTACAATAATGTATGATAATGATGATAAAGAATAGTTTAACAGAATAATTGAGACTAATTGGGACTGATATATTAATACCTTTTGTACTTGCATGAGATACTCTGGCCTCTTAATAATTTTGGTGCTCATTGGCAGGTCTAATGCGCCACAATTGAAACTTACGCCATCCAGAGACTGTCGTAGATTTCAGTCATAACTTGTGACAATTTTATTGAGTAAGTTATACTAACTCTAGTGGGCTGATAACTCATCAATTGACCACCAGTTGTTGTTTTCATATTTCCAGTGTTGGAGATTGCAGTCCAGTGGGGTAGTTGAGTGAAACCCTGGGTCATGTACTGTAGCCATTGAAGGCTTGCTCAGTTGTGTATGGAGCCTTCACAAACACACTTCAATGGAGAGAGTCACCAACAGTGGCCAATTCTCTTTTGAAAATGGTCATACACATTACATTAATGATGATTAATTATAAACCTGGGAAGTTTGCAAGGACCAGCTAACCATGTGTTGTTTATAAGGGTGCCTTGTCTTTTCCCTGATATCTGCCTTCAAGGATGATTGTGGTTTTGGATTTCAACACACTCAATCTTTTTGTTCTCAGCAGAGATAACCCATCACCATAGCAGTCTAGCCGCAGCTTATACCCCACTCCCCATACAGAACATACAGTGCCTTGCGAAAGTATTTGGCCCCCTTGAACTTTTTAACCTTTTGCCACATTTCAGGCTTCAAACATAAGGATATAAAATTTAAATTTTTTGGTGAAGAATCAACAACAAGTGGGACACAATCGTGAAGTGGAATGAAATTTATTGGATATTTTAAACTTTTGTAAAAAATAAAAAAACTTAAAAGTGGGGTGTGCCAAATTATTCAGCCCTCTTAAGTTAATACTTTGTAGCGCCACCTTTTGCTGCGATTACAGCTGCAAGTCGCTTGGGGTATGTCTCTATCAGTTTTGCACATGGAGAGACTGAAATTCTTGCCCATTCTTCCTTGGAAAACAGCTGGAGCTCAGTGAGGTTGGATGGAGAGCGTTTGTGAACAGCAGTTTTCAGCTCTTTCCACAGATTCTCGATTGGATTCAGGTCTGGACTTTGACTTGGCCATTCTAACACCTGGATACGTTTATTTGTGAACCATTCCATTGTAGATTTTGCTTTATGTTTGGGATCATTGTCTTGTTAAGATAAATCTCCGTCCCAGTCTCAGGTCTTTTGCAGACTCCAACAGGTTTTCTTCCTGAATGGTCCTGTATTTGGCTCCATCCATCTTCCCATCAATTTTAACTATCTTCCCTGTCCCTGCTGAAGAAAGGCAGGCCCAAACCATGGTGCTGCCACCACCATGTGTGACAGTGGGGATGGTGTGTTCAGGGTGATGAGCTGTGTTGCTTTTACGCCAAACATATCGTTTTGCATTGTGGCCAAAAAGTTCGATTTTGGTTTCATCTGACCAGAGCACCTTCTTCCACATGTTTGGTGTGTCTCCCAGGTGGCTTGTGGCAAACTTTAAACGAGACTTTTTATGGATATCTTTGAGATGGCTTTCTTCTTGCCACTTCCATAAAGGTCAGATTTGTGCAGTGTCCTATGGACAGACTCTCTCACCTCAGCTGTAGATCTCTGCAGTTCATCCAGAGTGATCATGGGCCTCTTGGCTGCATCTCTGATCAGTCTTTTCCTTGTTTGAGATGAAAGTTTAGAGGGACGGCCGGGAGTTGTTAGATTTGCAGTGGTCTGATACTCCTTCCATTTCAATATGATCGCTTGCACAGTGCTCCTTGGGATGTTTAAAGTTTGAGAAATCTTTTTGCATCCAAATCCAGCTTTAAACTTATCCACAACAGTATCACGGACCTGCCTGGTGTGTTCCTTGGTCTTCATGATGCTCTCTGCGCTTTAAACAGAACCCTGAGACTATCACAGAGCAGGTGCATTTATACGGAGACTTGATTACACACAGGTGGATTATATTTATCATCATCAGTCATTTAGGACAACATTGAATCATTCAGAGATCCTCACTGAACTTCTGGAGTGAGTTTGCTGCACTGAAAGTAAAGGGGCCAAATAATATTGCACGCCCCACTTTTCAGTTTTTTATTTTTTACAAAAGTTTAAAATAACCAATAAATTTTGTTCCACTTCACAATTGTGTCCCACTTGTTGATTCTTCACCAAAAAAATTTAATTTTATATCTTTATGTTTGAAGCCTGAAATGTGGCAAAAGGTTGAAAAGTTCAAGGGGGCCGAATACCTTCGCAAGGCACTGTATGTACAAGGGTATGGGGGAGGGTGAGTAAAAGGGGGGATTTAACAAATGTTTGCCAGCAGCTATTTAAAGTCTATGGCCAGTCTTAGTCTGAGCTTTATGATTAGAAATCAGGTAACCCTTGGTTACTTTGGATAGAGAAGGTCTAAGAAGTTGGACTTCAACCTGTGGATATGTCATCAATGTTTGACATGGAAAGCCATTGAAAATATGAAGAACTGTTTACCATGAACAGTTCTCATTTAGGGTCTCAGTACAGTAAGGTATCTTCATCAATAGGTACTAGTGATCGCCATAATAAATGCAGTGCTGGTCACATATACCCGTAATTTGGCACAAATAGCACAAGAATTTTGGCACGTTTTTATCAGTGAATCTACCCCATTATAAACTTACATTCTAAACATCTACAGTATTACCTTTCTAAAAGAACATGTAAAACAATTTGACTCCTATCTTGTTTTACAGAAAGCAGAGATCGCAGTGGCTCCGTTGACTATCACCTTGGTGCGAGAAGAGGTCATTGATTTTTCAAAGCCTTTCATGAGCTTAGGGATTTCTATCATGATTAAAAAACCACAGAAATCAAAGCCTGGAGTCTTTTCATTTTTGGACCCATTGGCTTATGAAATCTGGATGTGCATAGTTTTCGCTTATATAGGAGTAAGTGTCGTCCTTTTCCTCGTAAGTCGATTCAGCCCTTATGAGTGGCATACGGAAGAGCCTGAAGATGGTAAAGATGGGCCCAGTGATCAACCTCCAAATGAGTTTGGTATTTTTAACAGCCTTTGGTTCTCCCTTGGAGCCTTCATGCAGCAAGGATGTGATATATCGCCAAGGTTAGTATAAAACAACAATCGATTGAATTGGTTGACTAAGAGACTAATCTTCAGAACCTAAAAAATTGCAGCAAAAGGATTTATTTTTGATTTTAGCACGAAATGTAAAGTTCAAGATTTACATAATATTGCAGATTTGGTGAGATTACATTTTGGGGTTTCTTATCCTGCTTAATGAATATTTGTCTTTGTAGTAAATATTTTATCCATTTTGCAGGAGGTTAGGAGAGAAGAAAAGAATGATATAGGGAGGAGAGGAAGGGACTAGAAACATCAGAGAAGGAATAATGCAGATAAGAAAGAATAAAAATGGCAGGAGGAAAGATGGAAGGATGGATGCAAGGCAGAAAACGGAGAGAGAGGATGGAAGGGGAAAGTAAGGGAAGGAAAGACAGAAGGGAAGGAAAAGGAGTAAGGTAAAGAAGCATGGGTGGAAGTAACGTAAGGATGGGCAGGGAAGAGAAGGAAGAAGAGGGGGAAATAAAGGACAGGAAGGATTAAAAACAGGAAGGTGAGGGAGCTTTGGAAAAGTGGAGGAGAATGAAGGCAAGGCAGAAGGAAGGAGAGGATAGAAAGAAAAGGAAAGAAAGAAGTACATAGGGAAGGAAGGAAAAAATAAGGACATAATAAGGACATGGAAAAGACAGGAGGAAAGATGGAAGGATGGATGCAAGGAAGAAAGCAGCGAGAGAGAGGATGGAAGGAGAAAGTAAGGGAAGGAAAGACAGAAGGGAAGGAAAAGGAGTAAGGTAAAGAAGAATGGGTGGAAGTAAAGGAAGGATGAGCAGGGAAGAGAAGGAGGAAGAAGAGGGGAAATAAAGGATAGGAAGGATTAAAAACAGGAAGGTGAGGGAGCTTTGGAAAAGCAGAAGAGAAGGAAGGCAAGGCAGAAGGAAGGACATGGTGGAAGAAATAAAAGAAAAAAGGAAAGGAAGAAAGAAGGACATAGGGAAGGAAGGGAAAAATAAGGACATGGAAAAGGCAGGAGGAAAGATGTAAGGATGGATGCAAGGGAGAAAGCAGGGAGAGACAGCATGGAAGGGGAAAGTAAAGGAAGGATGGGCAAAGAAGAGAAGGACATAGGGAAGGAAGGAAATGTAAGGGCATGGAAAAAGGAAGAGAGGATATCAACAAAGTGTTGAAAAAGAAGGAATGACAGGAGGAAGCATAGGCAAGAAAATGGAAAAGAAGAAAGGAGCAAGAAAAAAGGAATTACTATTTTATATTATATACACCTTTGTCTGTGTCTATTCTTTGGTGAACATTTGAAGAGAAGTTCTGTGTTATATTTTAGGCTTTTTAGTATATATTTTTGTCAGTATCCTACAAATACATCCTGAGTGGTACAATAACCATCAATTCAATATTCATGAGAATAAATGATGTAAAATAGCAACCAAAAAGCTAACATATACAATAAATCTAATCTAATAGCATTGAGTAAGCAAAACAAATATGGCCACAGATTATAAGGGGGGGGGGGTCTCTGACATCCAAGGAGGTCATTCTTCTTGCAGCTAAGTGTTTAATATGGAACTAAATGTAATTGTTAAATTATGAAATGTAAATGTGCAAAAAATTTGACCAGAATTTCAAAACGTAAAAGCTGAAATTCGTGTTTAGATCTCTCTCAGGTCGCATTGTTGGAGGAGTATGGTGGTTCTTCACCCTCATTATTATTTCATCTTATACGGCTAACTTGGCTGCCTTTTTAACGGTTGAGAGAATGGTGTCACCTATAGAAAGTGCCGAAGATCTCGCCAAACAAACAGAGATCGCCTATGGAACACTCGATGCAGGGTCAACAAAAGAATTTTTCAAAGTAAGTACAATATAAGGACTAGTGACTTTTTTTTTTTTTGCCTGATATAGCTTTAAAGACAGTATCACTATATTACCATTGGTTGCTTGCAATATTATTTTTCCAAAGTAGTGTCAGATCTATCAGACTAGAAGTAAATACTCAAGTATTGGCCGGGGAACAGGGTGCAGTGTGGGAAAACATCATAGCAGGCACTGTCTGACCATTCTGACATTTACAGATATAGCATGCAGTAGGGAAAAACTGCTAAAAATACAATGTACTTAATATATCGTAACGTTGTCAGGAATAGTGGCGGTGATTTTTAAGCAAGATGTGCCAGAATTCTAGCTCAAAATGAATCAATTTGACAAGCACCAAATTTATTATGTGTTTTAGACCCTTTTTACATCTTAGCAAACAGTTTTAAAAGTGTCTAGAAAAGTATGCTAGGAGCCGCATAATGCATCAAAATAGGTGTAAAGTAACCAGCCAAGAGGTTGCACAAGGAAGAGAATAATATCAAATAAGTAACGCTAAACTTATCATCAGCACGAGCCGCCATGATAAATTTGATGCGGTTTTTGCCTTGTCTTGTATAGTTCCATGCTGTCTAAATATAAGACAATATTAATACATTTATCCCATTATTATTATTATTATTATTATTATTATTCAAGTGTACACTTGGCATATCCTGAAAATTCACCTGGATTAATAAATTTGCTTTAAAAAATGTTTTTAAAAAATGAAATTAAAAAAATCACTTTGTAAAAAGAAAAACATAGAATAAACATAAGATAAAATAAAAGCCATAAAACTGTAAAACTCATATTTGTTAGCAAAGTACAATAGTTTTAATGTGTTATCTATGGCAATTCGTGGCCTGAAAAATGGCAGAGATGTTTTTGCATTCCGTCAATGGTAAAAAGTAATATTGGTAAAATAACTACTTATGTGTACCCAAAAAGGTGCCAAAAACTCAATACGCAAGGCTTTATATAGCGTGGAATGCAAAAAATAAAATCAAAACATTTTTGCTCTTGTTCACAATGGGTTAACTACCGTCTTAAGTTCTCTTTAAAATTGCAAAGTATACAGTGCATTTAAGGTTCTGAACAAAAGCCAAATTTCAGGGAAGTCTTACATCCACGCCTTGCATATTAGGCGCTTGCTGCAGAGCGGAGATAGCAAAGTCACTGGCAGCTGAACAGAGAATCGGTATACTTGTAAAGCTGCCGCGTTTCGGTATCCATACATTTAACAAATTAATGAAGAAGCTTTGGTTTACTTTCCTTCGGGCAAACATGTATCATGGTTGTCATATGCATCGCACGTATTGATCTGGGCACGAGAGGTAAAGGGTGTCTATGTGTGCAGATCATTACCTCTTGTTCCTTGGGGATCTGAACGAAGCAAAAAAATAATTACAAGTAAATAATAAAACACTGCCTGCTATTGACAGAATTGTTATTTATCGGCCACCCAGTGGGATTTCTTCCTTCTATTAATAAGCTGTATCCACAGATTTGCTTCTGCTCTAGTTTGTATATCCATTTAAAAGTAATTGAAAAAGATTAGAAAGTTTGTTCTGTGTAACAACGTGCCAAGATTTTAACATCAATACAATGTTCTGTTTAGCCTACACATTCTTGCTAGCCCCCACCCCATTACCCTTCTCATAATATATCCCTGTTACATACAGATGTGTCCTCAATTATATAACTACATGACCGACCCGGTCACTGCCCCCAGCAAGATCAGTATACTGCTCTCCAGGGCAACAAATAGGGCACGACAAATGGTACACCTGCCAGGGGTCTAGGCAAACGAGGCTTAAAAAAGTGATCTACACTCTCCTGACAATTGCCCACTAACCACTGTATATTGGCCAAATGAGTCCTTTACAGAAGTCTACTTCCTTACCTTTCTTCTTGGTTCAAGATATCCCAAGATGACGGGCACAAGATGTCCAGCTTTGGGGGAAAAAAACATGTATCTATGGCTAGCCAGTGTTTTTGTTTTTTGTATTGTCAGAAATTTGAGTCCTTAACGGGATTTTCCAGACATTTGATATTGGTCCGGATTTAGGGAGCCTCCAGCACTGGAACTATACATTGGACAGAGCTGGAAGCAAACTCAATCCTCCATCCACTGTGTAGTGGCCATTTCTGATTACTGCAGTTCAACTCCTAACAAAGCTTCCGGCTCTGTCCACTGTCTAGTTCTTACACTAGCAAGTCTCTAAATCAGCTGATCGGTAGGGGTGCCAGGTGCCAGACCACACCGATGTGATATTGATGAGCTATTCTAAGGATACTGCAGGTCAATTGGAGCTGAGCTGCAGTACCACCACCCAGACTGCTTCCAACCATGCGTTGTGTATAGTATGGGCATTGGAAGTTGCTCTGTACAACTGATCAATGCAGGTATGCCTGTCCCCTTCCCCTCATGATCAGATATCCATGGCCTATTCTAAGGATAGGCCATAAAAATGAAATTCCTGGACAATCCCTTTAACAACATATTCAGAAAGATAAGGGTGGACATGTGTGTAATAGCATCTTACTACATATAATGCATGAAGCTAAAACAGCACATAAATATAAAAAAATCTCTCTTCTTCTACAATCCAGTTGTTCACCAAATGTAGATAAGTGAGCATAAAGTGAAGAATGAGAGATCTCAAGGAACCATACCCTATTGAGTAAGGGCTTATTCACAGTGAAAAACGGCCATCACCTGGGTGTATTCATTTGTCCATTTATTTAATAGTGAAAATGGTTCATTAAAAAAAAACTGACACGTCCTATATTTGTCAATTTGTATGGTTTAAAAAATAGTCATGTGAATACACCCATAGACTTTCATGGATTTTAAAACGACTATGTGATGGCCGTTAAAAAAACAAAAACAAAAAAAAAACGTACATCACAGTTTTATGTGATTAAGTCCAAAAACAGACATATACGTCTATGATATAAGCATATTAGTCAAAAGCTCAAAACAATACTGTCATTGTTCCCATGTTCTGCTTGCCTGGCAGGTTTTTTATCGGAAGTATTTATAGATTTGACTCATTATTATTATTATTTTGCAGATTTTGTATTTTTTAATAAATTATTCTTCAATACTTTTGTTTGTCAGAGATCAAAAATAGCAGTTTATGAAAAGATGTGGACCTACATGAAATCGGCAGAGCCATCAGTATTCACCAAGACAACAGCAGAGGGAGTGGCCCGCGTCCGGAAATCAAAGGGAAAATTCGCCTTCCTTTTAGAGTCTACGATGAATGAGTACATCGAGCAAAGAAAACCGTGTGACACAATGAAAGTTGGAGGAAACTTGGATTCCAAAGGATATGGAGTGGCAACACCTAAGCATTCTCTATTAAGGTGGGTGGAATAGTATAACAATATAAGATGTGTTGTTATAGTATTCCACCTTCCCTGATGTACCTGATATAGTTCTTTTTTGTGTTGTGTGTGAACATGTTTCTTCCCTCCATTTCATTGTATGTGCAGACAACAGGTAATTCATTCCATCTTATCCAGAACTCCTTGTCAAGGCCATGTACAACGCAATCTAATGTAACATTATGTGTAGGATATTTTTTTAATCAAAAAGAAAGGAAAAAATATAATTTGGGTTTACAATATTTTGCAATATGAGGCCAGCATAGATAGACTAGGATCTGAAACACTAGTATTGATATCAGTGACTTTAATTTACCTGTATTCTCCATAATATAACAGTTCTGGAACCTTTCCTTGGAACTCTGTGTTATTCTTTTTCCTTGTTATTCCTCCAGAATATTTTTGAATATATGGACAACTGGGCGTTACCATTCTTCTTGTAAAAGGGGTATGTCCCTACACAGTCTGCTGCTGTAGGCACTGATTGGACAGTGTTAGAGTAGGCAGAGGCACGCCCCCAACTGGTAACATCCTGTAGTCAATTTCTAAGATGAAAAACAGCACAATACAGAATTATAACAAAAGATGCTCCAGAATTGCCACTTCATGGAGAATAAACATTTTCCTAAAAAAGATAGGCAACAGGTTATCTTTAACTTTGTTGGCAACCAAGCAACCTGTTCAGTTTAGCAATATGTTTCATTATTTCCCAAAGTTTATAGTGAAAATATATCCTGTGGAGCTCATATTTGTAATCGCTTATAAAGTGCTCCTCCCTAATGGGATTCATTGTGTACAGATATGTCCTCGTAGTCAGACATGTCCAGATATGGGTATCACAAGTTAAGCATCTTTTCTGAGAACAACATGATTTTATGATACTTTATCACAAAGTGATATGCTAACTATTCTATATGCTCAGATATGTCCTAGCTTACCTGTCATATTGACTGGGCATGCCCAGATATGTGTATCACAAGTTGAGCATCTCTTCTGAAAACATCATAATTTTATGATACATTATCACAAAGTGATATGCTAACTATCCTATATAAACATATGTGTCTTCCCATACCTGCCCTATTAGCTGGGTATGTCCAGACATGTGTATCACAAGTTAAGCAGCTTTTCTAAGCACAACATAGCCTGTCGTGATTTTGTGTTAAATTGGCTTCAAGACAGATTGTAATCTTTAACCAAATTGGAGATCGCTTAAGTGCGCACACATCTGTACCTTAGATGTTCATCAGTATCCACTATGGTCAGTTTTATAGGAAGCCAGCTTATATATTAGTGTGATTTTGCATTGTTGTAGGAATCCCATAAAAACACATCAAGTACATTCATACCCTATGTTGGCCTGTTTGGATTTGATGTCAAAGTGCTGATTCCTTATGTTCTTTACATGTTATAACAATAGTTTACTTTAATACTATTATATATTATAGTAAGTTACACACCTTTTACACCTAGAAATCTTGGGATTGACAATTTCAAAAACTCTGCCCCTTTTGTGGTTACGTTTGTAGGATAGTCCTACCAAAAACTAGACTGCTGACAGATATGAATTGGTTTGCACAGGGTTGCACTGCTGTTCTGATTCTGTGGAATATAATGGAGAGTCACATATGCAAATTTAGCTGTACCTGATATCTCCTCTTGGTCACAAGTCAACTTTCAGTGCAAAATGAGAGTCAATTGATTCCCTTCCAAGTGGTGGCACTCCAACTAGCAAAACATTATGAGTCTTTGATATGTCCCAGCTTTGAAAAAAACATGATTTCAAGATATTCTGTTGGGCGCTGTTCACATTATAACTGTCTATGTGGCCACCCATTGGTTGCACTTGTATTGAATTTGTATCATGAGAATTTGGAGTCCTTAAAAGGGTTTCCAGGTTTTGGAGTAAACTCAGAGGCGGCCAGAGTCGGTGTAAAACATACAAAAAAAGACATGCTCACCTATTCACCCCATTGTCCAGTCCTGGTCCCCTTTTCCTCCTATGCTGGGACTTGCTGTATCAGAAGCTTTGAAGCTCACATGACTGCTGACCTCTGCAGTCGATAGAGAGGACCAGTAACGTTACTCACATATGTCACTGGTTCCCTAGTACTAAATGGTCTCAGCAGTCATGGGAGCCTCCCTGCTTCTGGTGGGGTGAAATCCGGCACAAGAGAGAAAGGGGACAGGGATTGTACAACAGTGTTCTGGGGATAGGTGGGTATGACTTTATTTTTTTTACACCCACCCTGATTGCCCATGAGTTTGCTCTATATCCTGTACAATCCCTTTAAGAAATAGTAAGGGTTGGATACATCCGCATTCCACTTTAACACACCCTTTTAGTGTAAGTGATACAGTCACCTTTCAGAATATATTAAAAGGGCTCTATAACCTGCCAACTATAGGAGACACAAATCATTTATATAGTTCAGGTTTCATACAATTTCCTAGAAACTTCCAAAGCGATATTTAGAGCATTTAATACTATACAACTTCCTAGTTCCGACTGATCTGAGTTCTGACTTGGAGGCGTCGGAGTAATTGCTGACATAATTGCTACAGGTCACTACTCACTTGCACTTTGTTAGTAAATGGCCGGCAGTGTCTGACTTAAATTATGTGCAAAATGAGATGACCTCAGACCATTTACTTTTATGTAATCCCTGCAGATAAAATGAGACATTGGGGAAGTGAAGCATTTGTCAAAAGTAATTATAAAACAAGCAAACATTGGTTAGGTGGTTGGCAAACACTGAGCGGAGGAGCACAACTTATAAAGTAGGGATGTTCTAGCTTACTAAGCATTATAAATATGAGGTCAGATGTTACATTTCTACTTGCTTCTACATGGTCTTCTTTGTTGCATACCTTTCGGTCACTTAGGGTATGTAAACTGTCACCAAAACATCAGAATTTTTGTTCTTTATTACCATTTAATCTCCGCACAATTTTATGTTGTTATTTCATTATCATTTTGCTATTGTGCTGTGAAACTGTATATGGTTATGGCTTTTTACCCTGCTAAATAACCCTCTCATAATGACTTATCGCAACGCTCTCTACGAACACCTTATTATTCATCATCTTAGCTTTTCATTCAAATCCAAATTCAATATTCCAGAACTATAACACCATTTTCCGCCTCTATGAATTGCTATTATTGTGCAGTGTTGGCTTTTTTTTATTTCTTCTTTTTAAGCTCATGAACCTTAAATAATTTAGAAACGAGCTTGAAACGGCTCAAGAGAAACTTCTCAAATAATGTTTTATGGGATGGAGATAATTTATCTTCTTTTTTAAAGTGAAGACTTTATAGCAGACTTTTAACTGTATCTAGTCTATGGGGGTTCTCTTGAGCAATTTTGCTTAATATGCTAAAGTAAAGAGTCCCAGCTCTACATAGGTACAGGGTTCATTCTGCTATAGCCAATCTCTATTCCTGGATTTCTATCACTCAGTACAGGGTTAGACCAACCTACCAGAATACAAGAGGAACCTCTAATGCCACGTATACTATATTGAGTCCTTAAGGTCCAGAAAAAGACAACCCACTTTGTGGTGACCTTGGAGTCAGTTACTTGCCACTAGAGATGAATGAACCAATTGGGTTCATTATGAATTTTCCAAAAATCTTGGATTTGGTCTGAGGTCTTCAACACTTAGAGTATAATAATTGGAGGGAGAGGTGCAGAAAAATAAGAAATGCTCATACTCACCTTCCCACAGATTTCCTGGGCTCCCTCTTCCGAGGCGTCTTCTGGCCTCCTGGGTGATGTCAGCAGTCTATTCCTCGGCATAAGTGGTCACTTGGGGTATGTCCAAGTCGTGATGCTTTAATGCAAGGGGCTGCTGATATTACCCAGGAGGATGGAAGACGCCAGGAGAGAACACTGGATGCTTTGAGGAAGCTCAGAAGAGGTGAGGTAAGTTGAGTATGACAGTTTATTATTTTTCCGCACCTCCCCTGCACCACCCTCTAAGGTCTGAATATACTCCACAGTATAATAAAAGCACTTATGTTTCAGACCGAAAAAGTTCAGTCTTAAACTAAACTGGTTGGCGAAGCATCTTGCGAGCTTTGCCCATCTCTATTTGCCACTAGAATCCGCTGCATTTTTTTATGTGTTATCTAATAACTAAGCTATAAGTTCTTACTAGTGGTGTACCTTGTGTGGCCAATGATAAAACCAAAGAGTATGATACAATAAAAAAGTTGATGTGTACATGTTCAGAGGGTGAAGGGCGACCCTCAACAATCATCTCCTCTGATGGGCCTAAGGAATCCCAACCTGACATTGTAATATTACAGTTCAGCATAAAAAACTGTTAATTTCAGAGAGTAGCGTAAGAGCTACCATAATTCCCATTTCTTAAATGTGCCAAATTGTAACAAAAAGTTTTAGTAAAATTTTGTCCCAAGGTAAGCCAAGCCAACTAATACCATAAGTGGTATAAACTTTAATGATGCGCCCAATTTATGATCCATCATCAGCCACTGTGGTAAATTTGACACAATTCTAGACTGTGTAAATGTGGTCCTATTTTTATTTATTTTTTGCGATACTGTATCACAAACTGATATGCTATATGTGGCACCATACAGTGATTGTGTAGTGAGTTATAGACTTTCAAGGAATTCGCTAACCTATTGTGATATCATTTGGGATAGTTTTTTGGGGGGAATTTTTAGTCTTAAACCAAATTTCAGCTACCTTAAGGGTAGACATATTTGTATTATTATTACACGAAAAGATAACAAATTATAGTCCAATTTTTTGAAAAAAAATGGGAAAAGTAACTAAAAGTATAAGAGTATAACCTCTGTAAAAAAAAAAAATCATGCTAGCACATGTTGTTCTGCAATGGCTAAAATTCATTAAATATATTCCAAATATCCCCCTTTTGAGTTGGCATTTCTCCCAAAGTAAAAATTTATATTAATTCAATCTAATATACCATAGACCTGTAGTACAGAGCACAAAAAGTACAAATTTATGCTGAAAGAACCTTATATACTTACAGCCTAGAAAAGGTCTGGAATACAAAAACACAATCTCAAAACATTTCTGGTTCTTTTGACAAATATTGGCTTCTCAGGCCATGTTTACATCTTCAGGATTTAGGAGTGAATTCCAAGTCTAAAGCTTGACAAGAATTCGCTGTCTCATGGCAGTGTCCATGAAGTGGGTATTTTATACCCCACTTACATTTTCTAGGAAAAAAATAATGTAGAATAATGAATTTGCTGTGGATTTTATAATGAACAGCATGTTTCTTATTGCCATGGATTAAATATAAAGATTATTGCCATGGATGAATGGAATAGAGCTAATCTGAATGTGTCACTGTTGACTATCTGAGAAATTTTCAGTGTCTGACTTTTGTCATAGATTTTCTGAAAAAAAAAAAAACTCCAATCAGGATCTGCCTCTGGTAAATCCATGCTGTGGGAACACGACCTTAGTGGGGTTCTTTACTACGCACAATTCTGACCTGTCCCATGGGTCTCTTGAAAACGAGCTGATCCAAATGTTAAACTGTAATCCATGGTAAAATCTACAGTGCCAATGAAGGATTACATAGTGTCCACTTACATAAGGCAGTCCCACTGACTCTCTTTGCAATTGCTCTCTTCTCTGGTCAACAGATGAGTGCCCCCAACAGAGGACCCCTACTTTAGTTACTTAGAATTCTAGATTTTAGATCCTCTTTTATGTTGCCCTCACCCTACTCCATAGGTGCGGTGGGTATTAATACTGGAGATAAGTAAACCGGTTTGTAACAAGACAGATTTGTTATGAATTATCCAAAAATTTCAGGTCTTT